>OW679197.1:82060181-82255232 GCA_940337035.1 Agriotes lineatus | reverse complement strand
TTGGGATAAGAAAGTTTTTACAAAATTAGATTTGAAAAATTCGTTTTGGCTGATTCCGCTACATGAAGAATCGAGAAAATATACTGGTTTTAGTATTGATGGGGAGATTTTTCACTTTAAAGTGGTACCATTTGGGCTATCGACTTCTTGTGCAGCTTTAGTTAGAGCAATGCAGAAAATATTAAACCAATTTGAAGACTTTTGTGTGCATTACGTCGATGATATTTTATTGTTTTCTAAAAACGAACAACAACATTTACAACATTTAGAAATTGTAATAGAGACATTAAACAAAAATGGATTAAAACTGAATATTTTAAAATGTGAATTTATGCAGGATAATGTAACATATTTGGGATATGAAATAAGTAGAAATGGAGTAACCATAAATGAAAAACGTCTTGAAGAAATCAAGAATTTACCTCGTCCAACAAATCTAAAAAAATTAAGGGGGTTATTAGGTGTTTTCAATTATTACAAAAGGTTCATAAGTAACTACTCAGAGTTGACATTACCATTAGTGCAATTATTAAGAAAAGATGTTAAATGGTTTTGGAATGAAGAAAGAGAAAAGGCAGTGAATACTATCAAACAGAGGTTTTATGAAGGATTATTGCTGAAATATCCGAATTTTGAAGAGAAGTTTATACTACGTACGGATGCATCTGATCAAGCAATTGCAGCAGAACTAATACAAGTTCAAGATGGGATAGAAGTACCCATATGCTTTATATCAAGAATATTAAAAGGGTATGAAATTAGATACACGGTAGCAGAGAAAGAAATGTTGGCAATTATATTCGCAATTAATAAGCTGAAATTTTATTTAACAGGGAACAAATTTGATATTGAAACGGATAATTCTGCGATTTCGTTTTTGAAAAATAAAACTTTCCATAATGACAGGTTATACAGATGGGCATTGTATTTACAACAATACGAATTTGATATCAAACACAGGCCAGGAAAGTTAAATGTAGTTGCAGATTTCTTAAGTAGAAAAGATATACCTAACTATGAAAAACCGAAACAGATCCTGATTGGAATTGAGAAAATTTATGAGGAAGGAAGATTGTCTAAACAAGAAGTTTTAAATAAGCAGAACGTAGAAGAAATTCAAGAATTAAAAACGTTAGTATTACAAAGTCAAGATAAAAATTATAAAGGGTATCAAATTAAGGAAAACTTGTTGGTAAAGGTAATAGAAAATAAAGAATTATTGGTTTTAAGTAAAGAAGACATGTTAGAAATCGTAGAGGAAATTCATACAATATTTGGACATTGTGGAACTAGAAAAGTTTGGTTAATGTTTAGGGAATGTTTTTATACGAAGAATGATATTAAATTAATTAAAAAACTCATTCAAACGTGCCAAATTTGTCAATTCGCAAAGGAAAAGAACTTCAAGAATCAGAATATTGTAAAAAGTATTAGGGTAAATGAACCGATGGAACTAGTAGCTATTGATTACTTATCAAACTTAGTTACAGGACAATATGGGTTTAAGCATATTCTGATTATGGTAGATGCATTTTTAAAATTTATAAAGTTATATCCAGCGAAAAATTGTAATACTAAACATGTTATTAAGTCAATTAGAAATTTTGAAGAACAAGTAGGTAAACCAAAAAGAATTTTAGCAGACAACGCAACATATTTTAGAAATGCAAGATTAATAAACAATTTAGATAAAAGGGGGATTAAGATTTGTTTCTGTAGCATAAGACATCCTCAAAGTAACATTGCAGAGAGGTATATTAAAGAAGTAATTAAATATTTAAGAATATTAACATATAAACAGCATAATAAATGGGTTCAATATTTGCTAGATGTGGAGAATTTCATAAACAATGTTCCAAATACAACGACCGAGATTAGTCCAATTACTTTGTGTCAACAAATAATTCCAGCTAGACCATGGAGAAGAGAACAATGTGATGTTGAGATAATGCAATTGTTAGATAAAGCTAAAAGCAGATTGAAAATAATTCATGATAGGTACGAAAATAAACAGAATAAGAAAATTAAGAAACGAGTACAATTTAATATAGGGGACTTAGTAATTGTTAAAAAACTTAAAGTAGCTAACCGAAAGGAAAAAATATGTGCAAAGTTATTATACACATATGAGGGACCATATAGGATACAGAAAACTTTTAATAACAATACATATGAATTAATAAATGATACAGCTGGACGAATTAGAGGAAGATTTCATATTACAATGATTTACCCATATATATCGAAAACTTAGAAAACATGAAAATCTGTAAATATTGCATTAAATGTTGTTGGTTGGTAAAGTTAATTATTTCGTTTCTATAGTAATTTTAAAATAGATAGATGTAAATAGGTGTTGATTGTTATTAATTTAGATAATAGGATATTTGGTTGGGTTCTACAAAATTTATTAATTAAATAACGAATTAAGAAAATACATTTGAAATAAAACGAGTTTATTAAAAATGTTTTTCTTAATTGAGGAATTATGTTATGATACACTATATTCTTTGATAATTTAAATATGAATACTAAAGAAACAGTTTAGTCAAATAAATTTGGAAGTCAGATATAAGCAAATTAATGGATCTAAATACATGTTAAAGTATAATGAAATTAACTTTCTTATTATTGGTTAGTAAAATAATAGCATAATGATTGATTACTCAAACTTAATCTGTAATAAGAAAATTCTGAATAGGAATAAATACCAAGGTTACTACTAAAATGTATCTGTTATGATAATTAAAATAAAATATCTGTTTTGATTATATAAAAAAAGTGTAGATAGGAGGCAACAAGAATCGTGTCTAATAGTAATAATTTGTAATTTGTTTAATTAGTTACTGAAACAACTCATAAAAAACAGACATGTAATTTTGAATATAACGAATTTGGAAAATAAAAAACCAGAATTTATGCCTTACTTTATGTAATTATTTGATCAAATACCATTTAAAAAGGCTGTAAACAAATATACTTGGTGGAGGTATAATATTATAAATTGGAACTTATAAAGGAATACAATCGGTGAAGAGATTGAACCAATGCAGTGAATTATAAATAATCAATACAGAAGATTATATTATATGAAGAGAATTGGATTTATTGATACTACATTGGAAATGGAATACAAGACACAAACAAGAGGTTAGTACGTGCAGCGAATTGTTTTTGGGAAACCTGTGGGTATCATTGAAGACGTAGGACCATCTAAAAAAAAGAGACAAATTCATATTTGGAACAAGATTTATGCTGACACTTACCAGAGAGGGATCGGAGCCGCAGTAATCCAGTACAGGAGCTAGGAGACTTGAAGTTAACAGCAGCAGGGGACAACGACAGGAATCCAGTATAGGATGTGGAAGTTTTGAAGTGGATGGCAATAAGGTGAGGCTGGGAGTTTACATTCATCGGAGGTGATGCAGTTTGGATAAGGACTCAGCACGTGTTTGAGTGCAGTCGGAGTGAGGATCCAGCTTAGAAGGATTTTGGCAGTATTAACAAGCAAAGTGTTAAATCAGGTTTGTGTTTTAAAAGGTTAAATGAAACATTTAAAAAGCTATAACCAGTAAGAAGGTATAAAAAATATAATTGAATTTCATACTTACAAAATAGATTGGTGAAAGAATTACATATTAGATCTTATTGTAAAAACCTTGATATTCGTTCTGAATTTTGATTAATTTGACGTTAGTTGTCAATTTTTTTGAAAGTCAATCAACTTGCAATTAAACAAAGAGAATTTGACAAATCAATCATTGGGTTACTAGATATTGCGAACCACCTGAGAGAGTTTCATTAAAAATATTGTAAAATACGGATTTGAATTGAAAGTTAAAAATAAAGGGAAAAATAGTAATACGATAATTTAAATTAATTTATCAGCTAGCATAACATAGCAAATTTTATGGCGCCGCAACGAGAGGGCATAGCAAATTGATGTAGCTTGTCAATGTCAGGTAATTGAAAAGTCAAACGTAAGATTAGAAAATACAATCAAACCCGTTTATTTGAATATAGCTGATAAACCAGGTTTATGGTTAATTTGTAATTAACAATCACGAATAAAAGGACAGAATTGTAAAAAGGTAAAAGGGTATCATAACTAAGTTCTTTTGAGCAAAAATAGAGTAACAGAATAGGACATTTAATTTGAGTAACTAAAGTATTGGATAACGGATTCAATTGGTAAATCAAATATAAAGATATACGATTCATTATAAAGGGTTATAATAAAAAATAGGTACATTTAAACAATTTAACTGAAAGATGGCAGATAAAAGGGTTACAAGGAAAGGCAAGAAGGTGGAAGAAGAGAAAGAAGAAGGACCAGAACAAATGGAAGTAGTGGCGAGTAGCGCAGGAGTAGAAGGTGAAGAAGGACAGCTAGAAATGGAAGTACAAGGAGACCAGGTAAGGTTACAGGAAGAACATACAGCAAAAGATGACAGGATGAAACAAATAATGGGAATAATGCAGCAAATGCAAATGCAATCATTACAGTCAATGGAAAGAATGATGCAGAAAAGTAATAGGGAAGCTGAGGAAAGGGAAAACAGGTCGAAGAAAGAATTACTACAGTCAATACAAAAAACTGCGGAGAAAATTGAGAAAAATGCTGAGATAAGCAAGAAGGATGCGGAAGAGTTGAAAAAGGATTTGCAACAGGCAATTGAGGAGCAAAAAGAACAGGCAAAAAGGATGGAAGAATCGATATTGGGATTAAGAGAAGAATTTAATAAGGTGCAAATCGAGAATAAGCAAGAATTGCAAGCACAAATTAATAGATGAGTGAAACATTAGGAAGTTATAAGGAGGAACTCAAGAATGAGGTGAGAAAAGAAAGACAGGAGGAACGAAAAGAGATAGAAGAAAATTTAACAAAGATTATGGAAACTAAGTCAGTACAGGATAAAGAAGAGTTAGATGGAAAGTTAAAGCATATACAAAATCAAAGTAACCAGATGCAAGAAGAAATTAAAGATAATAAAAGCAGAGTGAACTCATTAGAAGAAAGTCAGTCGACCAAGTTAGAAATGAAATTAAAAAAATGGTAAAAGATGGAGTAATAGAATCTTCAAAGAGTAATTTTATCAATCCTTTAGTTGTAGTTAAAAAACGTGACGGTTCTTTACGTTTATGTTTGGATGCACGCAGAATTAATCAAATAACAAAGCCACAATACGAATCTCCACAAACGATTGATGGATTGTTAAGCAGAATTTGGGATAAGAAAGTTTTTACAAAATTAGATTTGAAAAATTCGTTTTGGCTGATTCCGCTACATGAAGAATCGAGAAAATATACTGGTTTTAGTATTGATGGGGAGATTTTTCACTTTAAAGTGGTACCATTTGGGCTATCGACTTCTTGTGCAGCTTTAGTTAGAGCAATGCAGAAAATATTAAACCAATTTGAAGACTTTTGTGTGCATTACGTCGATGATATTTTATTGTTTTCTAAAAACGAACAACAACATTTACAACATTTAGAAATTGTAATAGAGACATTAAACAAAAATGGATTAAAACTGAATATTTTAAAATGTGAATTTATGCAGGATAATGTAACATATTTGGGATATGAAATAAGTAGAAATGGAGTAACCATAAATGAAAAACGTCTTGAAGAAATCAAGAATTTACCTCATCCAACAAATCTAAAAAAATTAAGGGGGTTATTAGGTGTTTTCAATTATTACAAAAGGTTCATAAGTAACTACTCAGAGTTGACATTACCATTAGTGCAATTATTAAGAAAAGATGTTAAATGGTTTTGGAATGAAGAAAGAGAAAAGGCAGTGAATACTATCAAACAGAGGTTTTATGAAGGATTATTGCTGAAATATCCGAATTTTGAAGAGAAGTTTATACTACGTACGGATGCATCTGATCAAGCAATTGCAGCAGAACTAATACAAGTTCAAGATGGGATAGAAGTACCCATATGCTTTATATCAAGAATATTAAAAGGGTATGAAATTAGATACACGGTAGCAGAGAAAGAAATGTTGGCAATTATATTCGCAATTAATAAGCTGAAATTTTATTTAACAGGGAACAAATTTGATATTGAAACGGATAATTCTGCGATTTCGTTTTTGAAAAATAAAACTTTCCATAATGACAGGTTATACAGATGGGCATTGTATTTACAACAATACGAATTTGATATCAAACACAGGCCAGGAAAGTTAAATGTAGTTGCAGATTTCTTAAGTAGAAAAGATATACCTAACTATGAAAAACCGAAACAGATCCTGATTGGAATTGAGAAAATTTATGAGGAAGGAAGATTGTCTAAACAAGAAGTTTTAAATAAGCAGAACGTAGAAGAAATTCAAGAATTAAAAACGTTAGTATTACAAAGTCAAGATAAAAATTATAAAGGGTATCAAATTAAGGAAAACTTGTTGGTAAAGGTAATAGAAAATAAAGAATTATTGGTTTTAAGTAAAGAAGACATGTTAGAAATCGTAGAGGAAATTCATACAATATTTGGACATTGTGGAACTAGAAAAGTTTGGTTAATGTTTAGGGAATGTTTTTATACGAAGAATGATATTAAATTAATTAAAAAACTCATTCAAACGTGCCAAATTTGTCAATTCGCAAAGGAAAAGAACTTCAAGAATCAGAATATTGTAAAAAGTATTAGGGTAAATGAACCGATGGAACTAGTAGCTATTGATTACTTATCAAACTTAGTTACAGGACAATATGGGTTTAAGCATATTCTGATTATGGTAGATGCATTTTTAAAATTTATAAAGTTATATCCAGCGAAAAATTGTAATACTAAACATGTTATTAAGTCAATTAGAAATTTTGAAGAACAAGTAGGTAAACCAAAAAGAATTTTAGCAGACAACGCAACATATTTTAGAAATGCAAGATTAATAAACAATTTAGATAAAAGGGGGATTAAGATTTGTTTCTGTAGCATAAGACATCCTCAAAGTAACATTGCAGAGAGGTATATTAAAGAAGTAATTAAATATTTAAGAATATTAACATATAAACAGCATAATAAATGGGTTCAATATTTGCTAGATGTGGAGAATTTCATAAACAATGTTCCAAATACAACGACCGAGATTAGTCCAATTACTTTGTGTCAACAAATAATTCCAGCTAGACCATGGAGAAGAGAACAATGTGATGTTGAGATAATGCAATTGTTAGATAAAGCTAAAAGCAGATTGAAAATAATTCATGATAGGTACGAAAATAAACAGAATAAGAAAATTAAGAAACGAGTACAATTTAATATAGGGGACTTAGTAATTGTTAAAAAACTTAAAGTAGCTAACCGAAAGGAAAAAATATGTGCAAAGTTATTATACACATATGAGGGACCATATAGGATACAGAAAACTTTTAATAACAATACATATGAATTAATAAATGATACAGATGGACGAATTAGAGGAAGATTTCATATTACAATGATTTACCCATATATATCGAAAACTTAGAAAACATGAAAATCTGTAAATATTGCATTAAATGTTGTTGGTTGGTAAAGTTAATTATTTCGTTTCTATAGTAATTTTAAAATAGATAGATGTAAATAGGTGTTGATTGTTATTAATTTAGATAATAGGATATTTGGTTGGGTTCTACAAAATTTATTAATTAAATAACGAATTAAGAAAATACATTTGAAATAAAACGAGTTTATTAAAAATGTTTTTCTTAATTGAGGAATTATGTTTTTTTTTTTTATTTAATAGTTTTTGGGCATCAGCTGCTTTGGCTATTAGCCCATACGGTGTAATATGTACTTTTTTAAATTAATTCATAAAGTCCATTTTGCTGTAGAAAACTTAGTAAGGAATTGCTATCTAGGTTTTTAAGATCCGGATTTCCACGGATTTGAGCTCTCTTACATTCTAGCAATATGTGGTTCACTGTTAGAGGTACGTTACATTCATCACAAGTTGGCTGGTCCTCTCCCGATAATAAATGTTGTTTGGTCAATCGCGTGTGACCTGTACGAATTCTTGTCAACACAACTTGCTGTTTTCTACTCAAATTAGTGGGATATGAAAAGTTTCCTATTACTGGCAAGAAATTTTTTAGATACGTATGTATTATAATTTCTCCAGGTATTTTGAAACCTCTCTTGTACTCTAGTGGTGACTTGATGTTTCACATCCTTAATGTTGTACAGGTTTTCTGATGCCTCACATATTCCCTCTGCAGCTTCTTTGGCAGCAGAATCTGCCTTTTCATTGCCTACTATTCCAGCCTGGCTGGGTACCCATATGAAACTTAGATTTTTGTGAGCGCGAAGAAGAAGTCCGTATAAAGATTTTATATTTACTATCACTGGATCTAATGTGAATCTGTTTCCAATTGCTTCCAGCACAGATAATGAATCTGTACAAATTATGAAGGAGGCGTGATCTGATGCTAAACATATTTGCAGGGCCGTCCGTATGGCAAATGATTCGCAAGAAAATATACTGATGTCGAGTGGTAATGAGCTTTTGGTAGTTTCGTTATTATATACTACTGCATATCCCGTTCCCTTATCAGATTTAGAACCATCCGTAAAGAGAAATTGGAAACTTTCATATTCTTGTATTAACTGTAGATAACACTGCTTAATTACACCTGCGTTCATATCTTTTTTGTTTATATTTAACAAGTCTAATCTGATTTCGGGTATTTTCTCAAGCCATGGTGGTTCTGTTTTCTTTTCGGCTAGGTGTAAAAATTGTTCTGGCAGAGATAAGGCAGCCATTACCGTAGTTGATCTGGTAGACGATGATTTATTCCGTGTATCTTCTTCTTGATAGCGGGCAGAGAATATATCGCTCTGGAAAAGGGATAAGATAGGGTGTCCAACATGAGCATGCAGCTTAACTCTATAGCAAGCAATTATCTTCTCGCGTCTTAAGTTTAATGGCGTTAGTGCTGAATCTGCATATAGGCTTGCCCTCGGGCAGGTATAGAATGCTCCTGTAGCATATCGAATGCCAGAGTTATGTATGGTGTTTAGTGGCGCTAGTCTACTGGGTTTAGCAGAACCATATGCTACACAACCGTAATCTATTTTCGAAAGTATTAATGTTTTATGAAGGAGTAGGAGAATGTTTCGTTCAGCTCCCCAGCTAGTGTGAGCCAAATTTTTAATAACATTGAGTGTTCTCTTGCAAGAGGAGACCAGGTAATCTATATGAGCCTTCCATGTAAGCTTTTTATCAAACAATACTCCTAAATACTTGAAAGAATTTACATTCTCTATTTCATTTCCGTGTAAGTTAAATATAGGAACATTAACACAAGTGGATCTTTTTCTACAAAAGTGTATAGATTTGGTTTTAGCTATCGATATCGAAAGATTTCGTTCTGTTAAAGCTTGTGAGAGTTCTGTCAAACCGTTTTGTAGTGTGTCTTGAATACCATCATTCCTGTTGCTTGCTTTGAATAATGCGATATCATCCGCATATGCACAGTAAATTACCGATTTACTAATCGTCAGCAATGAGGAGTTTATTGCTATTAAGAACAATGTGGCACTTAGCGGTGATCCTTGTGGTGTTCCATGTTTAAGGATAAATGGATCAGATAAAGTATCATTTACCTTGACATTTATTATACGACCATCTAAAAAACGTTTTATAAATAGCGGCAGATTTCCCCTTATCCCCCAGTCGTAGAGTTGGCAAAGTATGTCATCATGTCGTACAGTATTAAATGCATTTTTTATGTCAACAAAAATGGCAGAGGCATGCAAGTTGTAAAGAAAACAGTTATTAATCGCATTTTCCAAAAATACTATGGCATCGGTAGTCGAGTGACCTTTTCTAAAACCGAATTGGTAGCGCGCCAGTAACTCTTGTTGTTCTAAAATCCAGTTCAGTCTGAAATTGACCATTCTTTCTAGTAATTTGGCAATGCAGCTTGTGAGCGACACAGGTCTATAGTGTGATGGTTCAGACGGATTCTGTACTTTGGGGATTGGAATTATTATAGCCTTTTTCCAGGACTCAGGAAAAGTGTCGCCATTCCATACAGCGTTAAGTGATTCTAATAAACGATGTTTCGCTTCTTGAGTTAGGTTTTTGATGAAAGCAACTGGAATATCATCAGGACCTGGAGCATTACTTTTAGATTTCGCTATTGCGTATTCTAGTTCTTCTAGAGTAAACGGCGAGTTGTAGGGATAACTATCTCCAGTGGTAAAAATGTTATTATGTTCAGTACGGTTTTCATCATTTTCCTCATTGCACGATTTTGCAAAATTTTTTGCTAATGCGTTTGCGATATTTTTCGAATTCGTTATTATTGTATCGTCTGTAGAAAGAGATGTAATAGAATTTATTTGCGCATTTCCTCTTATTCGTCTAACCTTATCCCAAACTTCTTTAAGGGTCGCATTCGTATTTAAGGACGATACATAATTTTGCCACGATTTCCTTTTGGCAGTTAATATTGCTCTGCGACTTACTGCTCTCGCCCTTTTAAATTTAATTAAGTTTTCCTGAGTTGGATAACGTTTAAATTTCTGTAATGCCCTTTTCTTTTCTTTTATTGAAGATTTTATTTCGTCAGACCACCATGGAACTGGAGGTTTGTTTAAAATTCCTCTTGAACGTTTCGAAATACATTTGCTGCCAACATCGTGAATTATAACAGAAAATTCGTTCATAGAGAGATGGTGAGTATTTTCGAACGCCGCTGTTAATGCATCCTGGAAATAACTCCAATCAGCCTTCTTAAGCAACCATTTTTCAGGTAAGTATATTTGGTTATTATATTGAAAATTCTTGAACTGTAAAGTGATAGGAAAATGGTCACTGTGGTGTAGATCGTCATCGACAGACCAAATGATAGATGATAAAAGAGAAGCTGAACAGATTGAAAGATCAATTGCAGAAAAGGTGCCAAATCTGGTGGAAAAATGAGTCGGCGTTCCAGTATTTAGTATTCCTATATCATCGTTTTCCAGAAGTTTTTCAATAATATGACCCGCTTGGTCTGTTACTAAGGAACCCCATAAATTACTGTGGGCATTAAAGTCACCTAAAAGAAGAAATGGAGTTGGGAGTTGTTTTATTATGTTTGTAAGATCGTGTAAAGTCCAGTTTAAGGTGGGTAAGTATATGGAACATATGGTTACTTGAATAGGATATGTAACCTTAACAGCTACAGTTTGTAGGTTAGAATTTATGTCTAGTTTTGAAGCAAAACATTCATTTTTAATAAGAATCGCTACACCACCATGAGCTCTTGCACCATCTTGAGCATCTTTTCTAAATATTTTATAGCTTTTAAATGTGACGTTTTTAGATTCGAGAAATCTTGATTCTTGGATACATAGACATATCGGTGAGTATTGGTTAATTAGCATATATATCTCCGGTAATTTACTAAAGAAACCATTGCAGTTCCATTGCAAAACATTGAGATACGCATGTGTTTCGGTGCATAATATCGGCATTTCATCGCTAGTCGATGAAGCAATGTTCGACACATTATTAGTATTAGTGATTGAAGTAGTATAATCCATAAAAATAAATAAAAAATATTAATAACAAAGTAACAAAAAAATATATACATATACGTGCAATTATCGACTAACGTTATCACAGTAGTTATCACAGACTAAGAAGTTTCTACGTTCGCTCTCAGTTAGGTCTTGGCTTCCGGGGTTTCCCCTTAGGCCAACCTTTCTTTTTCTTCTTATTAATTTCTGAAAGTACCATTTGATCTATAGATTCCAAACTAGATTCTATGGATGCTAGCGCTTTTACAGAGTTTACGGAAGTAGTTTGTGGAGATGCTTCTCGTTTTCTCTTTTCAATTAGTTCGCTTATTTCCATTTGATTTGACAAACTATTTGAATATCCTGATGTCTGTGGAGATGATATTTTTTGAGTAGTTTCTCGTGTAGAGCCTATGTCTATATCTCTCTCCACTGTGTCAGTTACCTCATTCCTTGATGGAGAACCGTTTGCTTCAATAGTTCGATCACCTGTCGATGTGTTAGCACATGAGAATTGAGAATTCGAAATAAGCAACGACTGTTGGTCTTTGAGTATTTTAATAATACCTGGAGCTAAAACCTGAAGAAGTTGATTAGCAAATTCTTTAGATGCTAGTAATTGCGTCGCATTTTCTGTTGCGCTTGCATATGATTTATTTGGCAAAACGGTTGAAGGACCAACTCTTCGTTTTGCTTCTATATATGATATTTTATCAATTACCTTTATTTTCTGGATTGCCAGTTCTTGTTGATAAACCGGACATGTTGGTGATCGAGCGGAATGGTTTCCTTCGCAATTTATACATTGTAGGGGTTCAGTGCATGGTTCGCCCTCGTGTAATGCCCTACCACAGACACAAATTTGTAGATTTTGGCATTTGTCAGACATATGTCCAAATCTCTGGCATCGAAAACAGCGCATTGGAGACGGTATATATGGACGCACCCGTAGCGAGTACCATGCCCCACGAATTGTTGAAGGTAAATCACTACGATTAAAGGTAAGTATGTGATTAGCTGTGTCAACAATTTGTCCATTCCTTCTAGTTGTTATTCGTTTAACTGCTACTACATGTTGCCCTCGTAGCCCTTCTAAGATTTCCTCAATGGAAGAATTTAAGAAATCCGGACAAAATACCACACCTCTACAGGAATTCAATATTCTATGTGGAGTAACCTTTACAGAATAGTCAGCCAATTTCTTTATATCTAAAAGTCTTTTGCTTTGTTTATTTGACACAGTTTCCACTAATAACCCATCTTTAGTTTTCCGAATATTTTTTGTTTCTCCAACTAGACCGTACAATGACTTTGCTATTAAAAATGGACTAATCTTTTGAAAATCACCATCCATTCTTTCAATGACCAGGAACCGAGGATAGTTACCCATCGTCTCGCTGCTCACAGATTTTTTCTCCAGAGGAGGAAATGAGTCCTTTGGTGATGAGGAGGACTCAACCTCAATAGTATTAAGATGAGGGGCAGCACCATCTCCCACACCATCTTTAGAGGGAGGCCCAGAGCTGCCCGCCATCCCTGTAACATTTAAGATAGGAGAACCCGGCCCCTGCCGAGTCTCCATCGCAGAATAATATATATTTTGGGCCAAAAACAGATAGAATGCACAGGAAACGCCAAGGATTATACAAAAATTTAAGTCAGCCAAGAGAAAAATGCAAGTGCGTTCGCACAGAACGGCCTCAGAATCCTCCGTAGCAGGGTCCGCGCTGGTACGGAGCCGATTGTCCATGGTCCCTGAACAACGGAGCCGCGGACCTCTAGCTCCAACCCACTTAAGCTTCGGCTGGCCAGACCTACCATCCCATGCCGGAATCCGGGTCTACGGCGACATGGGTACGCTTCAAAATGGAGAAGGACAACGAAGAACCACGACACCTTTATGAACAAAGACTTTCACAACCGGGTAGTCTAGATACTTGCTGGATAGACTACTCTGCCCCAGCAAGGATTGTTTATCGAGGTTTACT
Organism: Agriotes lineatus; assembly: GCA_940337035.1. Classification (NCBI taxonomy): domain Eukaryota; kingdom Metazoa; phylum Arthropoda; class Insecta; order Coleoptera; family Elateridae; genus Agriotes; species Agriotes lineatus. The sequence continues at coordinate 82,241,742 of OW679197.1, read as the reverse complement.
CCTCTAGTCCTTTTAGTCGCCTTTTACGACAGGCAGGACATACCGTGGTTGTATTCTAACCCCCATACCACTGGGGTTAAATGAAACATTTAAAAAGCTATAACCAGTAAGAAGGTATAAAAAATATAATTGAATTTCATACTTACAAAATAGATTGGTGAAAGAATTACATATTAGATCTTATTGTAAAAACCTTGATATTCGTTCTGAATTTTGATTAATTTGACGTTAGTTGTCAATTTTTTTGAAAGTCAATCAACTTGCAATTAAACAAAGAGAATTTGACAAATCAATCATTGGGTTACTAGATATTGCGAACCACCTGAGAGAGTTTCATTAAAAATATTGTAAAATACGGATTTGAATTGAAAGTTAAAAATAAAGGGAAAAATAGTAATACGATAATTTAAATAAATTTATCAGCTAGCATAACATAGCAATATATTTCCGATAATCCTGTAGATATATTTAAAGTTAATACTATATGTATTGCTGGAATGTGTATAAGCTTGGCTAAAACTACATCAAACCTACTAACTGATGGCTTTTAATGTTAACAGCAACTGAAATATAAGTGAAAATCTTGATAATAGTAAATAAAAATCTCATAGAATGTGTAATTGGTAAAATTGACAGACAGCTAGACAAATTTCGAAAATTTTGAACAGTTTTAATAAACGGCTTCAGTAAAAAACTTATATCGGAGGATAGTTTTTGATTTACAGTAGAAGAGTGTGTCTTTGTTGTTAGGTAATACAAGGTCTAGAATCCTCAAATTGATATTTTTAACATAATTCCATTTCAGGTATACAATCCACAAATGAATTAGTATTGTCATAGCGCACGTTCGAGACAAACAATACGCCACAATCGCAACTGATGCTTTGTTTGTAAACAAAGTGTACGTTATGCATGTGCAGATAAGCAAAGTTGCTTGTTAAGCAAGGACGTTGTAACTTGACTTATTGTATGCAGTGTATGCAGTGTAGGAAATGCTATCATATGACATTTCACGATTATGTTCATATCATGTTTATAGAACGAGTATTTTAGATATTTCATCACATAGCTTAAACAGTTGAATGCTGAAGTGATTCTTGTTTCGAGTCTCAAGATTATATTGATTTTCCTACTTATATTAATTAAATAAAACGCTCATTAAAATAACAGTTTTATTTTACACCTTAAAAAAATTATATCTATAACTCTACTCCCTAGTTTTATTTCTACCAGAACCGAGCTTAAATGTAGGGGTAGCACCGGTTCTGGTAGATCAAAATGGTATCGAGCTTGGAAATGTTCCTGCTCAGGGGGGTGGCTCGAAGTCTGTGCAGGTGGAGGCACTATCTGCCCCCAAGGATGCGGCTGACCTTGAGGACAGTGCCACATTGGTGGTGTTGGTGATGCTTCAGATAGTTGTCCTCCAGAGTGAGGCTCACCATGTGGTGGCGGCCCTATCTGCTCCCAAGGATGCGGCTGACCTTGGGGGTAGGTTGCAGGTGGTGTTGGTGATGCTTCAGATAGTTGTCCTCCAGAGTGAGGCTCACCATGTGGTGGTGGCCCTATCTGCTCCCAAGGATGCGGCTGACCTTGGGGGTAGGTTGCAGGTGGTGGTGGAGATGTCTCAGATAGTTGTCCTCCAGATTGAAGCTCACCATGAGGATATTGCCACATTGGTAGTGGCGATGGCGGAGGAGACACCTGAAGGTCGAAAAATGAGGGCGACATCTGCCCCCATGATAACGATGATGCAGGTGAAGATGGTGGAGACTCTCCAAATTCTATGTCGCTCCACACGAGTTGTTCGTCCTCTGTCTCCTCCTCTTCACCCCAGGGGTTGCCAACCCACGGTTCTAGATTAGGCCGATGCACTAAGTCATCATGTACAAAGCTCTGCCGGGGTGTCATGATGGTATACTAATATTTCCAACTGTGTGATAAATATTCTTATATAATATCCCCCCACCTTACACAACCTGCGGGAACTGTATACGTAAACTTTTTCCCACAGGAAATTATATCATTCTTAAGCAGATGTGTTCCAAACATCAGATGTGATAATTATAGGCTGATGGTCAGTCTTCAACATTTTATCTAAACCTTTTGATAACACAAAACTAATTTTTTTCCTGACAGTGCTATAAGTACTCTTATATATATATATATATATATATATATTATCCTCCTGCTTTACGCTATCTATGGGAAGCGCATACGTAAACTTTCTCCCAAGTCTTCAACACTTTATCCTAGCATCTTGATGATACTAAACTAATTTTCCTACAGTGTGATAAGCGGCCCTTATATGCTGTCCTCATGCTTTATACTATCTATGAGAAGTGCATACGTAAACTTTCTCTCACACAGAGGAACATGTCATTCTTAAACAGGTGTGCTTCGGACAACGGATGTGATAATTAAAAGACTGTACAGCGATTAATTGTTATCATCATGCCGCTTGTGCAAAATGCGTGCATTTTTGTAGAGCACACTGAACCCTGTGTCAATATGATGGGAAAAATAGTATAGTCATACAGAATCTTTAATTGTTTTATATTTGGATAAGCTGGTAAATCGTTAAATTTTACGCTATGAAGAATAAGTAATCTTATCCCCACGCAGTAGTTGCGCTAAACTACAAAAAAATTAAGAACCATTTATATGACAATAAATTTTAATATGAGATTTTTATTTACTATTATCAAGATTTTCACTTATATTTCAGTTGCTGTTAACATTAAAAGCCATCAGTTAGTAGGTTTGATGTAGTTTTAGCCAAGCTTATACACATTCCAGCAGTAAACTCTGGTAGGAAGCTAAAACATGATCTTGTACAAAAACTGTAGACATAAATGTACACAATTTACAGAATCATACGTTTGAAACGCTTGACTCGCCTCAATCCCAGCCACGTCTTCTTCAAATCATATAAATAAGAAAGAGATGGAGATTCTTAACACCATTTATTGTACAGATTGTGAGCAGTAATAGAAATAGGTGTGAGAGAGATGCCTGTACCAGTTAAGTATAAATGTCCAAAATGTAAAGGGGAAACCGATCAAGAAGGACGAAAATGTATTGCTTGCACATTGCACGAACATATGAAAGAAAACAGTGGTGGTAAACATTATCCTCAATCATATTTCAAAAATTCTAGCGACTAACTGAACCCAGCTTGATAATAGCCCCATCAATTTTTTTTCTTTTTATTTATTTATTTATTTATTGACAGCCATATACATTTGCTATTTTTTTCTTTTTTTTTGTATTAGTATCTGCCTGTCTACCTGTCTATCTGTCCAGCTGTCTAGTCGTTTAGTGGTCTGCCTGTCTGTCTGTCAATTTTACCAATTACACATTCTAAGTAATCTTAACCCCATGCAGGGGTTGCGCTAAACTACAAACAAACAAAAATTAAGAAACAGGAGGCTAACACCGTTATGTAGAAATTTTAGACAGCTGCTTGCACGACGAGGGCATAAACATATAAATCATAGTATATCGAATAAATCGTAGCAGGCTGATTGTAACATGGAAGCCGTCACCTCTCTAGAAAAATATTACGACAAGTATTTCTATGAATTTTCAAAGTTATTTCCATGGTTTGGTTGCGATCGTATGGATATCACCGTTACGCTAGATGGACATCCGGACTTTAAAACTGATACAAAGCTACAACTTCCAAACGGGTGGAGTTGGTTTGGTGATAATGTGATGGAGCCCATCGAGGAGCATTTAAAAATTTTGAGATTAGAACGTGAACGTGTGAAAACAAAATCGTATATGATTTATGGTGATGTCCGCCTGTCCATCTGTTAAATGTTTGCATTATGAGCCAACAGTCTGCGTCATACAAATCATATAAATGAAATTGTTAGTATAATAGAAGAGTTAAAAGAGGCAGGAATAATTGAATAAATCCAGTTCGGAAACAGCACGAAGAGATCCTCCAGACAGAGATGACAACAACACCTCTGCCACAATAATTGACTAGTGTATAATATGTATTTGTAATAATTTTATACATGTACATTAGACAAATAAAATACAATTATATTTACAATTGTCGTTTTATTACACCGTCGTGTCCATAAAACCGTTACAGGAACAGCTGTCTACCTGTCTAGCTGTCTGTCTGCCTGTCTGTCTGTCTGTCTGTCTGTCTGTCTGTCTGTCTGCCTACCTGTCTGTCTGTCTGTCTGTCTGTCTGTCTGTCTGTCTGTCTGTCTGTCTGTCTGTCTGCCTGCCTGTTGGTCTGCCTCTCTGTCTGTCTACCAAATTTATAGACACTGATAATGGAGGTCATTAACTACATCTGGTGTAAATTTCTCAGACAAAGACCCCATACATTTTAGCAACCTTGTACACTCCCAGATTTCCCGCCAAAACCTAGACAGAATTTACCGTCAAAACCTACGCAGAATTTGAATTTCCCGCCAAAACCTGCACAGAATTTAAATTTTCCGCCAAACCTGCACAGAATTTGAATTTACCGCCAAGCATGAGCAAAAACCCTCGCGCAGACCCTCGCGCTGACCTGCGCAGAAACCCCAGACAATCATATCCGGTTCATTTTTAGCAACCTTGCACATTCCCAGACGATGACTCACATCCGCAGGTCTAGACAGGTCTGTGGCGACACGCAAATATAGCCTCTATTAACACCTGCAACAAAGGAGATGATAGGATAACTGAAAGATGCTGGATGGCTACAAAAATAAGATCAACAGGCGACGACTATTTCATCGCTCCGTTTTGTATTACAAAATTCTGCTATTTAAAACTACCAGTTTAGGATTGGCTTGCGGATGTCTTATATTGCAAAAACCAACTTTTATGCCTTGCTGTATTATTTACTTGATTCAAGAATCTGGCCTGTAGGAGCTTTAGTTTTTTTCGTGGAAACTTGGCACAGTCAACCTAACGACTTAAATATTTTTACGTTAAGACCCAAATTTTAGATTCGATTAGAAATTCAAGAAAATGTTTCCATTAAACAGGTATCTGAACCTGATTTCTAAGCAATAAGTTTTTATGCGGTAAAAATGAACTGTCCCTCGCCGTTGGATATCGTGTATAGCATCCTTATTAATTAGAGTATTGTTGGGGCCTAATAGCTTTTATTTGGTTTTATTTAGTTCTTATTCTCAGGGCTTTATTTTAAAAAATTTTGATATCTTACTTTTTGTCTGCAGTCTCTAATTGTAATAATCTTGAGTATTAGTCGTGCAGATTTTTCAAATGTATTATCTGCTAATATTTTCTTTAAGTATTTTATCACCCCTTTTAAATATCTCTCTACCGGATTGGTTTGCAGATGTCTTATACTGCAAAAAAAACAACTTTTATGGCGTGCTGTATCGTTGTATTTATAAACCTCGCGTTTTTAAAATAAATTGTATTATCTGCTAATATTTTGTTTGGTTTTCCAAATTCTATAAAATATTCATTTACATAGCGTTCTTAAAACCAAGGGCGCTAACACAAGATGTAAATAAACCATAACGTTCTTAAAGCCAATGTGCTAACACAAGAACAAAGAAGGTGTCTGTTTTGCGATATGCGGAAGTTGCCGAATCGGATAAACTGAAAAATGTCGGGTGGTAGACACGATTATTTTATCGCCCCTGTTTTGTATTATAAAATTCTGCTGTCTAAGACTCCGCTTCCTACCATTTTTTAGTGCTGGAATGTGTATAAGATTGGCTAAAACTACATCAAACTTTTAACCTGGAAGAGTATTTTTTACTAATATATAGTGCTGTTCGATATTTGACAAGATCCGGTTTGGCAGCTGCATTACAAGTTTTCTGTCTGTCTGTCAGCAGTGCTTTCGAACCTATATTAATACAATGGAATCTAAAATTTGGTAAAAGAAAACAATATGCAATTAAATGGTACTGTTGCTAATATCCAAAATTTTTAACTCAGTTTACACTCCGAACTGTAACCTATAAATCTCTACAGCATAATATTTCTTTAGGAACTTGCTTATTGCTAAAGTGAGGGATGCTGTACATAAATCCAAGCGAAATAAATAACTATCGGCTCGAGACTGTGTATTTAATAAAGTACGGGAAAAACACGTAATATTTACTTTGCTTACAAACAATGTCTCTAACACTCCAACACTTTGTTAAATACTGTCTACCGCTTAAACAGTCCTCCAGCGGGATCGAACACATTACCTATCTACTAAAAGATGCTTCCAATCGGCCTATTCAAGTTAAATATCCAGACATACATCTCGTTGAACGCGTAATAAAACAAAAACCTAACAAGGTATTTAAAATGGTTTGGATTTTTATATTGCATCTTTTTATCTGGAAATAATTCGATATATACTATTAGACAACAATGGCTTCATTGTTCAGTTATTTTTTGCAATCGTGCAGATTTCTCAAACAACAACTGTATACATTTATTTTTGCAGCATTCGGCAAAATTCTCAGACAATAACATCCGCCAGACGCCCACATCAGTTTAAACAAGTCTGAACAGCATCCGGTGTGCATTTTTCAAACAAAGACACCATACATTTATTTTAGCAACCGCGCGCATTCTGAGACAATGACTCACATCCGGTGCAAAAAATTCTCAAACACTCAGCACGTTAGCATTCTGACTGGTGCTATATAAACCTGGTGTGTTGCAGCATTTCTAGCATTCTCCTGTACGCGCTCTTTCCAAAAAACATGGCAGATTTCAACCAGAAATGTACTAGATTTGAAGATTGACGAAAAATATCTAATAATAAATGTGTATCGATGTCCGACTAAATACGGCAATAAAGTAGTGGTGGAATTGGACAACTTCAGATTCATTCTACCAGCACGCTACGATTGCCTAACAGACGCAGACCTACAACAATTAGGAAAACGTCGCTACTATATCATCTCGGGTGGCAATTGTGGGAGCAGCACGAAACTGGTCTTCGAAGAAATCGTTCAGACAGAGATGACATCCGTAGCACAATAATTAGCTGATATGTATTTATAGTAATTTTTATACATGTATGTTTTAGGTAGATAAATACAAGTATATTTACATTGTTGTTTTATTACACCATTGTGCCCGATTACAGGAACATGCCAGGTTGGCCGAGTGGTCTAAGGCGCCAGATTTAAGCTCTGGTTCCCTAAGGGAAGCGTGGGTTCGAACCCCACACCTGGTAATTCTTTTTTTGTCTAACAGACATCAGTACTTGACAAATTTATTTCAAGATCATTTTTGCAGATCAGCACATTTTAATCTCTAGACTCTAACTGTATTAGCAAAAACTTCCAAGGCAGCATTCAATTTAGCTGTTGTGCAGATTTTCCTCAAACAATGGGTTCCTTTGTTCAATTTTTAACAGCTTTGCAAACATGTCTGGACATGTCTGAAGCTTCACATCCTGTTTATCTGATAATGGAGGTCAGCAAAAAAATTCCTCCAGACAACAATGGCTTCATTGTCCAATTATCGTGCAGATTTCTCAAACAATGGCTTTCATTGTTCAATTTTTAACAGCTTTGCACATTTTAATCTCCAGACAACAATGGCTTCATTGTCCAATTATCGTGCAGATTTCTCAAACAATGGCTTTCATTGTTCAATTTTTACCAGCTTTGCACATTTTAATCTCCAGACAACAATAGCTTTATTGTTCTCGAATTTCGAGCTGATTTTAAAACAATGGATGCCATTGTTCAACAACATCCTGCAAGAATAGACATGTCTGTCAGACGATGAGTCACATCCGGTCGAGCCTGAGAAAATTTTGATAAGCGTAACAATAGCTTCTGATTTACTGATAACAACATCCTGCAAGAATAGACATGTCTGCATCCCAGACGCTCGAGAGTGGGAAAATTTCAAAAACTACACTTTTAACCCAAAAAATTCCCGGAAGTGGCCGAGGTCAATGACCCCGACTAGACCAATGACTCCGACCTTGACCTAGGCTAGATCCGTGACCTAGAAAAAATTCTCGGAAGTGGCCGAGGTCAAAGACCCCGCCCCCGCCCGTGACCTTGACCTCGGCTAGGCCCGTGACCTTGAAAAAAGTTCAAGGTCAAATGTGAGCCAGAACGCCTATAGGTACTCTACTTATGTCAAATTCGAGGTTAGCAGATTTTGCGCATATATTTATACCATATATGTAATACTTACTAGATTGCTAGCGGCTATGAGTGGGAAACTCACGAAGGAAGTGAGACAGACAACCAACTCTTCAATGTATAATGGTGAGCTGTGCGCAAGCGCGTCGTCCGCGCGGTGGGGTAATGAACCAACCAAGTTTAAAATTCGCTTCTAAAGGCGGAGTTCGAATTCTCACGCATGCGCGCGAGACGCGTTATACTCTAAGTGAGACTATGTCGGCGCCGTAATGTTTTCGGCCGTTTCGAGGCCCTACTAGCAATACCTATATGTATAATACATATATGATTTTGCGTCAGTCTGTGTCAAAACTGACGGAAATGCTAACCTGGTAACCTCGAATTTGACAGACTTACAGTGCCACCAACTTATTATTCACACGTTTGAATTTCCACAACCCGCTGAGGATCAGTTTCTTTTGGATCTCTCGATATTTTATAGTAAATGGTTAAGTTTATTATGCAACTTTATGTGAATCTGGGGTAAATTTACCAACCGCGAAAGCTTCTGTCAATCTGTTTACTTACATAAGATATGATCACCTTTAAGATATAGCAAAGAGCCAGACTTGTTATTATACTTTTTTCTTATTATTTTTTTCCATCCTTCAAGGACGCAAACCACCACCACAGGCTTGCCAGTCTTCGGGTTTCCTTCTCAGTATATTCAAAGGAACCTTCCATAACAGTTACACGCTTGTTAAAAATACTGTAAGCAAACCTGTTGCTGGCTCTTGGACTACAAAACTCGTGAACTGTCGATGCAATTTTTTTAAATATTTGCTGAGTGTAACTGAAAATTACAGTGGTTTTTTGGAATGTACTTGGGATCTAGTGATTTTTAGTAATATCTAAAATTAGGTTATGTTACATGTGTCAAAAGTTAAGCGAAGTTTAAAAAACATGAAACTTCAGTAATTATAATACATGTAAATACATTTCAAAGTGCATTTTTTAAAAATAATTTAATCAATTGAAGTGTATGCACAAAAATTTAAGAATTTTGGAGATTACATTTTTACAAGAAAGTGTGACATGTCAAGTTATTAAATTTCAAAAATGTCAGTGCTGCCAAAATCAACAAGCAAAAGTTCCAAAACAGAATTTAAACAAGGTACCACAGAACATACAAGGTACCAACCTGACAGCGTTTTGACAGTTAATGAGTTTTGTGATTGAATAGTAATTAGTTAGATTATACCACTCCCTCTAACATCAACCAATGAAAAACGGCAAAATGCATAGTTACGCATGTATTAACTTTTGATAATGTACATAGCAACTGACAATCACATACCTTCCTGATTAATAGGTGATAATCACACTCCTTCACAAACATCACGTTACCTGCTGTCAGTACAATTGTCATAACAACCACATTAACCGTACTTTTAATATTTAAAATACACTATTCAAACGTTGTTTATTGACTCGTGATATAATCTAGCCGAATGCAACTCGTGTCTTCTTGATTATCAAATCATTTCTGTTTCCACTCGATATATTGTTTTAGGCAATCACGCTCGTCCTTCGGACTCGCGCGATTGCCAAACAATATATCTCGGGTAAACAGAAATGATTATTTGATAATCAAGAACCCACTAGTTGCATTATATATGAAAATTTAATTTAATTTTTGTCTTTATTTTCGTTTTTCCGCTTTTCTAGTTTCAATAAGGGGAGGATTTTTATCTAAACCTGTTTCTTATGTGTTCGGATAGTTACAATGTATGTTTAAATTAACCGTCGCCTGCGTTGATTAACAACAACTGCGTCGTAGTATATGTACGCAGGCGACGAAATTAACATATTAAAATTGTCGGTTATTACTTTTCGCTTACTTTTTAAACTCCTTGTATATTCGACTTTAGAAAAAAAGCGGATGTAATTATGGTTGGTAGCACGATACACATCGTGTTTGGTAGTACTTGGTAACCTACTCAACCCATAAGTTTCCCGCCAAATTTTTGCCGCGAACTGTTATTTTGGGGTTACAAGAAATTTCTGTTGTAAAATACTTAAAGATTCTGATATTGAAATTACTTTCAAAAATGTCAAGGTATGTTACACGTGTCGTGTGAATGTTATAATGACACCAATATTCTCTTAGCAGCAATACTATTGGGGGCTTTGATAAAGTTACCATTGAAATTAAGGTCGATGGGCAGAATTCTGATCAAGAAAATAAAGAAAATGTAGGTATAAACATCGTAACCAACAACAGCGGTGCTGCAGGCGAGCCCATGTACCTGTCGATTCCCAAGGAACACGAGGAATATCAGTATCTGAATCACATCCGTCGCATTATTGAAACTGGTGTGAAACGAGGTGATCGCACAGGCGTTGGTACTTATGGAATTTTTGGAGCTCAAATGCGCTATTCTCTACGCGACAATATTTTTCCATTGCTTACAACAAAACGTGTATTTTGGCGTGGAGTTGTCGAGGAATTATTATGGTTTATTAAAGGCAGTACAAATGCTAAAGAACTATCAGATAAAAAGATTCATATTTGGGATGCCAACAGTTCCAGGGAGTTTTTGGATCAGATGGGATTTTCCAACAGAGAGGAAGGTGATTTAGGTCCAGTTTATGGCTTTCAGTGGCGTCACTTTGGGGCCCCTTATGAAGGAATGTCAGCTGATTACGCCGGTCAAGGTATCGATCAACTCACGCAAGTCATAGAAACAATTCGTAATCGTCCAAATGACAGACGTATTATAATGTGTGCTTGGAATCCGATTGATATTCCTCAGATGGCTCTGCCTCCGTGCCATTGCCTTGTACAATTTTATGTGGCGGATGATGAGCTTTCCTGTTTGTTGTACCAACGATCAGCTGATATGGGGCTTGGAGTGCCTTTTAACATTGCTAGTTATGCCTTACTTACTGTAATGATTGCACATATCACAGGACTAAAGGTTTGTTGTAGATCTGAAATAAATTAAAAATAATTATTTTATATTTTAGGCCGGGGAATTTATTCACACTTTAGGTGATAGTCATGTTTATTTAACCCATGTGGAACCATTAAAAGAACAATTAGAAAGAGTTCCCAGACCATTTCCACAACTGTTCATCAAAAGACAGGTGTCCCATATCGAAGATTTCAAATACGATGATTTTGAAATTGTGGGATATAATCCTTACCCTACAATAAAAATGCCCATGGCAGTGTAACAACTTACTGCTGTAACAAATTCCTTACAAAGAAAAATTTTAAAAGTATATTTCAAATATAGCCTTAAATGTATTTTGTTAATGTTTTTATATTTGTAGTATTAGTAATATTGAATAAATCATAGTTTAATATGCAGTAGCACTTATTTAAAAATATCTAGCTATGATGGTGAATTAAATACAGCTACTTAATTTGAAGTAGTAAATGTAAGACTACATCACAACTGATAATCAAGTTTGTTTAAACTAATAAATTTATACGCTTTTGTTCGCATATCAGGCCCATTTTTTGGAATTTACCAGTAGAATTTTTTTCTTCGTTCCCATGTTTCCACCTGTTTAAATATTAGACAAGTACCTACTCTGCCTGTTTGGCGAAAGTAAGTGGCAATATTTTAGAAAAATACAATAATACAATTACTTTCTTTAAAAAGCTTGTATTTTTGTTGTAATTTACAACAGAACGCTCCTTGTATACAAACCAAAATTTAAATACGTTTTCAGATTTTCAGTAGAAATACAAGTGTTCGAGAAATTTACGGAAATATTTGGTAAAAAGGTCCGCGTCGATTTTTTCAATAAAAGCATGAGTGCATGCCAACTGAAAAAATCCCAACTCCAAAGGAGGAGTTTTTAGAACGACGCTGATTTGCAAACTTTGACTTGGACGTTTTGGTGAAATGACAGTCAAAGGCTACTCACTAAATTGAAATCATTGAAACCAATCGGGCTCGCGTGAAAACACTGTGACATTAGGGCCCGGTTGCAGAAAGCAATGTTAAGTCTGGTGTTAGCTAACGTCGCGTCAAAGTGAACAAAATCGCATCAAATTTTGTTTACTAATGTATTAGTTACCATAAACATTTGAGATTTGATTCGTTTTTGTTCACTTTGACGTCGCGTTAGCTAACACCAGACTTAACGTTGCTTTCTGCAACCGGCCCTAGGTGTTTTCAATGACAGTCAATTTTGATTGGCCGTTTCTGACAAATTGAACAATTTTCATTGGTTCGTTCATTATAGTGTTGAATAATCTGATTAATTTTTTGCAAAATTGAAAAATGTATATGTTCCATGATAATTAAGATTTTTTTCTAATAAAATTTGCCGTTTAATGTGCAGGCAAATCTTACACTTTTTTATATAGCAACTCAAAGATTTGTCATTTTTACACACAAGTAAAAAAATCATCAACTACCAAGCCTCAGACTATGGACGACCTTAACAGAAGACTAATAAACAAGAGAAAACGGACATTATAGAATGGATCCCACTAAAACGCCACAAACTGGGTAGGCCTTAAAAAAGGTGGAAAACGTGGACGGTAATGCAATTAAGAGGCTTAGACAAGGAAAAATGGTAAGATATAGGAAAGGTGGAAAATAAGAAGCGAGAAACAATGACGTCAGCTGTAGTAAAAAATATTTTAACTAGTAACAGAGGATAGTAAAATAACATGATTAGGCCAATAACGTCTTAAAAACTGTTAGTTTTCGAAAAAAGGCAGGTTAAAGTTTTTCTAAAATAGTTTGATTAAGTAAATGTAATCATTAAAAACCAAAGGAGTATAATTTTAATAAGGTCATGCAAGATTTTTACGAAGATGTTTGATGCGAGAGGTTACAGAGGCATGGAATGCAGCTCTGACCACTACCTGGTTAAAACTAAACTTAGAAAGAAACTATCTAACGCGAAAATTGCATTCAAATAGGTAATAAGAAAAGGGACATAATTATATAAGCTGGAAGAAGAACAAACAGCAAACACCTTCCAAAAACAAGTAACTAAAAAAACTGAGCGAGGTAAAGATACAAGAGAACGAAATAGACGACGAATGTTGGACAAAAATAAAGGAAGCTATATTATAAAAATCTGGTGTGATACACGCACACAACTTCCTTTTACAGTGATCTTATAATTAGCCAAAAATTTTATTTTAAAGTTTTAAGCATTTGTCAAAAATTTTCAAAAATTACAAATTCTGCAAAAACTACAAAATAGAGCGTTAGTTGAAAAGACAAGTTTCCTCTAGAATTTTAAGCTGAATTCAAAAATGTAATAATATACCGGGTGTTCTATTTAAAATAGGAGTTAATAAAAAAAAATAGAAAAAAACAAAAGAAACCCATTTTAGAAGTATTCAACTGGAAAATTCCCTACCTCATATCAATACACATTCAAAATGTAGTAAAAATATGAAGTTTGAAAAAATCGTTAGAACCGTTTTTGAAAAAATCGAAAAAAACTGAAAAATTACAAGAGTAAACACCTACTTGCGGTTATACGATTTTCTTCAAAAGCTTGCTGTCGCATCTACATAGTACACAAAACTTATATATGAAGTTTCAACGCCATACCTCTTAGTTTTTGAGATATTCTGTTCACAGACAGACAGACCAATGAAAAAAAAATGTTTTTTGGGTTCAGGGGACTCTAAAACGTGAACATCTGTTGAAAACTCAATTTAGAATTTTTGGGGTGAATCCAATACTTCCTTTATTGTAAAAGGAAGTAAAAAAGACAGAAGAAGTAATAGGAAAGAAAAAGAAAACTGGAAGGAGTGACTGGTATGATGAGGAGTGTAAAAGTGCAGTAGAAAGATCCTGTTTTCAATGTAAAAAAGTCTCAACTTCCCGTGTATTTGTTTACAGGGTGATTCATAAGTAGAGGCATGAGTCATTAAACTAAATCATATACCTAAGTTAATAGGTATATGAACTAAATAGTGTATACTGATCTTAGTAGAATTACCTTGCACTAGAAATTAATTGCTTAAACAAAATCTGGTGTGATACATGCACACAATTTCCTTTTACAGCAATCTTATAATTAGTCAAATTGTTTTTTAATTTTTAAGCATTTGTCAAAAATTTTTAAAAAATTACAAATCCTAGAGAAACCGTACAAAATTGAGTGTTAATTGAAGTTACCTCTGGTTATACAATTTTCTTCAAAATCTTGCTTTCGCATCTAGATAGTACACAAAACTTATATATGTAGTTTCAATGCCATACCTCTTTTTGTTTTTGAGATATTCTGTTCACACACGCACAGACTGACGGACAGACCAAAGAGGTTACAAAATGTCAACGTCATTTTAAATTGAAAATTCATTAAAAATCGTGTTAGGTGATGATTTCATTGTTTTAAATGGAAAACTTATCACACTTAATAAAGGGTTTGGACAGAAGTGTGCAATAAAGTGACAGATATGTGCAATAATATTTTTATCTACTAGCAACATGATATTGTACATTTTCGTCATAGAAACAAAATATGAAAAGCTACTTATAACTCCCAAGGGACTTGTCAAATTATTTCTCCCTCAAACTCATGGTAACAATGCAACTACAATTAACGTCTTAGCAACCATACAATGAGGCAATCCTTGATGTTACTTACGTATTCAAATTTTAAATGTCATTACGGCATTTTGAAATTTCATACTATTCTTACTAATATGCTAGTAAATAAAATATTGTATGCACCGCGGGAGATATTCATGTTCTTTACCTTCGGTTGACTTACAGACCTCGGGCCATGAGCGTAACTTGGGACATCACTTTGGGGGGCAAAGTCAAGACCTCACAAAATTTTTAAACCTAAATTGCGAAAAAATGCTGCGCTTGCACTTTCAAATCAAAATTTTGGAGGGGGGGGGCATTGCCCCCCCTTGCCCCTCCCAAGTTTCGCCTATGCTTCGGGCCAGAGGCTCTCGGTCTGTAACACATGTCAACCTCAGGGAAAAAACATATTCATATCTCCCTTAATGCATAAATATCTATATTTTGTTCATTGGTCTGTCTGCCAGAATATCTTAAAAACGAAAAGAGGTATGGTGTTGAAACTTCATATAGGTATAAGTTTTGTGTACTATCTAGATGCGACAGCAAGCTTTTGACGAAAATCGCATAACCGGAAGTATGGTGTTTACTCTTGTGATTTTTCAGTTTTTTTTTTCGACGCAAAAGTTATTACAAGATTTTGTAAACTATACCTCCAAAATGCTGAAAAAACTAAAGCTTAGTTTATCTTGTTAGTTTTTTGACATTTTAAAGGTATATTTTACAAAATCTGTTATAGTGTTCAAACAGCTGTCAAAGTGACGTTCGTGGTAGTAATATTTTAAAGTTATGTTAGTATGTACACTGTAATAACGGGTGACTATAAATGATTGTGATTTCTTTTCTTAGGTTGGCACTGTTTAAGTTGTTGGCACTGTAAGTCTATGTCAAATTCGAGGTTAGCAGGTTAGGTTTTGCGTCAGTTTTGACACAGAATGACGCAAAACCTAACCTGCAAACATTGAATTTGACATAGACTTACAGTGCCACCAACATAAAGAGTGCCAACCTAAGAAAAAAATCACAATCATTTATAGTCACCCGGTAGTATATTACATACCGAGGTGGGAAGTGTTTCATTACTGTCGAGAGATTAAGGGCCGGTTGCAGAAAGCAATGTTAAGTCTGGTGTTAGCTAACATCGCGTCAAAGTGAACAAAATCGCATCAAATTTTGCTTACTAACGCATTAGTTACCATAAGCATTTGATATTTGATTCGTTTTTGTTCACTTTGACGTCGCGTTAGCTAACATCAGACTTAACATTGCTTTCTGCAACCGGCCCTAAGTAGTTTACTTACCGAGACGCATAGCGTCGAGGTTAACTTTATCTCGAGACATGAATGAAACTTTTCACCGTTGTATGTATAATATTTTACTCACAATCGGTTTTTGTCATTATTTATTTAATTAGGTAAGTTTAAAATAATACGTATTTTATCGCAGTTTAATAAGTCACTTTAACAAAGGAAACCGCACCGCTGTTGCTAGGTAACACAACAAGTTCATTGAAAGTGACGTTTAGCTAGCCGAAATTCTTTCCCGGCTAGCTGGGAAAGTAAAGTAAACAATGACTCGCTTACCTACTGTTTTGAAGGTTAGAAACGTACTCATTATTAACCCTCATGTCTTGTGGAAAAAAGAAAGAATGTATCTTTATCTTATATTCCGGATTGAAAATGATATGGTATATTTCTAGCAGACAGAGGGCTTTGTAAATTTATAACAGCCTATTCGATTTTTAAAATGTTTTCTACGACCACTACTAAAAGTAGGCTAGCGCTAGCTTTTTTCACTAAAAATGACGTTTTATAATTTTGCATGTTAAAAGTGAAATAAGCTGTTTACTTTTAGCCCATGTACTAAAAGTAAACAGCTGGTGTTAGATTTAGAATTTCGAACTGGAAGTGAGGTTGTAAAGTTATTCTAGTTAATTCTTTCGTTAGAGGTAAAGTGTTTTTTAAATAATTAAAGCATTATATAATGAATAAAGTAAAATGTGTACTATTATAATTACCTTTGATGACTAACTTTGACAGCTACCAACTGCAGAAACAGTCACCCGTGCCGTCACGGCCATCTCTTAACTATGACATAAATTATAACTGTCATAAATGCAAACCTTTGTTAAAGCGACATTTATGGATTAATAACAGCAAATTTAAGGCCGTAGAAAAAATATTGTGTGCAAACTCGTGCTAAAAGTGTTTATGCACGAGACATGTTATGAAACGAAGCCGAACTCGTGCTAATAGTATATTATGTTATTAGGAGCAAAAGTTATACTTTATGTGGCGAGGCTGGACGGTTAATCTGCCGAGCTTGAGAGGCAGATAAGTACAGCCGAGCCACATAAAGATACTTTTGCTAAGAATAACATATAGTATTTTTTCTTCAAACGTTTTTATAACAAATTATTTACAATTTTGTGAACAAAATTCGAAGAAAACTACTTGATCTCGTCAGCGGCAGATAATATTATCTGCCGCTGATGAGCGGCAGATAAAGTTGTCAGCGGCAGATAATAACTTTATCTGCCGCTGACGAGCGGCAGATAAAGTCTTCAGCGGCAGATAAAGTGTTTTAGATGCCATGGCAATGAAGTGACCGTTTAGCATCATCAATCCAGCAGTATAATGGCACATTTTACTGCCGTTTGAAGAAAATAGTATATTATGTTATTAGGAGCAAAAGTTATATTTTATGTGGCGAGGCTGGACGGGTTATCTGCCGAGCTTGCGAGGCAGATTAAGTACAGCCGAGCCACATAAAGATACTTTTGCTCCGAATAACATATAGTATTTTTTCTTCAAACGTTTTTATAACAAATTATTTACAACTTTGTGAACAAAATTCGAAGAAAATTACTTGATCTCGTCAGCGGCAGATAATATTATCTACCGCTGACGACCGGCAGATAAAGTTGTCAGCGGCAGATAATAACTTTATCTGCCGCTGACGAGCGGCAGATAAAGTCGTCAGCGGCAGATAATATAATCTGCCGCTTGGAAATAAAGTGACAGTTTAGCATCATCAATCCAGCAGTATAATGCCATATTTTACTGCCGTTTGAAGAAAATAGTATATTATGTTATTAGGAGCAAAAGTTATATTATATGTGGCGAGGCTGGACGGGTTATCTGCCGAGCTTGCGAGGCAGATTAAGTACAGCCGAGCCACATAAAGATACTTTTGCTCCGAATAACATATAGTATTTTTTCTTCAAACGTTTTTATAACAAATTATTTACAACTTTGTGAACAAAATTCGAAGAAAATTACTTGATCTCGTCAGCGGCAGATAATATTATCTACCGCTGACGACCGGCAGATAAAGTTGTCAGCGGCAGATAATAACTTTATCTGCCGCTGACGAGCGGCAGATAAAGTCGTCAGCGGCAGATAATATAATCTGCCGCTTGGAAATAAAGTGACAGTTTAGCATCATCAATCCAGCAGTATAATGCCATATTTTACTGCCGTTTGAAGAAAATAGTATATTATGTTATTAGGAGCAAAAGTTATATTTTATGTGGCGAGGCTGAACGGGTTATCTGCCAAGCTTGCGAGGCAGATAAGTACAGCCGAGCCACATAAAGATACTTTTGCTCCGAATAACATATAGTATTTTTTCTTCAAACGTTTTTATAACAAATTATTTACAACTTTGTGAACAAAATTCGAAGAAAATTACTTGATCTCGTAAGCGGCAGATAATATTATCTGCCGCTTGGCAATAAAGTGACAGTTTAGCATTATCAATCCAGCAGTATAATGCCATATTTTACTGCCGTTTGAAGAAAAAAGTAT
Source organism: Agriotes lineatus (assembly GCA_940337035.1). Classification (NCBI taxonomy): domain Eukaryota; kingdom Metazoa; phylum Arthropoda; class Insecta; order Coleoptera; family Elateridae; genus Agriotes; species Agriotes lineatus. Next base: position 82,223,268 of record OW679197.1, on the reverse strand, counting down.
TTATCTACGAGATATGTTATGAAACTCAGCCTTCGGCTTCGTTTTATAATTTTTATGTCTCGTGCATAAACGTCCACTTTTAGCACTTGTACAAATAGCTATTAAATACAATATTAACAGCCAGTCTTATAAAGACCACTAATCTGAGGTTAACTTTAATTCGTTGTTAAAATAAACAAACGTGCATCAAAACGTTATGACCATATAGGTATTATACCTACATACAGAGAGATTTTTCTTACTACGAACACGGCAGACGATATGTCGAATTTACAAATGCCGAGAATTTAACTTTGACAGTTCGAGTATTTTGTCAGTAGATAATATCTGCTGTCATTTCTATCTTAAAATCGATAACTACGAAGCAACGGATCAGTGCAAATTGTAAAATGGTATTATCAGGGTCCAACGGTCCGGGAAATTCAAAATTCTTTCACAACATTTGAAAATAGGCGTTCTTTATCGTTATCAACGTTACATGGAGTTATTTCAAATTTTTGAAACTTTGGATGTGTTTCTCCCCAAAAGCACAAAAGGCCTAATGTTCCCAATGAAGACAGGAATTTAAAAGGGGTTTGTATTACCGCTAATGACTATCCAGATTATTTATTTAAATAAATTGCAGAACTAGTAGATTTAACTGCGATATTCTTCCCGTTGGCCATTTCAGAAGTATGGAATTTTGTGAAACTGTGACAGAAATGTCTAAAACTTCCTCTGAAAAGTCGTTTTCACTACAACTAACGATTTGAAGAACTGCCTTTAAAAATTAAAAGGGTTGTTCAGAGTACTAGCACTAATACGTCGTCGGCTAATGTGCGAAGTTTCTATGATCGCTTAGGATATTGTTCAGCGCAACAAGGCAGGTTCTTTGAACAAGAGCTAATTTAAACTTTTTGAATTTTGTTGTTTGAAATAAAAATAGTTTTATTTTTGTTTGCATCTTTTTTTTTACTGAGTTAGTTTGTTAGAAAGAAATTATTTCTTTCTTTAGAATGCGTTTTACTTTGAGAACTACCTTCTTTTACTGTACTGTTAATCTCTAAAAATCCTGTTTTTCCACTCTGAATTTCTCACCTGAATTAATCACAGAATAACAGTACCTCATACATTCTATCTGTGATATAATAATTAATTTAAAAAAATTACACTAGGCTTCTGCGTTGAACAATTACTTAAACAATCAACGCAGACGACCCGTGGATTAATATCAGAGTACCTTAGACCGACTGTCCATCGGTCTTGGCGTATTTTTAGGCAATCGTAAATTCGCCTTGATTTACTCGTGTTCGCAGTTCATGAATTTTCACTGTATATCTCCTTTCCAGCATCTTCTAGACAAAAACCAATTCTTATAAAAATTAAGGAGAACCACATTCTCTCCAAGTTTTGTCTAAAACATTTGTTTATTAATAAGTAAAGTCTACACATTACCCTTTTTCTGTGACGTCAGAAATAACAAAACATAGCGTTTAAAACGTATGTCTTATATTGCATTGAAATTCAAAAAGATCATTTAGATCGCAGGTAGTCGACTTTAGAAAGAATTTGACATATACTTAACCTTTAATGCAAGGGATGCTCATTCAAACACATTATTCAAATCAAGACATTCTCCCCTTCGAAAAAGTCCCTCCCGCTTAATATAAGATTTTAGGCTTGCTCGCTTGCTTATTATCGAGTGTAATTTTGGACAAATGTCACATTGACAGTATTATAAAACAAGCCATATTTAAATTGGACCTGACCAAAAACTGCAGATTTTTTGTTTCATCCAGTTTCTTATCATCATATAAATAAAGGAGAACGATCCAAATGTGTGTGTCCGTCACGACAATTGCAGAAGCGATGTCCCCCATTTGCGTTTTGAATTTCGCCGTCGCACAGTGGTCGAATCGACCGATCTAGCCGGAATAAATTATTTTGACGTTGGCATGAAAACTTTGAGTGTTTATAATGTTGAATAAATGATTATACAGCCATTTAAAGCAATACAATATTAATACGATCAAGTATTGGCCCCGTTTCGGCTAGCATCAAACCATCATCAGTAGCACTGCTTACACTAAACGGAGTTTTGTCTCACTGATTAATTTAATATGATTTTATAACTGTTTCAATCAGGTTTGACAACAGAACACATTGTTTTTATACACTGTTTAATCATTTAGTCGTTTCACACTTTGTGGAGCCCCTTTACGTAGGTCCCATATTTTCAGAAAAATATTAACAGATACATTTTATGTTGCTTTAATTTTATATTAAATTCAATTACAAGTAATTGTTTCTACAGCTATATTTAATAGAACTATACCCTTAAACTACTGACAATGGTCCATATTTTTTAATGCCAACCAAATTGAAAGCATTTTACCTATAATAACCTATAGCGGATTTTTTCTTCAAGCATCAGTAAAATGTGGCATTGCACTGCTTGATTGATGATGCTAAACTGTCACTTCATTGCCATGGCATCTAAACTAAAACACTTGATCTGCCACTCGTCAGCGCCCAGCGACGCCACATAAAGTATAACTTTTTCTCCTAATAACATAATATATTATTTTTCTCAAAACTTCTGGGGCATACGTTATCTCCTTTCTACACACACACTGTATTTTCATTTACACATTTATATCAGGGCATTTCAGCATCGATAGCACCTCCTCAGACAGTGCACTTCTGTTTTCCTTTGGTAGGGGTCTTAATGATTCTAAAATAGGATCAGATGATATAAGCATATAATTGAAAAAGTGCGTATTAGTATAAGCATAATCTTGATGACTTTCGCGTGTGATATTTCCGGATATTGCGGTAGCCTTTATTGCGTGTTTTTCACAAACGTTAAGATTAAACCGATTTTTAACAATGTCAATCGCTGTGTTCCTGGATTCTGCTGACTGAAATAAGCGCAGACACCGATCCGTCGACGTTCGACGAGCTCTTTGGGCGTGATAGATAATAAGTCCGGTTGAGGCCCGCCCGCAAAAAATCATAAATACGCTATAGGCAAGTAAAGGCAAATTTGTATTATAGAATCATAAACTAAATAAATCCATCTATTTATAGACGTGTAAAACATCGATGCACTTTTATGCACTCTATAAGATATTTCGAAGTGAATATTAACAATAAAAAAAAAATTTTAAAAACAAGCTAAATGTATCATTTTTTTAACATATTAAACAGGCATCAGTATTAAATTCATCATATTTATAATGTAAGTTCATACCTTCGTCTACAATTTCCATTATTACGTAGTTTTCTACTTAGCACAAACACGTGTCACCATACGTCTAAAGAATCGTCACGTGGTACGCGCAATGGTGCCTTAAAAGATCGTGAAACGGGCGAACTTGAGACAGCCCTCTCGCCCATACAAGACCGAGACGACAAATCGTTATATCAGGTATTGTTGGGGCGTTCATAATGAACATATTTGCATGCATTTCAGATTATTTACTTGAACTTTAATTTAGGCATTTATTCCGGCTAGATCGGTCAATTCGACTACTGTGCGTCGCCTCGATTTCGCGAACGGGGCGGAGCCCCGAGGTCACCCTTGGAGAGGGGCAAAGCCCCAAGAGCCCCCTTGAAGAGGGGCGGAGCCCGGAGGGCCACCTTGAGAGGATCAAAGCCCCGGGGCCCTCTTGGAGAGGGGCGATGCCCGAAAGCCACCTTGGAGAGGGGCGGAACCCCGCGAGGCCCCTTGGGGAGGGGCGGAGCCCCGAGGGCTACCTTAAAGAGGGGCGAAACCCCGGGGCCCCCCTTGAAGTGGGGCGATGCCCCACAGGCCTCCTTGGAGAGGGGCGGAGCCCCGCGGGCCCCCTTAGAGAGGGGCGCATCCCCGAGGGTCCCTTGAAGAGGGGCGGAGCCCCGAGATCTTCTTGGAGAGAGGCGGAGCCCCGTGAGCCCCCTTGGAGAGGGGCGGAGGCCCAAGAGCCCCCTTGGAGAGGTGCGGAGCCTCGGGGTCCCCTTGGAAAAGGGCAGAACCCCGAAGACCCCCTTAGAGAAGGGCAGAGCCCCGAAGGCCCTTTTGGAGGGGGGAGGTGTCCCGAGGGCCCGTTTGGACAAGGGCGGAGCCCCGAAGGCCCCCTTGGAGAAGGGAGGTTCCCCGAGGACCCTCTTGGAGAGGGGCGGAGCCCCGGGGTCTCCCTTGGAGTGGTGCGGAGCCCCGAGGGCTCCCACTGGAGAGGGGCGTAGCGTTATTTGAGCAGAATTTTGAATAAATCGATGCGATTTTAGAAAAGGACTCTTAACAATTCGCGTTTCTTTTTGAGAATTATTAGCAAAGCTTTAAACTACTCAGTGGTGACACATAAAATCACGTTAGCTAAGCGTAGCTAACGTGATTTAGTGACCTTAATAAAATGTGCTAAGCAGCGCATACGAAAATACATCAGGATAGACCGCGCAATAGCTCGCGCAACCCCATTTATTGATAAATAAAAAGAGAGAAAATTGTTACGTCACAGCAAAAGGGTAATGTGTACACCTTAGCAGGGTCTGGGAACGGCCGAAAACAATACGGCGCCGACATAGTCTCACTCTGAGTATTACGAGTCTCGTGCGCATGCGTGACAATTCGAACTCCGCCTTTAGCAGCGAATTTTAACAACGCCACCTATAATATGCATATATCTAATACTTACTATATTGCTAGCGGCTATGAGTGGGAAACTCACCAAGGAAGTGAGACAGACAACCAACTCTTCAATGTATAACGGTGAGCGGTGCGCAAGGGCGACGGCGTCGTCCGCCCAATGGGGAAGTGGTCAAGTTTAAAATTCGCTTCTAAAGGCGGAGTTCGAATTCCCACGCATGCGCACGAGACGCGTTATACTCTAAGTGAGACTATGTCGGCGCCGTAATGTTTTCTAGCGTTCCGAAGTCCTACTAGCAATATATGTGTATTATATATATGATAATTTGGTGTTGATTTTAAACTTGACCACTTTCTCACCGAGCTGACGACGCCGAAGCGCTTGCGCACAGCTCACCATATACAATGAAGAGTTGGTTGTCAGTCTCACTTCCTTCATGAACCCCCAACTCATAGCCGCTAGCAATATAGTAAGTAAAGTAATATATACAGTGTGGTCCATTAAGTGTGCAACAAATGGGACATTTTTTTATTAGTTGTACAACCGAAATTTAAATACCGCCACAAGTTAGTACATGTTCGATAACCATATCAGATGCATTTAGAATGGCTCCAAATCAAACAGCATACAGGGCAGGACAAAAAAATTGAAATTAGTTCTAGAATAAAGTTACCTTACTTCAAAAAATAGTGCAAAATGTTATTGAGAAAAGTTCTTTAGAATTAAAAGTTATGCTGAAATACAAAGTCAGGGCCTCCTATTCGAATTTTTATTCTTTTGTGGAAAATTTTGTATTAGCCCAAAATGTTACATATTTTCATTATTCTGATTTTATCGAGTTTTTCATATGTAAATTATTATTAGTAAAGCATTTGCCTTGTTAAAAAGAATATTTGCCAAATTCTGAAGTTCTGTAAAATATCGTTGCAACAAACATGAAGTGGGCGGTTACCGAAAAAATATCAATCCCAGTAAATTTTACAAATACGCTTCAAGTTGCTAAAAGTTATTTAAAAGTGATGTGGTTGTGGCTACTTTAAATACATATAAAATCAGAATAATAAAAATATGTATCATACGGGGGTAATACAAAATAAAAAAAAAAAAATTGAATAGGAGGCCGTGACTTTGTATTTAAGCATAACTTGATTCTAATCAACTTTTCTCAATAAAATTTTACTATATTTTTTTAAATAAGGGGACTTTATTCTTTCACCAATTTCATATTTTTTGTCCGGCTCTGTATGCTGTTTGACTTGAAGTCCTTATAAGGGCATCTGATATGGATATCGAACATGCACTAACTTTTGGCGGTATTTAAATTTTGGTTGTACAACTAATAAAAGAATGTCCTGTTTGTTGCACACTTAATGGACCACACTGTATATGGTTTTGACACTATTCATTAGTAAACAAATTTTGATGCGCTTTTGTTTATTTTAACAACGAATTGAAGTTAATCTTATAGGTATTAGGGCCGGTTGCAGAAAGCAATGTTAAGTCTGGTGTTAGCTAACGTCGCGTCAAAGTGAACAAAATCGCATAAAATTTTGTTTACTAATGTATTAGTTACCATAAGCATTTGAGATTTGATTCGTTTTTGTTCACTTTGACGTCGCGTTAGCTAACACCAGACTTAACATTGCTTTCTGCAACCGGCCCTAAATGGTATTTATAAGACTGGCTGGTAATGAGAGCATTTTAGTTGCCTTTTTAAAATTGGCGAGATTATTTTTTTTCAATTACGTATTCATTGGTGGCGTATATTAGCTTATTTTATACCTTTATCCAAACACCTTATTATGACGTTATAATTATGTCGATTTCAGATGAATTATACGTATAGGTCATAACCCACACGTGACTTGCACTATAACTCACTCTAGTTTTCAGTCATCCAGTGTCACTTCGGTTTTGAATTTTCACAGTAAGACAAAATGTGTATGTGTTTTGGTATTTATTGAGTTGGCGGATAAAATGTTATATGCCACACTTGTGTTATTTCAAATAATTCACTCGAGAAAAGGCTCCACCCGAATTATTTGTAATATAACACACTTGTACCATAAATAACTATTACTATTTTATATGTTAAATTATCATTATTACTATTATTATTATCTCTTGTAAAATATATCGTGTATGGGTCCCACTTTGGAAAATTCCCCTTCGGTGTGACCAACACTGTATATGATGAAATATAATTTCCTTTAAAATGTTCCTAGTAAAAACTCGTACGTCAGTTTGAAATACGTAAGCAGCCAATTGATTTGAGACGGAGTTTACTAATCAACTGTCTATCTTCCGTGATTGCCACTAGACGTCTCTTTCTGTACAGCTGTGCAGTTCATTATCATGTGTTGGGGGTGGCATAAAGCTAACCGTGTGTGAATTGGTTGATTGGAACGTATGGTGGGTTGGCTAATGTGAAAAAGAAACTTGCATTAAGTTGACGTGAAGTTTACCTACAAATTAGTCATCCTTGTAACTCGAACGAAAGGATTTGCCTGTGTAAATCAATGTTATTGTGATACAAAATGCCGAGAAGCGGGCAAGAGGTAGTGTACGAGGGATGGCTCACAAAATCACCACCAACAAAACGAATCTGGAGGGCAGTAAGTGAATTTTCTTTATTTTTCCTTGCACTGGTCACCTTATGTTTGGTTATTAATTATCTTCGACTACTTAATTAAAATGAATCATGTAAGTGTTCCTTAATCAAGACCAATTATTAAACGAAATTGTTTGTGTGCAGCGATGGAGAAGAAGATGGTTTTGCTTGCAAAATTCTGGGGAGTTACCTGGCCAATATTGCCTGACATACTACACTGACAGAAAGTGTCGCAAATTAAAAGGCACGATCAATCTCGATCTCTGCGAACAAGTCGATACCGGACTGAAATTCGAAGACAGCAAGTATAAATTCGATTACATGTTTGATATCAAGACTCCAACACGTACTTATTACCTGGCCGCTGAAACTGAAGAGGAAATGAAAGCCTGGGTTAGCTGTATTTGCAATATCTGTGGACTTAAGGCGACAACAGATGAGGAAGCAGGTAAATGAAGCTGCTATGGCAATGTTTATTTTGGTTAGGACACTATCTGTGTATTTGTTTACATTCATTATAAAGATCGTAGCTGAAACAATATGAAATTAAGATGAATGATGACGGTAACTATATTCAGTAGCCATATCACAACTGTGTTATTTGCAGTGTTACAATCACTCAGCACTGTTACTTTTTGCTTTTGGAAGATTGTTATGGTTGCTACTTTTCACCAAGTGAACCGGTAGTAAATAGAACAATATTTGTTATACATTGAAATGTGCTTAATCCTTCATTTAATTTGAAATAATTTATATAAGACTAAACAATTGGTTAATTATGGGTAGAAAATTCAAACTGTAATTTTTTAATTTTTTATTTTGATGTTAAAAGTAGATCGTAATTTAATTAGAAAATAAGTGTCAAGTTTAGTTCACGGTCCGGTCTATTGCGCATGCACTGACTGAGAGTGGAGTATGTTTTATAGTTCGATCAGGATACGTAAAAATGTTGTGGGTGCTGCTATCGTCTCGTAATGTTTAAAGCAATATTGTTGCGCTCTCGGCTGTTTAGGTTAGCGGTTTAGGTCTTTATGAAAAAATATGAGAAGAGTATGTTCAACGTTACATTTTTATGTTCACCGTTACATTTTTGCGCATGCGCAATTTACCGGAAATAACATTTATCTACTCCAGCGGGATAAGTAACTCGTTACGTCACTCATCTAACACTATTTCCGTTAGGTAATGAAGCTCATTACACCACTCAGTCATGTAATGGCTTCATTACCTAACTGAGTGGTGTAATGGCTTCATTACCTAACTGAAATAGTGTCGAATTAATATACTTGTGTGCTTACACACACGTCTATTAATGATGCTCTTATCCCACTTGTATAGTAAATATCTTATTATGTAATGCCAAATTTAGTAGACTTTTGTCAGCTGCTAAATAAATTCTGTTCTACAAATTTCAGATTTAGAAATCTACTGCGCTACTGATTTCCATAACTAAAAAGAATCGACAACCAAATGTCAAAGTTATAAAATATTTAAATGTTTTTGATTTGGAATGTTTATTAAAACATAGTAATAGTCAAAGGTGCCTATTCGTGAGTAATGCTTACCCTGAAAAGAAAATAGCATTAACTTTCTTTTAGCCTTCTTAGAAAAAAATCACTATAGAGCTAAAAAAAAAATGAAATTTCCACACCCTGTACCTCAGTAACTGTTTGGTTATGAACATATGTTCATCTAGCCTTTTTACCTTATTTTTACAAGTGCTACAGGCACAGGAAACCGTGTCCTACCTTTTAGATACACCCTGTATATACCCACTCAATTCTATTGATTCCCTTTACAATTCTTCAAGTTTATTATATGAAAGCAACTGTTTTTGATATAATTATAGTCGGTTATAAAAATCTCTGTAATAAACGTATGTTGTGCCTGCATCTCTGCATCACCTACTCGTCGGCACCAATCGGGCGCAGTTAGTCTGTGATCGACCGGCGTGTTACTGCGTCCTGTATAAGGCAACGAGGTGTGCTTTTGTAGGCAATCAGTTAGAGCATCTGACTAGCACTCGGAATTTTCCAGGTTTAAATCCCATTCACTGCAATGTTTTTTTCTTCTTTGTGAATTGATGTAATTCGCATTACTAATTGTTTCTTTTTACTGTTTCAGTCAAATAAGAAACATTAATATATTTTTACCTATTTAACTTAGTTTTGAACAGTTGCAATGCGCTTTCTATATTATCGACGTTAAATCTTTATAACTTTTTACTTCCTTTTACCGTAAAGGAAGTATTGGATTCACCCCAAAAATTCGAAATTGAGTTTTCAACAGATCTTCACGTTTTAGAGTCCCCTGATCCCAAAAAACATATTTTTTTTCATTGGTCTGTGTGTCTGTCTGTCTGTGTGTCTGTCTGTCTGTGTGTCTGTGTGTCTGTCTGTCTGTGAACAGAATATCTCAAAAACGAAAAGAGGTATGGCGTTGAAACTTCATATATAAGTTTTGTGTACTATGTAGATGAGACAGCAAGCTTTTTAAAAAAATCGCATAACCGGAAGTAGGTGTTTACTCTTGTGATTTTTTAGTTTTTTTCGATTTTTTCAAAAACGGCTCTAACGATTTTTTTCAAACTTTACATTTTTATTACATTTTTAATGTGCATTAACGTGAGATAGGTGATTTTCCAGTTGAATACTTCTAAAGTGGGTTTCTTTTGTTTTTTTTTTCTGTTTTTTTTATTAACTCTTATTTTAAATAGAACACCCGGTATATTATTACATTTTTGAATTCTGCTTAAGATTTTAGAGAAAATTTGTCTCTTCAACTAACGCTCTATTTTGTACCGTTTTTGTAGAATTCGTAATTTTTGAAAATTTTTGACAAATGCTTAAAAATTAAAAGTTAAATATTTAACTAATTATAAGATCACTGTAAAAGGAAGTTGTGTGAGTGTATCACACCAGATTTTTTATGTACAAAAATTATTTCAATTAGAGTAAGGGCTCAAAACCTAGTGAGCTAATAATTACTATCATACCATGAAGTCTTACACCCGTATTCATAGTCGTTCGCCAGCGGATCGCCGGCGACTCGCCGGAGTTGTGTTATGAATAGTATGTTGGCGGCACTGTACGTCTATGTCAAATTCGAGGTGATCAGGTTAGGTTTTCAGTCAGATTTGACAGAAACTGACACAAAATCTAACCTGCTAACCTCGAATTTGACATAGACGTACAGTGCCGCCAACATACTATTCATAACGAAACTCTGGCGAGTCGCCGGCGATCCGCTGGCGAACGACTATGAATATGGGCGTTAGACTTTCATTGCCCCAAAAGTATGAACATTTTGAATTTCTGTTCCTTGAAGTTGTGGCTTTTTATTTTGAGGTCCTATATCTTTTTAGCAAGATAATGTTGCTGCCTAATCCATTTTTGTGCGTTCATAATTTAAAATCGTAAGTAACAAATTAACAAATAAGTAAAAAGCAAATACACACAATAACTTCTCTTTGTGTTACACTCTGTGATTATCCTAGTGCTTCAATATGCAAGAATGTTTGACTTACAGCATCAATGAATAATTTTTCAGTATTTTCACTGTTTGGAAAAATTGAATAAACCAAAAAGAGGAAATGGAATCGAAAGAAATGAAGGAATAGAAGATCACACTTGCCACTCAATCAGCTAACAATTCACCCCATACATTTAACCGAAGTGATGTTGGTGATTTCTAACTGTTGTTGGTTCTTTTTCTACCATTTTAAAATTTTCAAAATCACAATAACTCGAAAAGTATTGTGCAAATCTTGAGACACCCAATATAATTTAATAAATAGGAAAAATATTCCTGCTCTAGATTTAATCTTTAGAGCCAGACAAATGAATCTAGCAATAAATAAACAATTGCTATCATTCCGAAGTTTAATATTGGTAGCAAAATTAGTTTTTAAACTTTGTGACCTATTTTGATTTTAGGTTCTATGTTGTATTTTTTGTTTTTTTATCAGAAATTTCTTTTTAAATTTAAAATCAACTAAAAAGATTTAGACACAAATTGTTTACTACAGGCCAAATCTGGTTGTTTAAATTGCTTCAGCGTAATTGAAAAAGTAATGTGCGATTAATTACTCACACTATGAATCATGTTTATGATAATATTATCTGGCATTCTGACGTGCAAAGAACGATAAGAAATTAGCTCCATATTATTAGCAAATTGTCAATAATCGAAGTGTTGCCAAAATAAATTTTAAAAGTGTGGTCCTTAGTTAAAATAAAACAATAATAGTTGTTATTTAATTATTTTATTGTCAGTTTTAATAATAGTAAATATTGTAATCTCTTTATAACAATGAATAAATTGAAGGGGATTCCCGTAGAACAGCTGCTCATTATAAAAACATACAAAACATTGGGAATTTCTGTATAGCGTTCACCTTTTTATTGAATGGAGCTATGGAGCAACCATAAATGAATTAGTTTTTTAAGATAATTTCCATTAACATGCAAATATTAGTTCACCCAGTGTAGTTCATCTGTACGTCGAAATATTTCCAATAAAGTAAAACGTGATCAATTACATTGCGACTGCTCAATATCACTTAAATAACGTGTGTTAAAAAAAATTATCGAGAAAGCTTGGTGACTATTCAATGCTATAATATAGAAACCAATCATATTGCAGAGATTTGCTTCTTTCAACCAATAGGAACAGTATATCACCAAATATTGGGCACCATGTAAAATATCTAAAACAGAATGTCGGTACCTACTCAAAAACTAGGTAGCCTTGTTGCGAAATATCGCTTAGCAATGATGTTCTGTCCTTAGTGATATTGCTAGGTTACGTAAAACGAAACACCAACAAACACTGTAAACAAAGTTTGGCTTGTGTTAAATAGATATTAACGATACAAGTTTGATTATGAGCATCTTAACGAAACGAGTTTGATTGCCAAAGCGAGGCGGTGAGCCGAGTTTTGCGGCAATCAAACGAGTTTCGTTGTGTGCCATAAGCAAGCGTGTATTGTTCAATATTTTATCTTCATCAATAAACTCAGGTTCACTGTATAAAAAGAGTGCGGTAATATTCATTACCGCACTGAGTGCGGTCATATTTGTCCATTACCGCACTCAGTGCGGTAATGAAGCTCTTAACGATACTAAAATTAATTTGGTTAAGATGCTATAACAACACGGATGAAGATAAAAATTTTAAAATGTTATGTTTAATTTAATTGAGAATGAATAATTATATTTATCCACAATCACCTTATAATTGAAGTTTTATCCACACTTATGAACCGTCTAAAGTACCACTTTATCCACTAGTGGAATAATGAAATTACTTTATTCCACTAGTGGGATAAAACCATGTCACTTACTACTGCATTGTTGGTAGCACTGTCAAGCTATTTCAAATTCGAAATTTGTAGGTGAAGTTTTGCGTCAATCTGTGTCAAATAACAAACAAAACTTAACCTATTAACCTCTCGAATTTGACATAGACTGACACTTCAGTACTGCCAAACGTATAACATTTGATCTTTCGGTACTGTCCAAATTGTCAGTATGACTTTTCATGGCTGTCAATACAAAACGTATGTTTTTTTAGATATTTATTGAGTTGTTGGATAAAACGTTGTATTGCATTCATGTTTAGTTGCGTTTTAACGCTGGAACTGGCCATACTGTGAGCAAGTAGATAAGGCGGGAAATTTAAAAAGTTGAATTATAGGCGCACCACCGACAATACCTGTTAAAACCAATCCATGGAAACACACGTCATGACGTCACAAATCTACTCGCTAGCGCTACGCATGCACACTGATTTTTAAACTTCTGCCAAAGTCGCGAGTGTCGCTTCTGAGTTTGTTAGGTGTTTATTTTGTGGTATTACCCTTGATTATTACACTGCTCTACCCAGAATAAAACGTGCTGGGTCACTTGAGTTGTCAATTGTCAAAGTGAGGTTATGTATATGCAAATTATTACATCGCTCTACCCAGAATTCAACGTGCTCAGTAACCTGAGTTGTCAGTTGTCAAAGTGAGGTTGTGTGCATACGCAATCCATAAAATAAGTACATGACTTTTAAAAATTGCTGTTTGACACAAGGCCATTTCATAACGGTTTTTTTAACGCACTTTATGTCAGCATGTTGCGGTAACATTTAGGCGTCTTTGAATTTCTTCATCAAATTATCTTTGTTGGTTTGGGACTGTAGGTAAAGACTTGCCAATTAGACGTTGCACTTGTCGATTGTTAGGTTTTATCTAATTCTTAGAGGTCAAGTCTTAGAAATTTATAATTTATTCGGTTTTTTGTTCATTGATTTGTAACCCAATCTTTGACATCTATTAAGCTTCTGCCTATTATGTTGTTGTCGTCCACATACTCTAATATCTGTGTTGATTTATTAAACAGTGTTAGAGCAGGTAGGACAAAGTATTAGGTTAAATTGTGTCTTTATGTTACATTCTACTTAACTCCTTGTTAATTTGTTAAATTAATCGGGTATTTTGAACTCTTCTTACTTTGTACACTTCTTTTCTGTTGATGCTATCGTAAGTGTTTTTGAAATCTATAACTAGGTGGCCTATTTCTATATAAAATTTTCTTGTTTTTTTTTTTAAATATTTGTCTGATATTGCATAGGTATATGGTCTATAGTGAATTTATTTGACTGAAAGTCGCATTGGTATATCGGAACTATAGCATTTATGTACAGTGCCACCAAGCACACAAAAAGCGCTAGCTCTGTTTGACAATTACACTCTGTAGAAAAATTGTAGACATTCATAAACGCAGGACATTTAAAAATCATCTTGAGTTCTTTTACATGTAACAGTGTTTAAGTTACTAAATTACTACATGTTAAATAAATTTATTGTAACAAAAACAATAGTACATAGAACAACTAAGAATTCAATACATATTTTTATGATAATAAATTACTGAGAGATTATATAAAATAAATATATATCCTAAAGGCTAATACAAAAAGTTTTTAAACACAATGGAATAGACATCAAGATCGCCAGAGCAAAGAAAAGCTGAAGAGTGAAAAAATGCTGACCCAAATATAATATACTCTTCTTACCATATACTTGCTTGTAATCGATTCTCGTTTTGCAATGTACTGACTACCAAAGTCCCGGGTAAAGAGTCATTTAAATGTAACTTTTGTAAACACCTGGTTTATCATCTGACTACCAGCATTTTCCTACTTCGTAATTAGCATGAATATATGTTTCTTCTAGGAACGTTATAGGTTTTTTGTTCACACCTAGTTCTCCGTTTTCTTCTATTTTCCTTAAATACCTAGAACGGTACTCTACAAGATCACTCCCTTGCATGAGCAATTTTTATTTGTCACATCATTTTTTCTGAAAGTTGTTAGAAGATACAAACAAGAAATTGGATATGCTGGACAGTAGTACGAAACGCATTGAGGGGAAATTAGATAAATGTAACAAAGAACTAGCGAGAGTAGCGTGTGAAAATGAAAAATTACGAGAAGAAAATCGAAAATTAAACAAATTAATAATGGATCAGGATCCCAGATTAAAATTGTTAGAGAAGGAAACACGTAAAAGAAAAATAGTTTTTCAAGAGATACAGGATAAAGATGAAGAATCTGATCTACAACTGAAAGATAAAATTAGAGTGCTTCTGAGGGATATTGAAGTTCAAATTAACATGGAAACAGATACGCGCGAGATAATGAGACTGGGAAAGTATCAACAAAATAAAATGAGGCCCGTTCTGTTGGAATTCAACACGTCAAATCAGCCAAATTATGAAAAATGCAAGGAAAATTAAGGACTTAAAAGGTTTAAAAGTTTGGATTACTGAAGACTTGACGAAAAAGGTGCGGGAACAAAGAAAACTTTTAGTAGAATATCAGAAAAAGGCAAGAGATAATGGACATAGGGCATTTATAATATACAATAAGTTGGTAGTAAATGGAGAAAGCTTCACAGTCGATCAATTAGATGAAGAGAGTAAGAAAAAAGGAAGAACAGTGAGCGAACGATCACCGCAAACTACAGAAAATGGTATAGCAAAGAAAACGGTCACTTGGATACCTACTTCAAGTGGTTCAAAAAACTATTAATGAACAAGCCCAAAGCACACAAACCAGATGATGACTGCTACGAATTAAGGACAAATGATCATAGAAACTTAAATAAAAAAGAAATAAATACAAATTTTTCGTATGTTGGAATGTAAGAACCATGTATGCAACTGGAAAAACAAATCAAATAACAAAGGAAATGGATAAATATAGAATGGACATAGTAGGATTAAGTGAAACAAGGTTAGAACAAGATAAATGGATTATATATTCTGGAAAAACAGAAGAGGATGCGAAACACGAATATGGTGTAGCACTGTTAATGAGCTTAGAAGCAGAAAGAGCACTAATAAAATGGGAAGGCATATCTGAGAGGATGATAACTGCGGGGTTCAGAACATAATTCATCAATATTATAATTATAAACATATAAGCACCGACAAACACAGAAACTCAGGAAGTGAAGGATACATTTTATGAACAACTTCAAAAAATATTTGACCAGACCAGGAAAAAGTACAAAAAGGATATTATAATATGAATGGGGGATATGAATGCCAAAATATGAAGAGATAATTCCGGTAGAGAACACATAATGGGCAAAGAAGGAATTGGTGAAGCCAACGAGAACGGAAAACTATTCTTAGACTTTTGCACAACAAACAACTTGTTTATAGGAGAAAGTATCTTCCCTCATAAAGAAATACACAAAATAACATGGACAAGTCCAGGAAGCAAAACAAAAAAATCAAATTGATCATATCGCTATTGATAAGAGATATAAGGGCTGTTTAATGGCTGTACGAGCAATGCAAGGTGCAGACGTCGGTTCAGACCATGCCCTTGTCAGGGCAAAGTTCAAAGTCAAACTTAGAGCAAGACAGGAGACAAATTATAGAAGACAGAAGTATAATACCCGGAGTCTTAAAGATGAGGAAACCCGAAGAAAGTTTGAGGCATCATTAAAAGTAAAACTAGAAGGTAGTGTTAACATACCAGATATGGACATCGAACACCTATGGGGAACCTATAGAGACATTATGAAAGAAACAACAGCAGAAGAAATTATAGGAACAAGAAAAAGACAGAAAAGTATGGATGACGAGGTATACATGGGAATTAATTGAAGAAAGGAACAAAATTAGACACAAAATATTAAGTGAACAATCACACGTGAAGGAAGAAGAACTACAACAACTGTACAATGCTAAATACAAACAAATAAAGAAGAGTGCAAGAAGAGATAGAAGAAAAGAACAAGAAGAATTATTAACACAAGCCGAGAAAGCAGCTGTTTCTTATAATTATCGACTGGGTAATGCGGCAAGTAAGAGATAACAGGAGAGGTCTGCAATGGAAATTTGGTCAAAAACTAGAAGACCTAGAATATGCCGACGACGTATGCTTGGTTACAGAAAATAGAAAACATTTACAGGAAAAGTTAAACTTATTAAAGACTATAGGCAGGACAGTCGGTTTGCAAATTAACACCGAAAAAACCAAAGTAATGAAAACTAATGCTATAGACAACAGAGAAATAATTTTAGGAGGAAGCAGCATGAAGAATGTAGAAAATTTTATATACCTAGGAAGTGTAGTGTAGTGTATATATAAAGCCCAAAACTCGTTTAATATGTTGTGAAAGGTATGGAGTTCAAATGAACTATAAAAAAACACCAAACTAAGAATCTTTAATGCAAATGTAATGAGCGTGCTGCTGTATGGATGTGTAACATGGGCATTAAGCGAAGCACAACTAAAAGATATACAAACCTTTATAAACAAATCCCTGCGAAGAATACTTCAGATATACTGGCCAGCTCGGATTACTAATGTTGAATTATGGGAAACTACGAAGCAAGACCCAGCCAAGAAAATAATAAAACGTAGAAGATGGAAATGGATTGGTCACACGTTAAGAAAACCGGTTGCAGATGATACTAAACAAGCACTTGAATTTACTATAAAGGGTAAAAGAAAGCAAGGAAGACCAAATTTAACATGGAAGAGGATGGTAAATAAGGAACGTTCAACACAAAACTTAACCTGGAATCAAGTAAAAAATATTGCAAAAAATAAAAAGGAGTGGAAACAGTTTGTTGAACTAATGTGTAAACTGGACGAGGATTAACTCAACCCGTGGGTTTAATTTAAGTGTAGTGTAGTGGAGTGTAAATAGCACGAAGCTGACGACCTTCTCCTACAATAACTGTCAATGAAACGTCACTGACGCCCTATGCTCCCCAGTGAAGTGCAAAGGACCGAACAAGAAGAAGAAGATATAACTGCAACTTAAGATAGCATCTTAGAAAGCATTTAATACTTACGATTTGATGTTAAATAACCAAGCCGCCTAAAATTAAACGGCGAATAGGTAAACAAAAACTAACGAAGAAAAACAATACGAACAAAAATTAACAAAGAACAACAAAACTAATGAACAACAGCATTAAAAAACCTGAAAATTAGACACCTCTATCTGACACAATAACAGCAACAGCAAAGTGACATTTGTTTTTTGTTTGAATGTACCTCTGCGCAAAGCTTGCTCTTTATTGGTTCTTTAGTTCCCCTTATTGGAATTTTAGATTTAGTTCACATATTTTCCGGGGTTTTTGTGTGCTTGGTGGTACTGTAGTTTTAATGTTACTTGTAGTATTTTTAAACACAGTTTGCATGTCATATTCAGGAGTATTAATCTTGGTTTGTTTTGGTATTTCAGCATATTGCCGTTTTGTGGATGGTACATATGGTTTCAGTCGTCGGGGAATTTTGCTTGCTTCCGTAATCCATAATCTGATGTATACTTTTTGTCAATTGTTAACTTCCATTTTTGTACAACGGAGTCAGAGGAACTTGTTCTTTAGCTTTTGTATAGCATGTTCAGTTTTTTGTAATGTGGGGGGTTTACTTCTTTATTCTCTGTTTTCTTGTTATCATGATTGTCATTTTTTTCTTCTAGATATCTTATTTCTGCACTATTTTTTATGCTTATCTCTACACATCACTAGCCTTGGTTTGTAGTCCTTTCGGAAATGATTTAGCTTTAACTCTCTAGTTGTTTGTTATTGTATCCTCATTTTTACTATGTGTATTCATTTTTTGGCTTTTCTTAGTTCTTGATATTCTTCTAGTATTCTTCTTGCTCGATGTGTCAGCTACATCTTTCTAAACTGCTCAACAATTGAGGGGTCTCATAAAAAAATTAGCATACAGCAGCAAAATAATTTCAAATGAAAGAACGAAATAGTATATGTTAATATGTTTTAATAGAGTTTTATTGTAATTAACAGTAATTTGGAGTCTTGATCACAATTAATTATAAAACAAATGAAGTAACAGTGTGGCGATAATAGATACGAAAATTCCTTTGGCATAATTCGCAGTAGTTCACTACTCCCGACAAAAGGGTTGCAGCATTTTCCACCTAATGGGAATGTTGCTGGCTTCAACGCCCTGACATAACGGGACTGCGAATTCTTCAAAGGGATATTCACTCCATTTTGGCTATAAGTAACGGGATTGACATAAGCTCGGTTCAGTTACAGCCCATCCTCGGTGAGTACGAATTCTTAGCATCTCGTATTACAATAAACATTTTCTACCGGCTTACAAGTGTTTTTGTTCTGGATTCAAACCATTCACGCACTCACCCACCCATAAAGAGAAAAAAAATTATATTTTTTAAACGTAGTTTTTAAATTAGTAACGAGTGGGACCTCCTCTTACTCGATATACTTCCTGACTGGGCATACTATAAGAACACAAACCGCATTAAATCAATGTAAATAAATTATATGTAAAAAATACCTTTACGATTAAAGTAATAAATATTAAATTTTATAGCCTAATAATGTAGCAATCTTATTTTATTTCTAACAGAAGCTCGTATCAACAAATACTACACTTGACAGC
The DNA here is from genome assembly GCA_940337035.1 of Agriotes lineatus. Lineage (NCBI taxonomy): Eukaryota > Metazoa > Arthropoda > Insecta > Coleoptera > Elateridae > Agriotes > Agriotes lineatus. The sequence goes on along the minus strand of OW679197.1, from coordinate 82,204,098 downwards.
TACTTGCGATATTGTTTTGTTTTAAAATAAACATGTTAGCATAATTTTTGTTGCTGGGCCACTTCAATTGTTTAGCAGTTTATATGATTTTTCTATCTTACGACTGTGCACAAAAAGAACTGGTCGGAAACAAAATACTGATGTACTTATTAGAATTAATTTTTAATGACAACAACTTTTAACACATTATTTAAGGTACATTTAACAAAATATAACATTAGATCTATTAGAACTTTCCATCCGTGTAGACGTAGCAAACTGTTTTTTATTCCCTTTTATTAGCTTTTGTACAACACCTTCCATTATGGAATTTGTAACGGATTTCCATTTCGTCTCTCACATTTTTTTTATTACTTTCTTAGTAGCCTAAGTCTTAATTTTTGTTTAACAATTGCCCTGTATAGTTCGATTGTCTAAATCAGGCTAAAATAACACTGATCGATTCCAGATTTTCTTGTTGGTACAAAATTAGTTTCTCGTAACACATTTACATAGGAGTTAACTTTGACAATGATTGTTGACATTAGACTGAAAATGACAGCCAAAAGATGTTTTTTTACTTCAGCACATTCTTCATCAAACCAGTCGTTACATTCCTGCTTGGGTTAATCTCTTACCACTTGATCCGCTGTTTTTTATATCCTCTTGGCATTTTTCCAGGTCTCTTCTTCACTTATTCTGATCTCAGGTAGTTGTTTGTAGAACTGTTCAAGATCATTTTAAAAAATATTTAAATCAAAGATCATAGATACTTTTCATTTTTACAAATGATTTAAATCAAAGATCATAGATACTTTTCATTTTGATAAATGAATTAAATCAAAGATCATAGATACTTTTCATTTTACAAATGATTTAATTCAAAGATCATAGATACTTTTCATTTTTATAAATGATTTAAATCAAAGATCATAGATACTTTTCATTTTGACAAATGATTTAAATCAAAGATCATAGATACTTTTCATTTTACAAATGATTTAAATCAAAGATCATAGATACTTTTCATTTTGAAAAATGATTTAAATCAAAGATCATAGATACTTTTCATTTTGACAAATGATTTAAATCAAAGATCATAGATACTTTTCATTTTACAAATGATTTAAATCAAAGATCATAGATACTTTTCATTTTACAAATGATTTAAATCAAAGATCATAGATACTTTTCATTTTGACAAATGATTTAAATCAAAGATCATAGATACTTTTCATTTTACAAATGATTTAAATCAAAGATCATAGATACTTTTCATTTTGACAAATGATTTAAATCAAAGATCATAGATACTTTTCATTTTACAAATGATTTAAATCAAAGATCATAGATACTTTTCATTTTGACAAATGATTTAAATCAAAGATCATAGATACTTTTCATTTTACAAATGATTTAAATCAAAGATCATAGATACTTTTCATTTTGACAAATGATTTAAATCAAAGATCATAGATACTTTTCATTTTACAAATGATTTAAATCAAAGATCATAGATACTTTTCATTTTGACAAATGATTTAAATCAAAGATCGTTTTTAAAGATTGAAATCTTTTTAAAAGGAATAAATCCTTTTAAAGATTGCAATCAAAAAGTAGATACTGGTAGGTATTTAAATCAGCAATCAAACTTTTATTTATGTGTTCAGAAAACAAAAGAATGACGTCAATAAATCTGTTTTAAAAATCGTATAGTATGAAATAAACAAAAAAAGCATTAAAACCCAAACTAAGAAGTTAATTAAAATTTGTTCTGCCCACAAATACTTTTTAATAAAATCACAAAAAAATGGGAAATGGGTTTACAGTATTTTTTTTATTATTGAATTGATTTTCCTTAAAAGTGTTATTAGTCTAACTAAAAAAGCTATTTAACATTTTAGCTAGGGTTTTCTTTGTTTGTCGATTTCAGACTGATTACTTTTCATGTAGCAGAAATCAGTAACAGCAGTTGCCATAATAAAGTATGTATGTGTATGAATGTATGATGTATGAGTGTAAGTGTTGTATGGTGTATGTAACCATTGTAACCATGTTTATGGCGAATACTGTTGCTGTATAGTGTATTGTATAAATATAGGTAGAAAGAACAAAAATACGCTTTTAAAAAATTGCAGCAGTTGCAGGTAAATTCACGAATCCACAGGAATAGACAGGCTCTGTAAAATGATTTAAATTTTTTATATAGATATTTAAATCATTTTAGAAAGATTTAAATCGCTTTAAAAAAGATTTAAATATTTTTAGAGATTTAAATCATTTTGAAAAGATTTAAATCTTAATTTTTAAGTAAAAATCAAAGATACTTTTCAAAAAGATTTAAATCAAAAATCATTTTCTGAAAAAAGATTTAAAATCAAAGTATTTAAATCAAAAAAGTATTTAAATCAAAAAAAGATTTAAATCTCACTGATTTGTGACAGCTCTGGTTGTTGGTGTATGGGTCTTTGGCATTCTCTCTGTTTTTGCTATTCAAGGCTTCTATATTGTTTTTATTACTGCTTCATTTTTATTGCTTTTATGTAAAAAATTTCTATCCTTGTTTTATTGCTGCAAAGTGGTAGTTCGAGTCTTATACCAGCCCTTCTGAAGGTTTTGACATTCAATGTTTTCGTGTCATGTCACCTTCGATGATCACATGATCTATTTGATTTTTTGTTTTGTTATCAGGTGATAACCAGATTTCTTTATACATTTTCTTGTGTTCACAACGTGTGGTTTTTATTGCTGTGGTTAATACAGCTGCTGAATTAATTACTCTATATACAATTTGTCTGAATTTTAAGTAGAAATCTAATAATATAAATTTAGGTTAATATAATGTTCGTTTTGCAACAAATTGAATTGTTTTAAATGTAAAGAAGTTAGACGTATTCTAGAATTTTAAAATTTTGTGTCTTTTAAATTGACTGTATTATGTACCTCCAGAATGATAATAGCCATAGTGAATATGTAATAACAAACGATCTGAACATCAACAACAATTAATAAAATCCACTGGTGTCTGTCGCAAAAAAAAGCTGACGGACTTGTTTTTGCACTTCTCGATCACCTACGTGAAATTTGGGGTAGACATAGTAAATGTAATAAAACAAAATTGTTTGATTTGGTTAGGACACAGACAGTGGTCCAAGTGCAGAGAAGTGAAAATTGCTTTTCTGTATAGGTGGCTGTGACTGTATATTTTGAAAAATAAGTTTACTTTATTCTCGAGCCCTTTTCATATTTTTGAACCTCCCCTGTATACGAAAAGAGATTTAATTTTTGTGAAGTGTATTTTGAGTTTGCGAAGATGCAGATATTTTTAACATTTTTTTTTTTTGAAAAATACATAAAACAATTCCATGTGTCTGTATTTTTATGACGAACACTGTATATGGTTGTGAATTTGTCTTATTTTTTCTGTATGGTGCCTGTTTTTGTCGCAGTTGAACATAGTGACTGATCTTTTTCTTTTCAATATTCTTTAATACATATTTTGTACGCATGATGAAATGCATATCACTCGATAGTTTTCAGTGTTGCCTTTTCTTATGCATCGGTACAATTATATTCTTTTTGGGTATATTTTCTTCTTCATATACTTGCATATTTTCTGGATCCTGCTCCCCATACTTTTAACATCTCAGAACTTATTTGATCTCTTCCTGCCGTATTCCTTAATGTGATATGTGATACTGATTGCCTCTTGTATTTCCACTTGGTTTTTTGTTTTCTCTTTATCATCCTCTTGTAGTTGTTCTTCAATGGGATTATTTAATTTTTTTCTACTTTTTACTTTCTCAAATTTCTTGTCATAGTACATCTTTCACGTATCTAATATTTCATTTTCAAACGTCATAAAAGTGACAATTTATGTGACTTGATTGAGAAGGTAAATGCGTTACTTTTATGCCTAAGCATAAAAGTGATTAGTTTTATGCTGGTCGGTGGAGTAAAAGTACTTCAAAACTTGATTAACTTTAGAATATTTTTGACATTGGCCTTCTTGATTGTCGGGAACTGGTGTAGACGTCAATTCTCGATAATTGCGATTGCAATTTTTAAATACAGTTTATTAGAATATAAAATAGCATATGTTATTAAGAGTAAAAGTGACTTTGTGTGCCTTGCTCACTTCGCTTGTCAGTCACATCTTTTTGGTTCTTTACTTATTGTAAGTGTCTTTGACTTCTCGTACCAGATTTTTAGTCCGAATGTTTCACAGGAATTGGAGAATTGGAATAATTAGCAGATCATCTTCATTTTCAGCAATCAGGGTTGCATCATCTGCATAACATGTAATCCGCATTTCCTTTTCTCCCATTTTGTATTCTTTTCTGCAATTATTTAGGGTTGCTATGATAATCTTGTGCATAACTATATTAAATAACAGAGGGCTAATTGAGTCGTCCTGCCTGATTCCTTTTGTCACTGGTATTAATCCACTTGGTGTATTAATTCCTTTTAAAATTTATTATATCTACTTAAGCAGTAAGTTATCGAACACTTTTTCGATATCAATAAAACATAAAAAGGCTAGCTTGTTAAATTCTAAAGCTTTTGCAACTAGGCGGATCGTAAATATAGTGTTCATACAAGATCAGTTTTGCCTAAATCCTTGTTGTTCGTTGTTTGTCACAATTTTGTTGTAAGTTGTGTAGTAAGTTTAATCCCCGATGTTTGTTCTGAATTAATGTTACTACTTCTTCTTCTAGGGCTTCACCTCCATATTTTATTAATTTATTTGAAATCCCATCTCCGCCATTTATTAGCTATTTTTTAATGTTTTCATTTCTTGTATCATCGCTTGTTTTCTATATTTATTACTGTCTTAATCGCATCATAGTTGTCTTCCTCCAGGTCCTCTTCTATTGTTGAATAAATTTGTCTAAAATAATTCACCCCTTGTTCATTTAAGAAAGATTATCTTGCTCAAGGGTGGTCATGATTTTAAAATAATATTTCGCAGCTAGTTGCTGACACTGTAAGTCTATGTCAAATTCGAGGTTATCAGGTTAGGTTTTGCGTCAGTCTGTGTCAAAACTGACGCAAAACGTAACCTGCTAACCCCGAATTTGACATAATATTGTTTTGTATTGTATTGTTAATAAAAGGAATCCCCTAAAGTGTTGTCATAACAACTTTAGAGTAGTACTTTTTCCGTCACATTGTGGTAGGTATTCTAGGTTATGTTGACATTCAAATTTACGACAAGGCGTGTTTTAATATAGTATTAAAACACGCTACCAATGGCAACGTGCAAAAGAGGCGTAATTCGGGCACTAATATTAAGAGTGCCACAAACGTCACTTTTGACACTAGAAACTGTGCAAAAAGTTGTCATTTTGACACGATCGTAGAAAAAGATCCATTTTGTGACGTGTTTTGAGTTCGCAAAATAGTCATTTTAGAGAACGATGGCAAAAAAATAAATTATAAATTGAAATATTTAGCCATGATACAAAAAAACAACAACAATAGACACATGTTTGGAGTTCTAACTGGTACTCATTATACAGGGTGTCCCAAAAAGAATGGGACACCGATTAGTCATAGATTCCTTACGTCATAATAAATCGATTAAACCCAATATACCTTAGTACAAAGTCTCTTCAGTAAGAAGTTATAGGGCCTTGATGTTCAATTTTTTATTTTTTTGTTAATTTCCACAAACGTAGAGGTATTGATTTGAATGTTGGTATGCGTACTTACTATTATGTACTGCACTAATAGAAAAAAAATCATAAACTAGACTTGACTGTAAGGGGCACTTGACCTATCTTTCAAAACTTTTTTTAGCTCTAACTTCGTTATCTGTAACATTTTTTAAAATTTTAGCCCATTCGCTGAAAGAGAATAAAAAAACACAAAAATAATGTACTCTTAGTTCATAAGCGTAAAAGCAACCGTTTACCTTAAAATGCCTATCAAAGGTTTTTGGTTGTCATTAAGACCTGCAATTATCAAGTAGCCATGATCACAAAAACAATGAGTAATGATTGTAATCTAGTAAACAACAACAAGAAATCAATTAATGACATTGGTGGCATCAGTTTTTTGTCTTTTGTGCTTACGAAAATGCTGCGACATAACAAACCTTTCCGCATTGGAGAATTCGTTATGTAGCGGCATTTTCTTAAACATAAAAGAACAAATTCTTATGTCACTAATGTCATTAATTGATTTATCATTGTTTTTTACTAGATGATCATTGTTTTTGTGATCATGGCTACTTGATAATTGCACGTCTTAATGACAACCAAAAACCTTTGATGGGCATTTTAAGGTAAAAGGTTGCTTTTAGGCTTAACCCATCAAGGACGGAGTTTTTAAAAATCGTATCATTAATTTTTACATAAATTTGAGCTGCAACAAACATAGGTTGTATGAAAATAACAATAAAATAACTTAGTATTTTTTATTTTTTAAGAAAATGGGTATTGCCATATGGCAACGCGAGTCCTTAGCAGGTGCAAAAACAACATGTAATAGAAATAAAATAAAAGTAAACTAAAGCCTAAAAGTAAATTTCAAATTTCATATGAAAATTTACATTACAATTTAAACACAGGCCTACATTACATTTAACGCAGATGGATCTCATAAAGGAACTAGTCTTCTCCAGCACATCTCCTTTTCTTTCTGTCTGGATTACTTGTTAGCAAATGTCCCATATTATCGAATCTTATATCGTCAGATACCCTGTTAAATGATCTGCTTGAAGTGCTGCTGCCAGGCCGATTACCAGATGTAGAATTAGGTGCTCTGACTAGGTACGTTTTTACAGTGTCCCTTCTAAACTGCAGCTGGAGCACATTGTTTCCGGATATTTTATATAAAAGCCAACAATTCTGTATTGTTTTGTTGATCAACCAAGTGAAGAGGCACCACCACCACTTTTTCCACGTAGTTCTATGCGGTATCTAGCTATATTCTCCTCTATAAGATCAGTACCTTTCATGCTGTATTATATTTTGAAATTACGCAGGGTCTCTATTTGAATGATTTTTTTGTCAGCATGTGAATAACGTTTTACTTGGGTTATGGGTGAAACGCTGCATGATGTGGAAGCAACCATAACAATGTTATTGTCATTCCATCCCACTAGTATTATGCCGTTTTCTTTGTCAATAACAGAATCAAAATCCCCTCCTTTTTCTTTTCTTCAGTATAGTCTTCGGTACCAAGGGACAATTTTTTGGAATGCAACCTGGTGGTTCAATATAAAAATGTTCCAAATCTAAATCTTCACTATAGGCCATTTGGAAAGCCTCTTCGAGGTTAGTCCTAGCGTTGCCATATGGCAACGCTGACATTTAGCAGGAAATAAAAGGACTATTATACAAACTTTATCAATTAAAATGTTATGCTTAGAAGCTGTACTGCTTTAACAAGTTCATTTATTACTTACAAGTAGTAAAACTAATTATAACAAAAATTTTTAATACTTACACGAGCTTGAAGTCCATTTTGTCGGCACGGATTCACAAGCACTGAAATAAATCGCTTATTTCTCAGAGAAAAATTACTTTACAGACAAAAAATTATTAAAAACTAAAAAAGTGGTCCCTTCTAAACCAGAGCCAGTGTATATAGGAGAGTACCGCCACATCCGCCATGTTTGTTGCTCTGTCATATGCGTCACTTTGAGGTTTGTTAACACAATTCTGTCAATGTGACATTTATTGGCAATCCGAAATTTTACTTAAAATTGGCAAGACTGTAAGTCTATGTTCAAATTCGAGGTTAGCAAGTTAGGTTTTGACTGTTATTTGTCACAGACTGACACAAAACATAACCTGCTAATCTCGAATTTGACATAGACTTACAGTCTTGCCAATTTCAAGTAAAATTTTAGGCATAACTCAATCAGTTACTGCTGATCGGAACAAAAATGGCCCCGATGGCGGCATTTTCACAGATCAAAGAATGGCGGTACTCTCCTATATACACTGGCTCTGTTCTAAGCTAGTGTACCTGTATAATACTTTAGTAAGAGTAGAGCAAACAGCGAAAAATTTTGGATAATTTTTTCATGGCTACCAAGACTACTAAGATTTAATGATACTTATATTGTAAAACAAGGTTGGTAAAACTGACACACGAGTTGTCAGTTTCATCAAATTCGAGGTTATCAGGTTAGGTTTTGCGTCAATTTTGACACAGACTGACACAAAACCTAACCTGCTAACCTCGAATTTGATATAACTGACAACTCGTGTGTCAGTTTTACCAACCTTGTTTTTCAATATATCATTAAATCTTGGTAGCCATGAAAAAATGATGCAAAATTTTTCGCTGTTTGCTCTACTCTAACTTAAGCATTATACAGGTACACTATTCTAAACTACAGTGCCTTTATATAGACTGTGGCGACAATGGGGTGTCCTATTTTTGATTGGCTCTCTAGATCACGTGGTTTTAGCCGCCATGTTTAGGCTAAATCGCCTGTGATTCGTGTTATACTTTTGGCAGTACTGAAGTGTATTGTCAGTCTTTGTCAAATTTGAGGTTAGTAGGTGAGGTTTTGTTTGTTATTTGACACAAACTGACGCAAATCTTAACCTGCAAATCTCGAATGTTTTCAGTACTGCCAAACGTAAAACATGTATCACAGTTGACTCTGATTTAAATGAACACCTGTTAGAAATTTGACTAAATATGGCAGTGGGGGTGTGGCTTAGTTGTATTGTCGTCACTGTCTATATAAAGGCACTGTATTCTAAACCAGAGTCAGTAGATATAGGAGAGTACCGCCACGTCCGCCATGTTTGTTCCTCTGTCATAGGCGTCACCTTGAGGTTAGTAACACAATTCCGTCAATGTGACTTTTATTGGCAATCCGAAATTGTACTTAAAATTGGCAAGACTGTAAGTCTATGTCAAATTTGAGGTTATCAGGTTAGGTTTTGTTTGTCATTTGACACAGACTGGCGCAAAACATAACCTGCTAACCTTGAATTTGACATAGACTTACAGTCTTGCCAATTTCAAGTAAAATTTTAGACATAACTCAATCAGTTATTGCTGATGGGAAGAAAAATGGCGGCGATGGCGGCATTTTCACGGTTCAAAGAATGGCGGTACTCTCCTATATCTACTGACTCTGTTCTAAACCAGAGCCAGTAGATATAGAGAGTATCGCCATTCTTTGATCCGTGAAAATGCCGCTATCGCCGCCATTTTTGTTCCCACCAGCAATGACTGAATGAGGTATGTCTAAAATTTTACTTGAAATTGGCAAGACTGTAAGTCTATGTCAAATTCGAAGTTAGCAGGTTATGTTTTGCGCCAGTTTGTGTCAAAACTGACGCAAAAACTAACCTGCTAACCTCGAATTTGACATAGACTTACAGTCTTGCCAATATTAAGTAAAGTTTTGGATTGCCAACAAACGTCACGTTGACGGAATTGTGTTACAAACCTCAAAGTGACGCATATGTCAGAGGAATAAACATGGCGGACGTGGCGGTACTCTCTATATCTACTGGCTCTGTTCTAAACTAGAGTCCCTGTATATAAAAGAGTTGGGACATGTAGGGTGACTTGTTTTGGATCCACAAACCATGGAGTACCTGATTTTTGCCAATTTTATACTTGGTGCATACTTCTTTCAACTAAAACAAATGAAATATATCTTTGCTACATCACATGGTCCTTGATTTGTGGATCCAATGGCTCAACTCTTGGTACATATAGGAACTCTATTCTAAACCACCCAATAGTGCCCCCTGTAATATATCACTTTAACTTATTTTACAAATAACTGCACTTGCACATGCATTTTATGTTGCCATATAGCAACGCTAGTCCTTGATGGGTGAACTAAGAGTACATTATTTTTGTGCTTTTTACTTCTCTTTCAGATAATAACCTAAAATTTCAAAAAATGTTACAGATAACGAAGTTACAGTCAAAAAAAGTTTTCAAAGATAGGTAAAGTGCCTCTTATACTCTAGTCTAATTTATGAAAAAAAAAAATCATTAGTGCAGTACATGATAGTAAGTATGTGTACCAAAATCCATATCGATATCTTTACATTTGTGGAAATTAAAAAAAAATAAAAAATAAAAATTTATCTTCAAGGCCCTATAACTTCTTACTGAAGGGACTTTGTACTAAGGTTTAATTGATTTATTATAACATAAGAAATGTATGACTAATCGGTGTCCCATTCGTTTTGGAACACCCTGTACGAATGTCTTTATTACACTAATATTCAACATCACTTGGGTTTTTAAGAAGTTAAGCATAGCTATAGTGGAGCCGCCGAACAGATTTAGTGTCATGTACAGTGCCTTGATAGAGACAGTGGCGACAATAAGCACAATTTGCCACAAAATGGCGACCAATGGCCTACTAACTTTAATAAATTGAACGTTTTTGAATGTCATGGTTACACAACGTATAAATAATATGTTGGTGGCACTGTAAGTCGATGTCAAATTCAAGGTCATCAGGTTAGGTTTTACGTCAGTTTTGACACAAACTGACGCAAAATCTAACTTGCTAATCTCGAATTTGACACAAACTGATGCAAAACCTAACCTGCTAACCTCGATTTGGTATAAACAAACAAAAGCATCAACAAATTTTGCCTCTTAATGGCGGCCGATTCGAGCGACCAATAAAAAAGAATACACTCTATTGTCGCCACTGTCTCATATAAAGTTACTGTAGTGTCATGTACTGTTACATGAAGGACGCAGGCAATTGACATTGATTGATGGATATTTGAGACAGGAAATGAATTGACATATTTTTTGTACCATTAAACTCACCTTTCACCTTTTATTACTACATCTGTTCAGAATATTTTAAACATTTATAGACTAGTGCAGGGGTTCTCAAACTATTTTAGACACTGTACCCCTTTTTACCGACAAAAAGTTTTGGGTACCCCTTATCAGTAAGTAAACTGAAATATATAAAAAAAATCTTAAACCTTTTTATTTAGTAGGTATAGTTTTAACCTGTGTAACTCAATTACGGGTCATGTTTAAATAAAACAAAGAGATATTGCTTACATACATTTTTATTATATTAAAAACAAAAAGGGGGGAGGGGTGTACATCACATCAGCTGATGCACTCTGTCCACCCGTCTACCGTCGCGCCACCACTATATATAATTTTTGACTTATACAGGGCGAGTCAACAATTTCAAAATTTTCAAAACCTTATATTTTCGCTAAAACTTCCTTTTTTTGGTGGAAAATTATACAGGGTAATATAAAAGGTCATTTTTTATGCAGAATTTTATTATACCCAATGCCATAGAAGTTTACACTTCTCCCGTGTGGTCTTAAGCACACAAATAATTTTTCCCCTATTTAAATTTAAAGGTTTGTTTTATTTTTTGTTGGCCTGCTACGTACCCCCTAAAAATTTTCGCGTACCCCCAAGGGGTACGCGTACCACACTTTGAGAACCACTGGACTAGTGGATAGAATAAGGTTTGATTCTCATATAGTAACAAAATTATTGCAGTAACAAGATCGTTAAGTCCACCTTCTCCAATCTATGAAGATCAACAGAACGAATCATTGCAAGGAGATAGTAATAAAAGCACGGTAGATTCACCTCCTGTGTCTCCAGTTAGTTCAGGTCCATACATTCCAATTTCAGAATGTATAACAGGTCGACTACCGTCCCAAGGTGTACAGGTTGGTTAGAAAACATTTTTCTCTATTCTAATAATTATGGCTTATTGTGTTTGTAGGATTTTTATACCTTACTTCAACATAATATAAAGAATTCGTATTTTCGTTCCGAGCTAAGCAAAGGTCACAACAACGATACATATGACACAGCACCTCCTACGTATTTAAATGACATCAATTCAGAAGATGATCCACGATTCTATGATTGTCCACGATCACATACTCTACGGAAAGCCTATAAAAGCTCCGACATGTATAGTAATACATTAAAATCTGAGAAGAATGTTAATAATTCACCTTTACAAAGTCCAACAGATTCGGAAAGTGTTTTCACTGATGACGATTGGCCTCATAATACCTCAACTGAAACAGGCAAGTTAGATTTAAAAGTTGAGTGTATTGTAACTCGTATATTATTTCTATTCCAGCAACGAGATCTGTTAATCCATCGAACAGCTCAATGACTGAACCATTAATTTCCGAATCGCTTAGTAAAGTAACCTTAGATGATTTGCCGAAGCAATTGGATCCCCCTCCTAGGCCTCCGAAACCTGCCCATGTAACTCCTACACCAAATTATTTCAATTTATCACATACTTTACCGAAAAATAGGTAGATATATTTTTTTTATTATTTGCCAAGATGGTATAATTGTTTAATTAAACAATTTTTGCATTGCAACATTTACATTATGTTAAATGGTCTTGCTAGCAGCGTTAGCTATACAACTGATTGTATTAAAATAATTCAAATTGAACAAATAAACTAAAAATACCTCGACATTTATTTCCCATTTTTTTATTTGTTGCAGCAAAGAGACTGATGGAAATCAAGTAGACGATGCTTCTGATACGCAAAGCCAAACCGTAGTAGTAAGTATCTTTGTCGAAACTGTAAGTAATCAAATTAATTTCTTTCTGTTACCAGGGCATAAGTGACGAAATGTATGATTTTCCACGTTCCCACCAATTGGAGAGTAGTGAAAGTATGCCTAACACTTTAATACGGAGGCATTGCTACAACAATGCAGCTCCTGGAAACATCGAAGGACAAATATTCCGATATGATATTTCACCCAAACCTAGTACTAGTTCTACCACTCAAGTACGTTTCTTTATGGTTATTCATATACAGTTTATCATAAACCACAATAAAGCACAACTATAAATATGTGGCTGGTTCAACTGACACAGGTTTATAAAGAATAGGCATGATTGACAGCGTCATTGTTTATTAACGTGTTATTGTTTTATATGTGTAATAATCACACTACAGTGACTATATAATCACAGTGTGGCCATACAATTGTTGGCTGGTACTTTTGAATCCAATGTCAAAATCAGATTTTGCGAAAAACCATGGTGATGTAATAAAAAAATAGAATTTTTTTAACGGTGTAAGCGACATTTGGTAACAAAAAATTACTAAAGTCAAAATAAAATTTGACAAGTATTCATTTGCTGAAGTGAATAATGTTATTCAAAATAACTGATCTCTCAAATACAATAAAATACCACAAAGGGGTTTAAATGTTGAAGAAGTATGAGTCATACGGTGTCTTCAATTTATTACAATTGATGGAAATTGGAAAGTTCAAATCCAAAACACAAATGATATAGCATCATTTGTAAAAATCTTCTCGGTAATTTAATATGCTTTATTAACATCTAAATTATATTAGATAGATACATGGGCTAAACCCCAATATAGCCCATTGGTGCTTAGGCGCATGCGCGTGATAATGTGATTCTCAGTTTGTCGGAGGTTCTACAAATGTTCAGACAATGGAGGTAAAACACGGGAGTCTCATGCCAGACCCAATCTTGACTACCGTCAAGCTGCGAATTTAAGTTAGCTGCTGTTTAAGATTTGTGTGTGCTTAGTAGAAAAATGCCTGTGCATCACCATAAAACAAGCAGTTAGTCCAATTGTCGACAATAATATTGAATTTGAATTTCCCAATGAGTATTTCTCTTATTTATAGCTTAAAATCTAGTTTCACCACTGGCATAACAGTTCCTTTATGTTCATATTCCGTAAATGTCAAAATGTACCAGTGGGGCTATACTGGAGTTTTCCCGACACTAAACTACTTGCTATACATGTTTAACCTGGAATTGCAAATGTACACCGCAATAATCTATTGAGCAGTTACTTACGAATATTTAAGCAGTATAAAACTTACAGGAAAATATTTATTTCTCTGTTAAATGTTCTGGTTTGTTTGATGTTAATACTGTTCTGAATATCGTAAGCAACTAATTTGCGAAAAACGTCAAAATATGGTTCTTTTCCGTAGAAACAAACTATAATTTGGAAAACTCACAGCCGCGGGAAAACTAATAGCGGATTTCATCACGTGATACGTCCACTCAAACTTTTGACAAGTTATAAAATGCCAATGTCTTATTTTGACATTAGTAACTTTTTGTAACTAAACATTCTGTACACTGTTAAAAATGACAATAACTTGGAATCCTTTTGCTTTCAGCCAATAGAAAACATGACCACCGTATGGCCACACTGTGATTATATAGTCACTGTAAATCACACTAGTGAATTGCAGTTTTATTGAATTCTATCAATTTTTAAAATGTTCCTTGCAATAAAAAAATTTCTAAACAAGATAACTCTCTGTACTCTAATTTTTAACTACTGAGGGGCTCTTCTCCTCAAGAACTCTATACGAGAATGCTTCTATTAGTTAAATGTGTGGAAAACATTATTTGAAGAAAAGCATATTCAAGTAAGAGATATTGTGTGTCGTGAATATTAGCATAGGAACTGTTAACGTCACTCTTCATTGACAGAATACCATAAGTCTAGCAGTCTGTCCCAAGAAGAGTTGTGTTTTAATTCCAATGGAAATTCTTGTTGAAATAGTCTGTTAATGTGGAATTTATAAGTCTTAAATGTGTTTTATTTGAACCAGGCTTGTATACTTGTATAGTGCTGTAAAAAAATTTTTTTAAATGAAAAACTGCAGATGGTTATATTTTGAACTTCTAGGTATTCCAATACGACAATATAGATGTGCAAGATGAACCAGCATCGCCATTATCACAGGGTTCGTCAACAACTACTGCTATGTACTCAAATTTGCCGAGCCCCTTGTTACCATCAGATACACAGGTTCGTATTGACAGATGAAGGGATCAATAATTGTTCTTCAGAGCAACTCTCATAATGAAATTTTATTATTATAAACTCAAAATTCATGATGAATGACTTATTTTTTTTCAATTATGCTCTTGTACAGTATAAGATTGTATATATAAGCCATGCTAATGTTTGAACCAATGTAGATTCCATTAGCTGTTTTAATATTCTTATGAGCAGTTATAATAGTATATTACGTACCAAAAGCTGTAAGAAGCATATTACGTAAAAAGTAAAAAGTTACTCACAAGCCGCGTAGCAGTGAGTGTATGTATAATTCCATCAGTGTTGAGTTGAAGTACAGTCGTGTGCAAATAAATCTGGGACAGTGTTTTTTTCACATGCAGATTCAGTTAAGAATTGAAGAATATCTTCATGGATTTCCTGCTATCAGAAAGAGTTACATTAAACTTTAACAGGTACTGAAAGCCGTAACTCTCTCTGATAAGAGGAAATCCATGGAAATATTCTTCAAATTCTTAACTGAATCTGCATGTGTAAAAAACACTGTCCCAGATTTATTTGCACACGACTGTACATACTATACTTTTTCTACCGCCTTACTTATTCTATTAAATAAAAAAGAAATGTTTTATTAATTGCCAAATCACTACTGTCACAACACCTTAAAAACAAGGTGGCTGCAGTCCCGGCTGTTCCTCTCTGCACTGTGTACCAGCCTTAAACGAGGACTTGACAAGGCCTCAGCTAGCTCTTTTAACTCTCGGCAGAACGTGGTGTAAAGACTAGGCTAAGGAATGCTTTGAGCTTTTATATTAAACAGAAAGATTATTAAAAATTGGGCGCCTTGTCGTTACTCACAACATATAAAACAAACCTAGCTAGCAAAATAAATCAACACCTACCTTGTAAGGTTTGCTGCATACTTCAATCTAAATGTAGTAATGCGAATAACAAGAAATACAAACAGTAATAATCAAATAAATATTTAATATTCAATTAAGAACAAATAATTTGAAGTTGGCATCACCCAACTTACACACACATGTAATTGTATATCGGGACCAAACTGACAGCACAAACATGTTAAAAACTTCAATCCAAAGTAACATTTCCAAAGTCGCTAGTTATAGCTTAAATTACAAATTTAGGCTAACACCTGTGCAATTGCAATTGACAAACGCACAACGCCAAGGGTACTCGCTCTTTAGCGATGGTAAAAAATTGAACCAAAAGATTGATTTTACACGCTCAGTTTGAGTTGCTAAGATCTTAGTAGGAACTGACATAGTTTGCGGCATAATGCCTTTGTCGTTAAAAAGGTTCCGGGTGGTGTAGCTTGAACAAGCGTCCACGTTCAATCAGTAGAGTTAAGCAACGCTCTTTCTGGTCAGAACTTGGATGGGAGTTCCACGGCTGCTTCGCTGGGCGCCTCTTGGTACGGCTGCCACGGAAATAGTTGGTTCTGGATATCATAATAACATCATGACAGTCGTTAGTGGGGTTGGAAGTCCCCATAAATGTACAGCGACGCCTATAATTGGCCTAACGGCTGTTGGCTGAGTACGAAATAAATAAATAAAAAGATGCTGATAAGGGCATGTACTTACAATTAATTAATGGCTGAAGTCCAGCAATCGGCAGGGGAGATCCTGTTCATTGCTAACCATGAAGACTCTAAGCAAACTTGACTGCAAAATTTTCAGCATCCCAAGGTCGCCACTCAAAAAAAAAACAGCTAGCATCAAAAGGAAGCAGCACATAACTGGGATTCCTGGCTACGTACAGAACCAAAATTGGGAAACTGAATAGCCTCAAAAGAGCCAAAACGATAACTCAAGGTTGCTGAATTTAAGTCCTCATGTGAGCCCATATTAATAAAATAAATAAATATTAGTCGAATTTTAGCCCGTAGTAGCTGGCCTAAATATTAAAAATTAGATTGTGAAAATAAGCTCACAGAAGCATTCTTACCAATGATGTTCAAGATAAGCCATGAAAGACACTGTGATCATATTCGATTTCACTGAATTGGCAATATGTGTAACGACGTAACTGTCAAACGTACAGAGTTTTGTTATATTTTATATGTCGAGTTATCAGTAGCCGAGACATTATTAATAACCTTTTGAACTTCATGAAAGAATGTGAAATTGAACAACCTCTATTAGATTTAAATAATATTCAACAGTGGGTGGCACAAAGCATCTGGTACACCTTTGATTTATCGTATTATTTAGCTCAAATAAAGTCAACAATTTAATATCAACATGATAATTGTCAAAAATGTTACCAATATGAAACTTGTAAATTACTAGATCCTAGCATTACTTCTGATTTTCACTGGTGGTCAAGCTGTATTGTATTATCTGTTCACACCTTATTTTCAGTAGGGGCAGCTGTAATTCGTGGCTTGTAAGGTTGGTTCCAATGATTGTTATCGTGTAAAAACCTAATATAACCTCAAAATGACAAACTGTCATAATGGATAATGAAAGTGTTGTCAAATAGTCTAGTTTGATAGAATATTGATAAACGAGCACCCATTTCGACGAGAAAGGCATTACAATGGGGAACTGCCGGTCAAAATACAGAGGAAAACTACTTCAAACTATTTCACAAGTTTAATTACAATGGAAATCTTAATTAGGCGGTCCCCTGAGTTTAAGAACCAGTCAGGGGCTGTAATCGCACGCCCAATATTACTTGTAGACTCTTTGAAAGCAGAAATGAGACTCCTGTGAAACTGAAGACATACCGGGCTTGACCGCCCAGAAATGTACAGCTGCACAAACACGTGGTCAACTGTCTGTATAAACAACAATGGGGTGAGGCAAGTACGTTTGCCCTTTTCGGCAGCTCCTTTGCGCTAAGCAACGGTATGCCGATCAAAACTGCACTATATAATAACAAGCCGAATGCGGGCGCACACAGGCAAACGATCACAACTACACTATATTAAAGCGAGCAGGAAGCGTCGAAATCTGAATTCGAAAAGAGTTCAGAATTGCCACTATTTGAAGTAAAAGATGCGGGTAAACTCTGATTTTGAAATGTAAATGCAGGAAAACACTAAATTTGAGACTCCTGTGAAACTGAAGACATTCCGGGCTTGAGCGCCCAGAAATGTACAGCTGCACAAACACGTGGTCAACTGTGTGTATAAACAACAGTGAGGTGAGGCAAGTATGTTTGTCCTTTTCGACAGCTCCTTTGCGCTAAGCAACGGTCCGCCGTAAGATCAAAACTGTATTATATTATAACAAGCCAAATGCGGGTGCACACAGGCAAACGATCACAACTACACTACATCAAAGCGAGCAGGAAGCGTCGATATCGGAATTCGAAAAGAGTTTAGAATTGCCACTATTCGAAGTAAAAGATGCGGGTAAACGCTGATTTTGAAATGTAAATGCAGGAAAACGCTAAATTTAAAAGTTGTCCTTGCAAGATGATGCTCCGAACGCAAACTAGTCTCTCCTGGTGCTGTTTTGATTGATGAGAAACCTCTAAAGCTTCGGGTGACGTTTGTATAGAATGCTCTAACAGGCAACCAGGCAACTTGCACCATGTTATTGAAGTATTTCACTGCATAGGTGACGCTAAAACCTCAGACAGAAGCTAGCTTATTGAAATTATGTTATTATAATTGGAATAGGAGAAATTATACTCACCCTGTATAATTACAGGCAAATCAGGCAATACGACGAGGGAATTTCGTGTTCTTAAACCCGTCCTAAACTGTGGATGTAAGTCCAAAAAATGTTTCCAATTCTTTAATCTGCAAACCAGCAAAGCTTTCTCACATAATAATTCACGAAATCTGAAGCTCCCAGAATCCTGCCGCAAAAAGGATGCTACATTTTTCAGTCAAACAACAGGAAAACAAAATTCTTGTTATCAAACGGCTGTTTTGACAGCCGATGAAACAGATTCCATCCCAAATGCTAGTACAGCGTTTACACAAAAACTGTGTTCCAATGAAGGAGCATTTACACGGCCATGTACAAATCTTTAATTTAAAATAAAACAATTAGAACAATTGAATTATAAAATTGTGGAAATATTACAATCAATATAACATTATTCAAAGCGCAGTATTTTACTCGATGCCCTTGAACTTTTAAACGATTAAGCACAGAAATATAATATTACGGTATTATTATTATACACTGATTGGAGAACAATAAAACATCAGTATCGGGTTGTGGCAGAAATTACAAAATCTATGTGTATACGAGTACATCAAAACAACTTATCACATTTTATTATTTGTTAGGGTCTCAGAAATGAATATAAATTACAATACAGTGAGATACAGGCAACTTGGAGATATTTTAATAGTTATTTTGAAAAAATCAGTACAAACATTTTTTATATATATATTTATATATATTCATTGCAATCACTCTAGAAATTGACAAGTCAAAGGACAGTTGCTGTTAGTGACGATAATCTTTACTAAATTTTGATTTTCTCAAAAAATATTCAGCGTACGCCAGTGAGCATTTGCTTGAAAATGCTTATCATGAAATCTGTCCGGACCTTAATAATGGCATACAGATAAAAAGAACAAGCAGTTCTGCAATTATTGATTTAAAATATCGTTTGTAATGTGCTATTAAGAAAAACCAAGGTAATCATGAAAAAACCAGTTCCAGTTGTGCGAGCGCTTGCACGGCTCTTTATGCACCAATTTGGCACACTTTTAAATATCTTTTTGTTATATACTTAGAATAAAACGAGTAAATGCAACTGAACTAGTACATTGCTAAAGGTCTATTTAAAAGATTAGTGAAAGGGACAAATACCACACATGTGAAATAGCAGATTTACACAAGTTTATTAAAAACATGGACACACTGAGGATATTAAAAACTGTGCCAAACTTATGGAGGTTATAAGGGACGATTTTAAATCTCTCACAGCCTAGTTGCACTCAATGAGGGTTGTTATATTAGACAAGAATTTCATTATACAAAAATTTGTACTGGAGCATTATTTATTTTAAAAAAATGTTCTTAGCTTTTTTGACACGCTCATATTTCTTGTTTAAAAAAATTAAAATACATTATAATGCACGGCACATTTATTCAGCAACATGCCTTGCATCATTATATACCGATGGGGCCACAATTATACAGATTGTCCGAAATTCGTTTTGAACATAGAAAATTAATGAGTGCGACAAGGAAGACATAAACAAAATAAGTAGCAGGACAAAGATATAATGTAATCATGGCTAGGTAAATTTTTAAACTAAAATTAAGTCAATGAAACAAACAAACACTTCTGTCAAATTTATTATCATTCTGTCATTAAGAGTATAAAGTGAGGTTTAAATAATTAAAATAATAATGTGAATAGTAAACAATCTATAATATTCATTCATTCATAATCTATAGCCTCTATTACCTTTCGGTGTAGAGAACCATATAATTTTCCTTAATGTGTGTTTGTCTGTCTGTGGCACAAAATAAAATCTTACGTTCCGGCTTCACAGATGTTTATATTTGTTTAGGTTTTGTTTTTCTTATCTTAGCGCTCGGCTCGGAGCGTGACCTTTCGCGTATCTTATTTCACATGCGCGTAGTGCGCCGTTTGCTTGTAGTAAATAAATTGCTGATAGGAGCAATTCGTGTATTCAAAGTGTGTAGATAAAATATTTGACAGAAGTGCTTGTTTGTTTCATTGACATGATTTTAGTTTAAACATTTACCTAGCCATGATTACATTCTGTCTTTGTCTTGCTACTCATTTTGTTTATGTCTTCCTTGTCGCACTCATTAATTTCCCATGTTCAAAACGGATTTCGGACAATCTGTCTATAACAGCAATGAGATAACATGAACAAGAATATAACACGTATTGCTTGAGTAAGAAAGAGATAAACATAGTAGCAAATATTCGAGAAGGCTTGACGCTTAATTTATTTATGACATTTGTCAACTAAACATGCCTACTAAAATAATTTTTTCGTATAGCCATCTCTTTCTTCCTCAAGCATTCTATTTTGTTATTCATGTTATCTCATTGCTGTTATATATAATTATGGCCCCATCCGTATATTAATTTTTTTACACGAAAACTAGTAGCTTCAGGAAAAACTGAAAGAGCTAAAAATGTATTTAAATAAATAAGTTTTTCAGTAAGACAAAAATATAATCAAGTTCTTGTCCGTTAACCCGTCAGGATGCGAGTCTTAATTTGTGACGTATAGATACGCGTGGGGTAAAATTTACCAGGTACTGAAATTGCTGTGTAAAGAAATTAACATTGCGTTATGTAGTAGTAAAACATATTAACGGGTCATTTAGAGAAAAATAATAATATTACATATATTGAAACACTTTTTTATTTCTTAAAAATCACATGATTATTTCTGAATCATCACTTGACGGGACATGATCTTCCATTTCTGACATTTCATCTACAATCTTTTCCAAATTGGCTTCTGTCAGAGGTCGTTTAGATGCCCATTTCAAAGTAAAAGGAGGTGATTTCATTATTATTTCTTATTATTCACTTTTCACGACTATTAAAGTTACATCTAACTTTACCAAACCAACTACCAATACTGTTACTTAAGGACGCGCGCGTGGTAAAATTGGGGTACGGAAAGTTCGTTCCCTACATTTCGTTCCCCACATTTCGTTCCCCACATTTCGTACCCCACATTTCGTTCCCGGGATATTTCGTCTCCCCACATCTCGTACCCGGAAACTTCGTTCCCGAGCGAGCTCAATTTGTCTCCTAGATTACAGGGTGTTGGAAAACTAGTGCAGCGATGGGAATACAGTTACAAAATGAAAGATATTTTTAATTTATTATAATAAACTTATAAGAACAAAATAAATTGTTTTTATTAAAAATTACGGTTTAATCTAAGTATCGTCCTGATATTTTGTATAGCGCCATAATTTCTCATTCTGGACAACTTTTCTTAGTAATATCTTGCCGTATCATGAACAAAAAGGGTAGTTTACCTGAAAAGAAAATAGCTTTTGCTTAACTGTCAAGGCCGATTAGTTTTTGAAAAACTGACAATTTTCTTAAAATTCTCTGCAAACTAAGCAGGAATTATAATACCTATAACATTTTTATGTAAAACTAAAAATAAAATTTAATTCCCTTTTGTAAACTCAAGCCGGAGGCATACTGTATATAGTTCTTATATAGGTTTATTATAATAAATAAATTAATTAAAATATCATTTTTCTAACTGCATTCCGATTGCTGCACCCGTTTTTCAATACCCTGTAATCTAGAAGACAAATTGAGCTCGGTCGGGAACGAAGTTTCCGGGTGCGAGATGTGGGGAGACGAAATATCCCGGGAACGAAATGTGGGGAACGAACTTTCCGCAAACCGGTAAAATTTACCCCATAACACATTATGGAAGTACACCAAGATATAGTCACATATATAGAAGAGAGAAGACTATTATGGTATGGGCATGTAAGCCGAGCACCACAGATAATAGATGGATAAAGCGAGTCACCAACTGGAGCCCAATGGGGATTAGGAAAAGGGGAAGGCCTAGAAGATCGTGGAGGAATGAAGTGGATGAAGCGATGGAGAAGAGAAACCTAGAGGAGGGAGAATGGGAAGATAGAGAACGATGGAGACTACGGTTGAGAGAAGGAAGACAGCGTCAGCTGTAAAATCCTATATGTATATACACATTATCCCATTACAGCTAGATTGTAACTGATGATAAAAGCATAAATACTATGCATTTGTACGTGGGAGAGTCCACTCGAGAGGTACCCAGAGGCGGAAACATGTGCAAAAAGGATTTTAGATTTTATTTCGTTTTTTTCAGGTATTTCTTACCCACGTGCGCGTCCTGACGGGTTAAAAAGTTCTAATAAAAACATTTATAAGGGTTGCTAATTTCAATCACTTAAAAGTTTATGTAACAATTAAAAACATTTCGTACACAAGTTTGCTATTTATAAAACATCTTCCAATTTTCGTTTTCAGTAAAATGATACAAACCTAATTTTAACCCCCCTCTTTAGGAGGGTGTAACTCAGCCGGGGATTTATATAGACTATTTCTCTCATATCAAATAGACCAATCATCTCATATCCAGTTTTCAAATATTGACCAATCACGTTAAGCATTAAAGCAGAAAAAACAAGAAAAAGTCGCTTGGAATTATTTAACTGACATGAATATATTTCCATAGTTACCACTGGAAAAAATGACAATGACATTGTTTGAAGCGTCATCAAAACAAGTCGTATTATTTTCCGTGTCATATTATTTAATAATAGTTTGATCGAATATATTTCAGTCTCATTATTTTGCAAGTAAAATTTGAAGTCGAAGATTTTTTGCTTATAGGTAACCTTCCTCCCCAAACGTAATAACAAAATACCTTGAAAGTTTATCAACGCAACAATCTTTCGGCCAAAAATTTTTCCTTGATGAAAATAGAGAATAATGTAGACTGTCTGGAATAGTTAATGTGTTGAGATTAGGTTATACCATGTGACCATAAATGGTTATGATTTTTTTTCTTAGGTTGCCACTGTTTATGTTGGTGGCACTGTAAGTGTATGTCAAATTCAAAGTTAGCAGGTTAGGTTTTGCGTCAGTTTTGACACAGACTTAGAAGTATATAAAGTCTGTTCACAAAACTCCTGGGCTGTCAAATTGTAAGAATTATATTTAAGTTGGCAGCAAATTTAAAATTTTGTTGGTAACTTTCTACTTTCACATTTGGAAACACTGCAAAATTATGAAAACTTTAAAAATTCAAAATTTGATTTATTTGTCAAAGTGAGATTTCAATTCGTAATTGTCTCTATCAACGAAGAATCTTTTTTAAAATGAAAAATTTTGGCAAACCAAAGAGATTTTTACTATTGGCAAGAGAAAGAGAGCAGTAGTAAATTATTGAAATGAAGAAAATTCGAAAAACGGCATTTTACTTGCAAAAATTAATTTTAAAATTTGACGTTTTTAATTTGTCCGATTATATTTTTGGTGTAGTATATTGAGATATAGGTAATAAAACCCAAATTAGTTTAGGAGAAAACTGAAAATAAAAGGAAACCATCGAACATGTGATATAACGAGCAGTCACAACAATTAATGTCGAATGTTATACGTTTCTTGATGCAGAGTACGACAATATAAAAAATGGTAAACAAACAGTTTCACCCTCCAATATTGTTCGCCGTGCTTCTATTGTGTTAAATGACTGGGAGAGCAAAATTTATCAATTACAGAAAGACGGGCGACACATTATTTACTGAAAATATTTGGTATGATTTTTTAAGTTGTTTTATCATTCCAAGTGTTAAAATGAAAGCCTGCAAATAGGAGACAACTACCTATTGAGTCATGTAATCTGAATAAGGTTGAGTAGTTTGTTCATATTGCAGTTATTAGGAAGATAACAGAATCTGCATGAACAGAAATTGACAAATTGACGTAAAATTTGCTATACGCAGCAGGTTTTTAATGTAACAGCCGACATATCTTTATTTTATTTACATTTTACGACACGTTCTGTTTTCTTTAATAAGTAATAGCTATTTAAGTAAAAAGGAATGTAAGGACCTATTAACATTTGAGGTAGGCAAGTACAAGCCAAGGTGAAGCCGCGGCTTGTTGCCTGCCGAAATATTTTTCATGTTTAATGATAGTGTAGAAATGAAATAATAAGTTGCTATCATTATTCTTCTAATTAATATTATGATTCTTATAATTATTATTAGAATCACTATAAAAATTTTAAAAAAAGAAGGATATTCTGAGTACATTGTGCAGGCACCGTTCTGAACGGAACATGCATTTTGCGACGCCTAATGTAAGCCGGTTTGCAATAAATAATACACGGTCAATAATTGCGAAATAATTTTTATATTACACTAGAAGTCTTCAGCTAAAGTGTGTGCAAATTTCAGCCGTGCAGCGATTTTTTGAAAAAAAAAGTACCTTGGCTTCTATGGGTCGTACAGTAATCTTTGTTAAATTAGGAGATAATTGGCAGCTATCGAATGGT
Organism: Agriotes lineatus; assembly: GCA_940337035.1. Taxonomy (NCBI): domain Eukaryota; kingdom Metazoa; phylum Arthropoda; class Insecta; order Coleoptera; family Elateridae; genus Agriotes; species Agriotes lineatus. The sequence continues at coordinate 82,179,312 of OW679197.1, read as the reverse complement.
GCTTATGTAATTTCAGTACAATTAAAATTGACAAAAATATTACACATTTTGTAAGTTTAAAAAAAGGTCACTCTTAAATAAATTCGTGCTCATATTGTGTGGTAGTATAACTTTTAAGGAAAAAAATAAGCCTATGCTTATTATTGTAGGACTTCTGCAACCTGAGTAAATCAATTTCTGCGAAAACTTTTTTTTTTTTTAAATTGATTTATGCAAAAATATATATAATTTTTTTATAAAAAGTTAAGACCAATTTTTTGGTCATAACTTTCTTATAATTAATCGATTTTGACCATCGAAAGCTTGTTTTATTTGTTTTTTAATCTACATAATCCTATGTATTTTTTTTAAATCGTTTTTTTATATCCAAAAAACCGTTTTTGCATTACTTTGACCGCAATTTTGAATCACTTCTCCACTGATTCAGCTGTTACATTGTAGTTCATTGAATTCTACGAATTTTTTCTATAGAAATACACTTTCACTTTTCAGGTAATATTTTTGTAAAAAAAACGAGGTATTTTCGACAATTTGACTGGACTATTTGACCATATTGCCAGTTAGTGTGTAAAGGCGCTGTTTCACGGGTCGCTTGGAGTCGAACAGCTTGGGTCGTTCAACTAGGTCGAACATGAAGAAAGGTTTACACCAGGCAATTGCATTGAAGCGATGGTTAAAATTTGAAATGGCGTCAATTGAAATAATAAATGTGGGAGTGCAAATAGTATGTTGTGCAGTCGAAGAGGAAATATTAAGAAAGTGGATTTTGAGAAGAGATGCCCTTAGTGCATCAAATTAGCTTCTGAAAGAGTTATAGTTCTAGAAGATTCAGACAACCATCGAAATCATCTGAAAATGGACGATTTCTAAGAATTTACTGCAGCATCTGTCCATTTTTATGCAATGTTAAATTATTTTTTCCATCAAAAAAATTCTATTAAATAAAACAAATTAACACGTGTTTTTCATCACAAAGCGCTACTTGGCATCTACACAGCCTAGTTGCCGCTACAACTTGTGAACAACTTGGTCTAAGTTGTTACACGTTCAATTACGGTCATTGGACGTACTTGAAGCTAAAGTCGTACGATAAAAATGTCTGAATTGAAAACTACACTGAACGACCAAGTCAAAAATTGGTTTACACATTCAATTCGAGTTCGATTTACTTTCGATTCAACGATCGTTCGAGTCCAATCGACCCGTGAAAGTGCGCCTGAAGGTACCTGGTACTGCATGCCTAGACCTTGTCCATAACAAACAAACAAACGCTCTATATACAGAATGTGGCAGGCTACTAGGACCATTTCAACAACAAGGAGAATATGCAGGTGGCCGTCGTGGCGTTTAACAAACGAACAATTAATGTACAATAGCGGTAGGTCGTTGGGATCATTATAAATACAAGGTATATATTCGACTTTTTAACTTTTTAAATACAGTTACGGCCACACGTAAAATCCCCTTGCTTTTGCTATGGTCCTAGTGGCCTGCCGCAATCTGTATACTTGATGCACAGCATAGTGACCTAATGCAATATTGCGTTATTTATTCATTTTGTGATCTTTCGACGATAAACTCACTCTGATCGGTGCTTACTTATTCCTACATTAATTTCTTTCTACATTAACATGAATTTCTTGTTTTAGATTTTTCAAATTCATTTCCAGTAATAAGAAAAGACATGAAATGCAGTTGCAAGTTGTAGCAGAAGTAGTAACTGACTCAAATTTTATGCACCGTTCATTATTGTGCGATCAGGCGTATAACGTGCTACTATTATAACAGTTTACATGAAAGGCTTTAATTATAGTGTTGTTTTTTATTTCAATCGTATACTTATTTTTATGAGTTGCAAAGTATTTTCAAAAAGTTTAATTAACTTTTAAGCTTTAGAAGTTACAAGTTATACTCGGTAAAAAAAAATAATATATTTTTTCATAATTTTAAAGTTGATGCCACCACCACAAATAAATCGAAGCTTGAAACCAAAGCGCAAATTGTCAGATTCACTCTCTATAACATCAAGCACTGAGCCATCTTCGCCCCGTCCTGCCCCTTCAGTGGATCGAAGTTGCAAACCCGTTGTTACCTCACAGGTATTTCATTATGCTCATATGTCCGTTAGTAAATGTTCATAAGCAAAACTTTTAGGGTACTGGCTTACGGAAAGCATTTGAAAGTGATGCTGACTACAATCGCAGACATCGAGCTGCTCCTAGTCCTACTCCTCATGATAGCCTTTATGGAAATCAACAGGTAAAATTTGGAAAACTTGTTAATGTGACGCTGATTAATTTTCGGTGTTGCAGATGTGCTCCTTTTTGAGCAGCGTGCAGTATCTTGATTTAGATCATAGTGCATCTCAGTACGGAACGACTCCTACAAAATCACAACCTCTTCGATCCCCAGGTGCTACTACAGTTTATAAACAAGTAGACTTTATGAAAACTGAAGCATTTAATATTACACGACTGCATTTAGAAATGCAACGAAAAGAGCCTGTCACTTCTTTTAAGAAATAAGAATATTTAGTGTGTAGAGTATAAATTTTAAAGAATTTTAAACTTTGTAATTTTACCAACATTTTTAACTGCTTATTGTGCAATTATTGTATTGTTAAGTCTAATAGTAATTCTTACAGTTTTTGTACTTTTGTAAAGATTGATATTGATGTGCCTTAAATTTGTTTTTAAATATATATGATGTTAAGATTGTTTTTATTATTTGTTTTATTCACGTGGCCATCTTTATATAATTGCAAACTGTTTTAGAGATTTATTTGTGTGGAGTTAATTAAATTTATATACACAGCATTTTTAAAATGTTAAGATGTTGCTAATTACATATCTTATCTTGTAATTCTTTATAGATAGATGAGCAAATATGTAAATGTAGTACAAATTGATTAATTATTCTTGAATAAACTGTAAAACAACCAACCACATTAATTTGTGATTTGCCCAACTGCTTGACTGGAAACGATAATTAATTTGTTGAGGTAACAGTATTGCGTAATCGAAATTCATCTGCATAATAACCACATTAACTGGTTTTGATCAAATTATTCAAATTACAGGAAATACTTTATGCACAATCATCTAGTGAAAGTCGAATTGGCTTCATTCAAGTTGTTCTACTTAAGGTATGAACAGGATCAATCATGCGATAAATTTGTAAGATTCCAAAGAAAGCGGAAAAGATTTAAAAATGATGCAACCCTCACAACCACAAAACAAATCCAGTGGAACTGCATGCATTTGCAACATTAAGCTTTAAATGGTGTAGTTTTGCAAACTGATTGATTTTTACGCCTTATTTACCCTGAAGCTGTGGACAATTTATAATGTAACTTGCACTGTAGCCACAAGAGGAAATCAATTAATCTGTGGCGTTAAAGTATATATAAATCCCCATCTTGCACTTTTATTTCAGTTAGTGTTGATATCTTGTAGTGACAAAGAGTTTGTGAACGAGTTAGTTTTTATATGAGTGCATTGCCGAAAAGCAGCATTGTGCTGCTAGTTCTCTTCCTTTCCGAGGATGTCTTTTGTGGAGTGGTTCGGCGGCCCGCAGTCCCAGCATCTTTTTCTTATTCAGAGGGTAGCCACCTCAACACGGATCAAATTACAGCCTCTGCTATAAACAGCTTAACTTACCCTGTCTTATACCCACTAGCAGGGTTGCCTTTGGAGCACGACAATACAGAACTTAAAAGTGATGGCAGCGAAAATGTGGAAAAAATTTTGCAGGGACCTTTAGCATTTTCGTATAACGAAAAGAATGAGGAAAATACGGAAGATGATTTAAAACCGGCAGCGACACATGATAAGGAAGATGGCCCTGGCAGTGATGACCATGTCGATGACGGCCATGGTGAAGGTCATGCAGAAGCTTATGGAGGAGGTGGTCATGATGGCGGCCATGGTGGTGGTCATGGAGGAGGTGGCCATGGCGGTGGAGGCCACGGTGGTGGTCATGGAGGAGGTGGACATGGAGGTGGTGGTCATGGAGGAGGTGGCCACGGTGGTGGACATGGAGGTGGCGGTCATGGAGGAGGCGGTCACGGAGGAGGCGGTCACGGAGGAGGCGGTCACGGAGGAGGACATGGGGGAGGTGGTGGTCATGATGGCGGCCATGGCGGTGGTCATGATGGCGGTCATGGAGGTGGTGGCCATGGTGGCGGTCATGGAGGACATGGAGGAGGTGGTGGCCATGGAGGTGGTGGTGGTCATGATGGCGGCCACGGTGGCGGTCATGGAGGAAGTGGTGGCCATGGCGGTGGTCATGGAGGTGGTGGTCATGGAGGTGGTGGTCATGATGGCGGCCATGGTGGCGGTCACGGAGGACATGGAGGTGGTGGTCATGGCGGCGGTGGTCATGGCGGTGGAGGCCACGGTGGTGGTCATGGAGGTGGTGGTAAAGGAGGAAAGCATGAAAGCGGAGGAGGCAAAACTCACCACTCAGACCATCATGCAAAGAGCGGAGAAAAGGGAGATAAGGGCTATAAAGGTTTTCATGAGCATGACAAACACGAAAAAGGACATCATGATAAAGAAGGGCACAAAGGCAGCTACAGTGATGAAGGGGGTAAAAAACAAAAGCACTTTGCAGAGCATGACTACCAGGGCGAACATCATAAAGGCGATAAAGGAGAAAAGGGATCCAAGGTATTATATAGTAGCAATAATAAGAAAAATATTTATTGAACCTGTGACAAAAATCCAAGTTAAAAGTTATTTGTTTCTTTATTTCAATTCTTATTTATAGTTTGATGAGGGTGGAAAACATGAAAAGGGGCACAGCACCAAAGGAGGGCATACAGTAAATAAAAAAGACCATTTTGAAAAGAAACATGAATTCTTCGATGAATACTATGAAGGCGGAGACCAGGAAAAGCATGGCGGTTTCCATTCAGAAAATGATTATCATAAGGTAATAACAACTTTTTTTTTTGCCAATTTTTCTCTTCTACTGTTAAGTTGTGTGAGATGTATGAAATTCGATAGTGCGATTCTCCTCCGATACTTTCTTGAAATTCAATTGTCGGGTCGGGCAGAGGACATCCATATTTTATTTTATATTTTTATTCAAAGAAAAGTTTTGAAAAATTACTGTTAGTTTTGGTAATATCCATCTGAGTTCACCGCTAATAAAATAATTGCTGTCTAATCAATTATGAGAAATGCCCGTATTATATTAATTTTATTATCCTGGGAACTTAATAATAATATTAAGCGGAAAAAATACTGAAATATAAAGACACAAAAATTTTATCAGATATTTTATATGCACTATGAGTTTTTGGCATGATTATTTTTGAAATGCTTTATTTATTTTGTATTTACATTATTACAATTAACAAAGCAATTACAATTAAAATGTTATTGCGATAACATTCCTCAGTTACCTTTTGACGCTTATTTAAATGTGATAATTAACGGAAAGTAATGTGATTCGTTACATACATAATGAGGAAAATCTTTCCAGTTTTACTTTTTTTCTTGATGAACAATATATGTAATCCATTAATTTCAAGCTAAAATTATAACTTTTATAACTGTGTACTCTTATAGGGTGGTGCTAAAAAAGGAGGCCATCACAAATCTGGGCACCATGACGGTCATTTTGAGAAAAAGGGGCACTCAGAGAAGGGTGGTCATTATGCCGAAAATAAAGGTCACAAAAAAGAAGCCGGGCATGATGAACACCATGACCATGTGGAAAAACATGGGAAAAAGCATGATAAAAAGGGTGGAAAAACATGGGGATATAAACATGGAGATGGTGGCGATGGAGGAGGTGGAGGTCATGGAGGAGGCGGTGGTCATGGAGGAGGCGGGCATGGAGGCGGTGGACACGGAGGAGGTGGACATGGAGGCGGTGGTCATGGAGGAGGCGGTCACGGAGGTGGTGGCCACGGTGGTGGTCATGGAGGAGGCGGACATGGAGGGGGTGGTCATGGAGGAGGTGGTCATGGAGGCGGTGGTCACGGGGGAGGTGGTCATGGAGGCGGTGGTCATGGAGGAGGCGGACATGGCGGTGGACACGGAGGAGGTGGACATGGAGGCGGTGGTCATGGAGGAGGCGGTCACGAAGGTGGTGGCCACGGTGGTGGTCATGGAGGAGGCGGACATGGAGGCGGTGGTCACGGAGGAGGTGGTCATGGAGGCGGTGGTCACGGAGGAGGTGGTCATGGAGGCGGTGGTCACGGAGGAGGTGGTCATGGAGGCGGTGGTCATGGAGGCGGTGGTCATGGAGGAGGCGGACATGAAGGTGGACACGGAGGAGGTGGACATGGAGATGGTGGTCATGGAGGAGGCGGACATGGAGGTGGTGGTCACGGTGGTGGTCATGGAGGCGGTGGTCATGGTGGTGGTCATGGAGGAGGCGGACATGGAGGCGGTGGTCATGGAGGAGGCGGACATGGAGGTGGTGGTCATGGAGGAGGCGGACATGGAGGTGGACACAGCGGTAAATACACATTTGCTAGTGAAAATACACATGACATTGAGAAACTCAAAGATGACATCACCACTTCTGTTGATAATGATGACAATAGTGAAAATGTGGAACATAGTGATGAATATCAAAGCGAAAAGGATACCGAAGAACATGAAGCTGAAAGTGAAACACGAAATGCGGGTGTACGAAGCGATGGTAATAATTACAAAGTATATGAAGATGCAGATGCTCCTGCTGGTAAGAAAAATGATGACAGCAGTGCGCTCGAAACGCTTGAGACTATCGTTAAGAGTCTTCAAACTACCAGGAATCGTGCAGGGGCTAAAAGACACATTTACATCGAAGGTGCTGATAATTTACTTAAAAATATTAATAGTGATGAAAAATTGCAGTCTAAAAGGCAACCCGCTAATTTACTTGAAAATATGAATGACAAGACTGGCAATTTCAAAACTGCTAGAAAATATCACACTGAAAAATTAGGTTCTTTACTCAAAAGCATACATGATGATATTGACGCACCTGAAAAAGAGCCCATTAAGCAACTTCCAAGTGTTTACGATGAACTTGCTAATATAGAAAATTTGGAAAGTCAAAGATTAGCACCTTTGTCGAATACTGCAGCTACCAACATTGAGAATATTAGTGTAACACAGAATGACAAGCCTCTTATAACTGGCAAATTTAAACACATTGAACCAGTCAGATTTGGTTTTGCAAGTTCTATTCCTTTAGAAAACATAAAACATGATGAACTTGATGCCCAAAAATCTCAAAAATTTATCACATTGGTTATTCCACATACCGCAACACATAGAGCTCCGGAAAGTGTTGGAAGCACCAACGATAAAACTGTTCAACGTGACAGCATTGAGGAACCATCAGAACTGGTACAGAATAAATACGATAGATTAAGTACTAATTACAATAAAAATATTGATAAAATTGAAAGTGACAGTCAAATAGTAGAAAAAAGTGTTGATCCTGTTGGTGTTGCCTTTACCAACTGCGGAAAGTAATTTGTAAAATACATATATGTTAAAAGTGCCGTAAGTTAAATGTTGAATGATATTTGTTTAAAAACAAAGTTTGTTATAATAATTAGGTATGTTATTTAGCAGTGAGTTGTGATACTGATTTGTTGTTAATAAAATATTAATGATTACACAAAGCTGCAAATGCATGTACTGATTTGATTATGCAATTATTTTTAACTAAAATATTTCTTATCTATCCATTGTGTCTCTACAGCATCGGTTCGCTAAAAATATGACAAAATAAACTCATGTAAAGAAATAAAAACAAATTAGGACACAGTTTTATACCGATGCTTACCTTGTATAAACTATACCATGTGTATATGCTGACTACGCAACATAGGAAATCGCATGTTAAATTCTTATATCATTTTATCAAATCAAGCCAACAACAAAAAGTAAACGAAATCTAATTGCTTAAATAATAGGATTGTATTGTATCTGTGGAAAACAAAAGGGTTGTCATGACAACTATTGACACAGATGTCAAATGAAATCATCTCAATTTTAAGCAGACATTGTGTGAATTGATGGCCACCTGATCTTAACCCAGCGGATTACTGGCTGTGGAGTTATTTAAAAAAATTGGTGTTTAGAACACGGCCAAAAACGCTGCAAGAATTAAAAAAGAAGTTAGGGGGCAAAATGATGCAATTCAATCAGAAATGTTACATAATGATGTAAAATTTGGATGAAAGCTTGGTAATCTTACACCATGGATCCACAGACTTTTTCTACTTGAGGGCCGCATGATCTTCTGCCCACTAACGGAGGGCCAATGAAACAATGTTATGGTCTACGAATAATTACTTATTTTCAGCTTCTTTTAAAATTTGAATCCACTCAACCTCATGTGTATCATTGTCATAAAAATACTTCAAAATGTATCAGTTGCAAATACAATAGTCAAAAAATTGAAAATTTTAGATTACAAACCTGTATCATTGTTATGTATATTACAGTCATGTATCTAACTAAGAATAAATTTTATTCTTAGTTAGATACATGACATTGTGTAGAAGACACTATTTTTGGTATGTTGGGGGTCACTTTAGTCGTGGCTAAGCGCAAAATGGCTTCCAGATTTTCGATTTCAGTTCTTACATGTATTAGTATTCATTATTGAAAATGTTTGCCCGGATATATACATTGACCCGAATAAAGTAGTACATTTGAGTGCATTATCAATCAATGTGGGAAACATATCTGCACTGAGGCAACGATAAAAGCCCAATAAACCACCTTCATTAAATTTGTTTCGAAAAGTGTCGTCATTTTGGATATCAATTAATTCAAGTTGCTCGGCTTCTGGTGCATTTTCGAGTAAAACCGAAAAAGGATTGCTAAAAAGATCAAGGAGCGGTTTGACATTTTTAAATTCCGCAAATCGTTCCTCAAGAGATGTTATCAAGTCTGTCACAAAAAAAATACCAACCTGCGATTTAGCTAGGGTAAAAAAATCTGAAACTGCCAGAACGCAGATCGACTGATATTTTGAGCTAACCACACTTACCGCGTGGGCCGAACTAGCTCTATTCGGCGCCTTTTACGTCGTGGATGTGGAGCTCAGCGGTGCAACCTGCAAGCAGCTACAAAACGCAATAGGGCGCCAGGAATCAGAGTGATTCCGTAAGAAATAAACCAACAACGGTTAACTAGAATTTATTAAACATAAAAAGGTTGGTTGAACCTCAAAACGGTATAAGTAGATAGTTTATCAAATTATCTAGATTACTCAATAATGTCTCAAAGTTTCATGGAAGGTTTCCACACGCATAATTGTAAGAACCCCGTTGTGGGTTTTTTAAAACATTTAAACTAGTCGGATTAATCGAGAGATGTGCACATCGCTGTTAGTAAAAAAACCTTAATCTCAGGTCACCGATAACCAAAGCGTGAGTGCGCCTTTTACAATAAATTTGAACATGTAATGTTATGATAGTTATTAAGAATTTTAAGGAAATATTAACATATTAATAGCGCGCTTAACTTTTCACGAATTAGCGTCTCAAAGAAATAAAGTTCACCACACTAACCTCTGACGCTTGGTGAATAATCGAAAAGTGGCGTGACCTGCGAGCTGCCATTCACGGGAATTCCGACGTCGACGGCTAGCTACAAGTGGTGCCTTCAATTAAGCTACCGGAATTGGAATGTGGAGAACAGCTTGAATCCATTTACCCATCGCAGGAGCACAGGTGAATAGTGGCGTGATATTCCCTCGTAGGGTAATCGTCGAGAAAAATAACGCCTGTTCCAAAGGCTACTATAAGAAAGCTAAAAGCGACTAATTCATATGGGAATTATAAAACTTGAAAGTCCATCATACCTGATTTATTCTCAGCACTCAAAATAGAATGCTTAATTAAGCACACGATTTCTCGTTCAGAGACCCGCTAGGCCTAGTTGCCAAAAGAAGAATGCGCTTAGGCCAAATTTCAAGACGCTGGGAAAGAGAAGATAACAAAAGTGCTGCACTCGGCCGATAGTGAGCTGGGATTCAGGCAGGTATACAAATGGACGAAGCTGGGAAATTAACAATGCGAAATGCCAACTGATTACTGCTTGTATTAAATATACAGGTTAAACCAGAAGTAATTCGGTAAATGGAGAAAACAATTAAGCGGCGCGAAAAATGGTTTCAAGTTCACAATTTTGGTCACATATATTGGTTTGAATGCTATTTTAAATTTTTCCGACATTGCTTTGTATGTGGGAAAATGAACGTAGTTCCCTGTTTCAAATTGTTGTTGAAACAACTTTAATTTGTAGTGGAATGCTACCACAGAGCTATATAATTGGGAAGCCAGTTAATTTTTACCTTGATGCCTTGTATTTAACACATTTAAATGATTCATAATATCAACCATGAATGACAGATCACTTAACTAATCAGCATTTCGTAATTCGGGTATATTCTTATTTTTGTCATTCATAAATATGTCAATTTCATCAAATAAATTCAGGAGGCGTCGCGGCGGCGAGGCGGGCGGTATGTGTGAGCTCAGCGAGAAGTTTTTTACCTACCTAATGCACTGAATTGAAATATTATTTTTCAAATAATGTCAAGGACGGGGGCCGCCGATAAGGTGTCCGCGGGCCGCGGTCTGTGCATGGGTGTCTTACACCAACAAAATGGAGGTCATATTCAATATTTGCGGTAGGTAACCAGTTTTAGCCATACAAAATTCCATTATTTAAGCAATTAAATCTCATTTACTTCTTGGTATTAGCTTAATTTGTTAAAAATATATAATAAGCTGAAATATATCCCTTACTTTATGGTAATCTTATACATCTGCAACAATTAGTTTTGTAAGACTATTTAACACTATAATATATAAGCTAAGAGAACTTCGCAAAGAACAACAAGCATACCACAATCAAATAATAACACGTCAAAAAGAGAATACAGAACTAACACAGGAAGTGTGGTGGAGATGTGAATATTTGGTTGTAAGAAGTACTTGCTGCTGATACTGGGATAAATTCGAGTAATTGTTAGGAGCCACCTGTTCTGTCTGTCGGATGACGCGGGAGTGCTTCCAACAGGAAGAAATTTCCATCGGCTACAGAAAGTTTCCCAGCTTCTTACTTCAAAATTTGCGTAACTGCATTCCGCTTCACAAATAAATTACAACGAATTTTAAGGATTGGGTACGCGTGAATACTACATTTGGTTTTATTTTCAGAAAGGGCAATTAGAGACTCTATATATAGAGAATTAGTACTTGTAATTACAGGCAAACAATTATAAACTTAACGAAATCTTTCATTTGCTTCAGGAATGGTGTAAGCCGATATGTTTGCCGCGGGGTCTTGGCATTGTAACACGATCTTTTTAACACATGACTTGCAGACAAAGCGACTCAAACGGGGTAGAAAGGAGTGTTAAATTATGATGGGGGGATTAAACAAAATTAGAACGACGCGGCGGTGACAACAAACAGCCAAAAACGTTTGGAGTTTTAACCTACGAATTACAATGAGCGTTTATTAGATGAGATTAAACGTCGCACCCAGGGGCTGTCGGAGACCATGGGAATTTATATTGCAATCATGTGTCCCATGCTTTAGTGTTTGACTGAGGAGAAGCAGCTGCGTATTTTGCTGCACAATATTTCGCCATTATACCAGACCCAGTTAGGACTGACGGAAGTCCAGTCGATTAGCGAACTAGCGCAGTACGGACGTAGAATTGAAGAACGTCGTTACGTACCACCACCTTCTAGCAAGAAGACTGACCTAGCAATGGACTTAGCATATGTCGAAGTCACGCCTGTCATGGAAAGATGCCCTGTCGACACTGTCGAAGTGCCTCACGCAAACCCTTCCAAAAGGAGGATTAGAGACTCAGCACCAACGTCGAGCATGCGGTGTTGGAATTGTAATGAGTCAGGCCATAGAGCCAGTAGATGTCCGTGCCCTCGCGGTAAGAATTTCTGTTATTGTTGTGGTAGACCTCAAGTGACCGTGAATACTTGTCCTCGTTGTCTATCAGGAAATAGGGGACAGGGAAACGGTCGAGCAGTGTCCTCGCCTGTATTTTGTAATTTGACTAGATTTATGAAGGAGCTTATCAATGAGCGCCAAACAAAGTTTGTTAAGAACAAAGTCATCTTTTATTATGTACTAGAAAGGTCATCTGATGACCGGCGACCACATGTCACAATCGAGATCATGGGTTTTGAAATACTAGCTTTGTTGGATTCAGGAGCAAACCGTACCATTTTAGGAGATAGAGGTTGGGATATATTACGGACTGTAGGTTTATGAGTAAATAGGCAATTACAACTCTTGTGTTCAGTGGCCAACGGCTAGACCGTAGAAAGTTTAGGGACGATTCGCTTGAATAATAAGAGTTGTAACTATCGACGTTTTGATGGTCTCGGAGGTTCCGCACACCCTAATTTTAGAAATAGATTTTTGTAAGTCCGTGAGTATAGTACCCTCGAGGGGAGTGGGAATTCGCGAAGCCTAGTTTGGCAACCATCAGTACCTCTACCAGTAATTTGCAGTCAAATTTTGACCTAGATCAACGTAGTCAGTTAGACGCTCTCGTTAACCGACACTTTGCGACCACGAACGCGGAACTCGGCTGCGCCAAGTATGTCGAACAGAATTACAACTAACGCCTTACCTATCAAACAGAGGTACTACCCAGTTTCTCCCGCTATGCAAGAACATATCGATGCTGAGTTAGACAGGATGCGTAAGTCAGCCGTAGTGGAACGATCCCTGTCGGCTTGGTCGAGCCCCATTTTGTTAGTTAAGAAGAAAGATGGCTCATACCAGTTTTGCGTCGACTTTCGCAAGTTGAATAGCGTCACCGAAAAGGATACCTCAGTGTCGTCAATTTTGGACCGCTTTGGTTCATAGCGTCACTTGATGTTAAATGGACAACCAGTCCAAGGAGTTAACAGCCTTTACGGTACCTGGACGCGGTTGGCTTCAGTTCACCCGAATGCCGTTTGGATTACATAACGCTCCAGCGACTTGGCAACGGTTTGTCGACCAGGTCTCGGGTCCCGAACTGGAATCCTCCGTTTTCGTTTACTAGGCTGATGTAATCATTTGTACCCCGTCTTTTGAGAAACATGTAGAGATGCTTGACGAAGTGCTACAGCGACTAAACGACGCTGGTTAAACGTTAGAACGCGATAAGTGTCATTTCTGTCAATCGGAGTCACGATATCTGGGCTATGTCGTCAACGCCCAAGGACTTTTAGTCGACCCCGATAAGGTGTCAGCCATTCTCAACCTACCGCAACCTAAAAACGTCTCTGAGATACCACGAGTAGTGGGTATGGCATCTTGGTACCGTCGTTTCATACCGAACTTTTCCGCCATTATCGTTTCTCTAACATCACTTTTAAAAAAGTCTCAACGATTCGAGTGGACGGAACCGTGTGAAGGTGCATTTACTACCATTAAAAACTGTTTAGTCTCGGCTTCCATTCGATCGTGTTCCAATTTTTCTCTCCCGTGCACCGTACAAACGGACGCTGCCAATGTCGGTATTGGTGCCCTGCTGACCCAAACTATTGATGTTCAGGAGCAGGTCATCTGCTACATCAGTCGGATCTTACGAAACCCAAACGCAATGTCTCGGTCACGGAGCGCGAATGTTTGGCCGTCTTTCGGGCCATAGAGAAGCTTCACTCCTACTTAGAAGGTACCCACTTTACGGTCGTTACCGATCATCATTCATTGATTTGGATTAACAACCTCAAGGAACCCACGGGAAGACTCGCCCGTTGGGCTGTTCGTTTTCAGCAGTACGATTTTACCATCAAGCACCTAAAAGGAAAAGACCATGTCGTCCCGGATGCATTATCCCGTGCCGTACCCGTAATAGATGTAGTCTCGGTTATCGATTCCGAGGATCACGATGTCGGCGACCCTACGCCGCGAGATGGTCAAACCGACCGTTGGTACCCCCGTACGTGTAGAAGGGTCGTTGAGAAACCCCTAGCGCACCCGGCGTGGAAATTAGCCCAAGGTAAATTGTTTAAACACGTTAACGTTGAATACCCCGAACTTGACGGCGGAAGTAGTTGGAAGGTGGTAATCCCGAAGTCTTACACCCGTATTCATAGTCGTTCGCCAGCGAAACGCCGGAGTTTTGCCACGCCCCTTACGAGAATTAACCTTGCATAGTCGCTCGCCGGTAAAACCAAGGGAGCGCGTTACTATAGTTTTCGGCGGAGCGCTGCATGCGCGAGCGACTATGCAATGTTAGTTCTCGTAAGGGGCGTGGCAAAACTCCGGCGAGTCGCTGGCGAACGACTATGAATACAGCGTGCCGCAATCCTTCGGAAGAATCACGATTAGCCTACCGCAGGCCACTTAGGCATTTACAAGACTTTCGGTCGGATTGCGCAATTGTATTACTGGCCCAAGCTTAAAGCAGACGTAGCACGTTACGTTACTCGTTGCGCGACTTGTACAACCCAGAAACCCGACCAAAAGCGCCCAGCGGGTTTAATGTGCCGACACCCTGTCGTGGATAGGCCATGGCAGATGGTATCTATTGATATTGTAGGGCCGTTGCCCCGTTCAAAGAAATGCTACGCATACATTCTATTGGTGGCCGATTACTTTACGAAGTTTGCCCTTTCCTTTCCGTTGCGCACCGCCACAGCCGCTGCGGTATCGCAGAAAATAGAGAAAGATGTCTTTTGCTCTTTAGAGCCCAGCAGTACGTCTTAGTAGATAACGGCGTACAGTTCCGCGGTAGAGAATTTCGTCAGCTTACCAACAAGTACAAATCTATAATTATCTTTAACTCCCATTACCATGCGCAAGCCAACCTCGTAGAACGCGTTAATCGTTTTTGGTAGAGAGATACAATTAGAGGGGACCCGTTAGAGCGACCCCGAGAAAGTAGACGGTTCGGACCCAATCCGAGTACAGAATCGTGAAGCCCTATTGCGACGTTTCCCAAGTTGAGATCCGTGTATGAGGATATTGTTAAACGTTTGGATGCCGCGTACAAGACTTCAAAGGTTGCGTGTGACCTGCGAAGGCGTCCCTCCCTTTTTTCCGTCGGTGATACCGTGCGGCGCAGCAATTACGTTCTTTCCTATGCGGCTAAGTATTTTAACGCCAAGCTGGCCCCTAAATTTGTAGGGCCGTTCTATATTCGACGTCAAGTTTCGTTCGCCACTTACGAATTATCGGATGAAACCGGTGCCCCTAAAGGCATCTGACACGCGAAAGACCTCAAACCACACCCCGTAGACGATTAGCTTGCTAGCGTCGGACCCCCTTGAGGACCCATTTTGGTCCTACTTTCGGTCCTGAGCCGTACCTTTGGTTGTTTTTATCTTTTTTGTCTACTGGCATGCCCGTTGTGGGAATCCCACAATGCGCTGATCTCGTTACGCGCAAAGTGCCCTATCTAGAGTCTGTAGGTAGCTTGTGGATCAATTCTAGGGAGCTTCTATTGCAACCCAAACTCACCCAAACCAGTCGTTCTATAATTGACGACCCCCCATTTTCTTTCTCAGTGGTATAACACTACTAGTCTGGGGAAGATTCCCTATGTTCAATTAGTAGGTTGGTCGGAAGTGTGCATAGGAGTAAGACACCCTAATTTTACTCGATCTTGACGAGCGCTTTGCAGGAATTTTACTGGCTTCGCTTGATGAAGCCCCCTACTTTTATGAAACCGTATGCATTAGATGAAGTACTTTTGTGATAACATGGTTTCATAAAAATAAGCCGATATTTCTGAAATTTTTCAAGCGACCATAATCTTACATTCTGAACAACTCTTCTTGATGGCATTTTGTCGTACCTATTTAAAATTAGAAGGGGTGCTTTATCTAAAAAAACAATTGTTTTTATCTACCGCTCGTGAGGGCCCATGAAGACCAAGCCAATAACTTCGTGTTAAGATTTGCGACTCAAAATTGTACAAGGAATTTTGCTACCTGGAGCTTTTGCGCCAATTTGTATACACCCTTTATATCGCCGTAGAAAATTCTGGTTATTGTCAAATTCACGATTAATGAGGCCATTATTGCAAATTGGTGTTGTTATTGTCGAACTCACTATTTTTTATGCCATTATTGTCGATAAACTTTGTTTTCGCTAAGTAATTTTAAATGTTTACTAACTTTTTTTTAACATTTAAGATGCACCCATAGCTGTAAATTCACTGATATTTGTGTGTTCAAAGCTCAATAGACCCCATTTGTTAAAAGTTGCCGATGTGTTTGCTTTATTCTGTGTTTCGACTTACTTAATTGTAGTACTTTGTTATGCTATTGCCCGTGTGGCACCATGTGTATGATTTGTGTGCAGTGGATTCTGGCCGAATCTTGTAAGCCACAAAGTAAGTTTCAACGTTCTGACTGCCAACTTCAGGGAGCCCCCAAGCTACACACCCTTCAGCCTCTTTTGGCCCTTCGAGTGTCTGCCAAACATGGGTACGTCCATACTCGAAGTTCGTGAAACCCCCTTTTTTTCTCAACACCCTGAATATGTCGTAACGCTTGTCCCTAAGGCCAAACGACCCCGCCCATCTCACTGAGCGTTTTAGCCGTAGTTTTTTAGCCTGTTCATGAGTATTTAGGGCAAGCAGTGACATTTCCCGGACGTGATACGTTTTAGTGGCACTCTTGCACCCCGAAATGACTTAAAATCGGTTTTGTATAGTAACAAAGTTATTCTTTACCAGAACTGAACTTTTATTTTGCTTTACTAAATTGTATTTATTTCCTACCAGCAATTGTTTTCACTGATTACGGCTGAGTGATGTGGCATCTCTCACGGCACTTGTAAAAGTTAAGCTCCAGTCTGCTTGGTCAGTACTTGGATGGGTGAACATCTGGAGAGCGGGCGTAGTATTCTAGCTTAGACAGGATCTCAAGTACCTCTGCCGAATTTTAGAAATGCACATACCTCAGCAGCTCGGTGCGCCCGGCACCCCGACACTGTGTAAACGGTATAAGGGGTTACAAATTATGTATGTTACGTGATTGTGGGTCATAGAATCATAATAAAACTTCGAATGTTTCACATTTCATCTATTGTAAGGGACTGTCTCTCGCACAGTTTACTCTTTTATACAACATGTTCATTGTGGAAATTCAAACGTATAATCCATTTACTTCTTTTTTGCATGAAGAGTGGCCTTGGATTTTTGTTGTTAAGTTGCACATGAACAGAACCGTAGTTTTTAGTTTTGTTGTATAACCTGTATAACCTCCAAGAAATTTACTATAATATGACAACAGAATATTGTTGCCAGATGGACTTCTTACTTTGATAGTAGGTACATATGGAGAAATATTTAAAATCTCAAGTATTGTAAGACCTTCTATGTACTTAATTAAAAATGTTGCTAATTACACAATTACTGAAACTGGATACGTACACTTGCTTTCAAAACTTTCGCGTACACATTCAAAATCAAGTAACAACGATTTTGCAAAATTTTAGCTGTGTGAACGGGTAATTTTGAGATTAGGTTAAAAGTGACATTGACAGCATGTGCTCAGTAAGTCGAGACATTTTGACTTTTCAAAAATTTAAATGTCAGAGTTGATTAATTACAACCCTGATTTAATACAGCGAAAAATAGGTGTACGCGAAAGTTTTGAAAGCAAGTGTACATAAAACTTCCATTTTCTATTTTGCTTAAATATGGCAACTTGGCATTTGAACGTGTTTTGTCATATTTTCTATCCTAAAAGTACATATATGGTAACCATAACGTCAAATGTAAACCTCGTTTAAACACAAAAAAGTAATTTTACACAACTAAATTGGGGAAACTGTCATAGCCAACCTTCATGCCAAAAAGCATATATTTCATCCTATAACATAAAATCGTCGCTCTCTTTCTGTGTTTGTATGTTTGTATCTTTGTTTGCTTTATCCTTTGAAGATACTGGACCGATTAAGTTGTATGATGGCTTAAAAGTTTGCAAATTTTTATACTTAGATCGTAGGCCATTTAATTAAATCGTCTAAGCAGCGGGGCGGAACTTAGTCGCCGTGGGCTACGGTGTGACAACTGCTGTGGCCGTGTGCTGTTAGCTCGGGTGATCGCCTATGTTCATATATCGTTATAGCGGCGCATTATTCAAACAAGCCAAGTTGGTCCAGGGGTAGAATGTTCGCCTCCCACGCGGGCGACTCGGGTTCGATTCCCGGCCGATGCATCCTTTTTTTAAAATTTATATTAATGAATCTCTCTTAAATTAGCGAACCGAAGCGTAGTTCGGGTGACTCACTAGTACTATATTGCTAGCGGCTATGAGTGGAGAGATCACAGCGTAAGTGAGACAGACAACCAACTCTTCTACACACTTGGTGAGCTGTGCGCAAGCGTCGTCCAGCAAGGTGGGGAAGTGAACCTCATGTTCAAGTTTAAAATTTGCTTTTAAAGGCGGGTTTACATTTCTATAGTAGCTAAAGCAAGTTACTAAACGAAGTAGCTAAAATTTAGTAGTTTAGTTAAGCGAACACGTTTGTTCGCTATCTCCTCCGCAGATACTGGACCGATTAAGTTGTATGATGGCTTAAAAGTTTGCTAATTTTGAGACTTTGAGCTTAGGCTGATTTTTATTTTTAAAAATCCTTAAGTAGCGGTGAAGCCGTGGCATGTCAGCTCGGGTAAATCACTATATATTATTATAGTAGCGCCTTATTGAACGAAACTTTTAGTGGCCCGGGTTCGATTCCAGTCTGAAGCAACTTTTTTTTAAAATGTATTGTTACGTTCTTAACGTTCGGGCTATTTAAAATTATACGACAAACATGGATTCAAATATTTATTTACACAATGAATTATTACGATTATTGTTTACAAGCACATGCGAGAATTATCAAGCAGATTACAAATTAATACAAGCACTAACGACTATCGGTACACGTATTTCTAACAACTATTATTATTTATATCACTCTTAAACACTAACGATTATATATTTATTTATCTGGTCGTCTATTTATGTTCACGCGTTTTTATTTATATGGGGGCTTCTAACAAGCCTCGACGTGAGTTCGAACTGCCGCAGAATTATTTTAGAACTGAACTACAGGTCTGAAGGCCGCGCATTTATATTTCACTGGGGAGATTCCAGAATCCTCGCGAATGCATTCCGGCATTCGCAGGTGTTGTTCTCGTAAGCGAGCGTGAGTCATTCAGTACACCTGGTTCTAGGGCGCTTCCCGAGCATTCGACCGCTGTGACTCATATTTCTGCAGCCGCTTCGAGAAGCTCTGGAACGCTCGCGTATTAATCGCCAAGGCTGCTGACTCATCCATTCCTCGGCCCTCAGGATCGTAACACTGCCCCCGCCTTAGGTCGTTCTGTCCCAGAACGAGTTGCGTCGGGTGCCTGTCACTCGCTCTTGTGGGGATTCGATGACGGTATTTACAGGCGGTGCCCTTCTTGCACACGGACTGGTTGAAGAAGTAGCAGTCCACCGTGGGCTCAATGCTTCGCGCCGGGCTGCAACAGCAGACCTCGATCTGGATGCCGGTCTGGTCGAAGACTACTTCCAGCATGCTGCGTACGACCCTCCAGTCCAACGAATCCAGGCCGCATGCTAATTTCGGCATCGCTAGCCGGGTTTCGCCGTTCTTCACCATCTGCTCCTTAAGGTCCAAAAGAGCAGACCAGAGCTCCTGGTAACTAGGTTTTTCGTGAGACAACCTTTTCGTCACCAGGTAATAAATGGAGCTGTTGCCTTCCTTCAGCTGCAAGGTTCTGCCAACCTGAGGTGCCTGCTCTCGCAGCTGGTTTAACCGGCCAAACTGCTCCCGGAAGGCAGCGGCGATCCCCCTAGACATCCGGAGGTCCTGGGCGATGCAGTGTGCCAGGGAATACTGCCGCAGGGTGTCGAACAGGTCACGCTGCACCTCTGTAGTAACTCCGAATCGCGCAGTCTTCGTACCCCCATAAGCGGCCATAAACTCCTGGAAGGAGGTTCCTCCGGTCCCTAGTCGTATCAGGGGTTGTTCCGTGACAGCCTCCACTTCCTCATTCGTTCCGGCATATGGGGCCAACCGATTGAAGTGCACCACCCTGCACTTTCCTCGAGGAGGTTTCTGGATTCGGTATACCACGTCATTCAGTCGAGCAACTACAGTGTAGGGGCCTTCCCAGTTTCTTTGGAGCTTGGGGGAGAGGCCACGACGCCTCTGGGGGTTATGAAGCCATACCAAATCGCCAGGCTGGAAACCACCGGCCTCAGCGCGGGCATCATATCGGTCCTTCATTCGGTCGCTGGCACCCTGAATGTTTCGGCGTACGGCGTCGTGGATCTCTTCCATCCTCTTCTTCAGGTTCCCCACGTAGTCCTCCCCGGCCGTTTCTTCGCCAGGCTTTCTTCCAAACTTGAGGTCACATGGCAATCGCAGCTCGCGCCCAAAGAGTACCGTAGCTGGGGTGTGGTTGGTTGTCTCTTGTACTGCCGATCGGTAGGCCATTAGGAATAGGTGAATGTACTGGTCCCAGTCACGCTGATGTTCGGAAACCACCTTGGACAGATGCTTCCCCATGGTTCGGTTCATTCTTTCCACCATGCCGTCCGATTGAGGATGGAGGGCAGTGGTCCGAGTCTTGTGTATCCCCAGCAGCTTGCAAACGTTCTGGAACAGTCCAGACTCGAAATTCCGGCCCTGGTCGGAATGTAATTCCAGGGGGACTCCAAAACGGCTGAAGCACTCCTTCACCAGAACATCAGCTACAGTACCGGCCTCTTGATTCGGAAGGGCATATGCTTCAGGCCACTTGGTGAAGTAGTCCATGCACACCAAGATGTATTTATTTCCCGCTTCGGTTTCGGGGAATGGTCCAGCGATGTCGATGGCTATCCTCTCGAACGGACTACCGACGTTGTACTGCCGCATCGGAGCTCTACGTCTACCAACCGGTCCGTTTCCTGTAGCGCAGGCTTCGCACCTCCGGCACCACTCTCGGACATCATCTTTGCAACTCGCCCAGTAGAACCGGTCTCGGACCTTCTGCAACGTCTTCTTCAATCCAAAGTGTCCTCCAGCCTCGGCCACTCTACTCCTCGGAACCATCAATTGTGATCTCGTTGCCCTACCGTCCTCGTCTTCCAAGATTCTAGTCAGGACGTTGTTCTCGAGCTGCAAGGAGTCCCATTGCGCCCAATAGGTCTTCACCGTTGGGTTGGTGGCGGAGACCTCCTGCCAGGTAGGTCGACGGCCATCTCGCTTCCAGGCTATAACTGTGCCTAAGTCGGGGTCGTTCTCCTGGCTGTTCTGCAACTCGTCTAGCTCCCACGAGTCGTCGACTACAGTGGTACGATTGATGGGTACCGCACGACTCTCCAGTCTCGAACAGTGGCTGCAGTCCGCAGGGCAGGGCCTCCTGGACAACGCATCGGCGTTGCGGTGGGCTGTGCCAGGTCGATGATTTATTTCAAAGTCGTACTCTTGTAGGCGCTCGATCCACCTAGTCACCTGCCCTTCAGGGTTCTTGAACTGCAGCAGCCATCTTAGAGCAGCATGGTCGGTCCTCAGTAAGAATCT
This sequence comes from Agriotes lineatus, assembly GCA_940337035.1. Lineage (NCBI taxonomy): Eukaryota > Metazoa > Arthropoda > Insecta > Coleoptera > Elateridae > Agriotes > Agriotes lineatus. The sequence goes on along the minus strand of OW679197.1, from coordinate 82,157,788 downwards.
TCTGCCATACAGGTATTTATAAAAATGTTCCACGGACTTGACTACTGCCAGAAGCTCCCTCCTGGTTACGCAATAGTTACGCTCTGGTTTGGACAGGGCCTTGCTGAAATATGCCAGGACTTTCTCTTGCCCATCTTGGATCTGGGACAGAACACCACCTATTCCGACATTGCTAGCGTCAGTGTCGAGGATAAACTGCCCTTCCTGACGTGGATAGCAAAGTACAGGTGAACTGGTTAAGGCAGTCTTGAGCGTCTCGAAGGCCTCCGCGCACTCAGCACTCCATTCGAACTGTCGTCCCTCTTCCGTTAGACGGGTTAACGGTTTTGCGATGTTCGCGAAGCCCAGCACAAACCGTCGGTAGTAAGTACAGAGGCCCAGGAAGCTTCGCAGTTCATGCTTATCCTTCGGGATTGGCCAATCCTGCACTGCCTTCACCTTACTCGGGTCTACTGCTACTCCCTGGCGGGATACGACGTGCCCCAGGTACTGTACCTCCTTCTGGAAGATGTGGCACTTCTTTGGACTCAATCGCAGGTTGGCACCTCGCAGTCTACCGAACACTTCCTCCAGGTTTTTCAGATGCTCGTTGAAGGATTTGCCCACCACTATGATGTCGTCCAAGTAAATCAGGCAGGTCTGCCAAGATAGACCCTTCAGGACGGTGTCCATCAGCCTCTCAAACGTGGCGGGGGCATTGCACAAACCGAACGGCATGACGGAGAACTGCCAGATCCCAGTTCCGATAGTAAATGCAGTCTTCTCCCTGTCCGCGGGTTCCATTCCGACTTGCCAATAACCGCTCTTCAAGTCTAGCGTCGAGAACCGGAGAGTGTATCCAGGGTATCATCAATTCGTGGCAGAGGGTAGCTGTCTTTCTTGGTCACATGGTTCAGCTGTCGGTAGTCAACACAGAACCTCGTTGAGCCATCCTTCTTCTTGACAAGAACCACAGGGGAGGCCCACGGGCTGCTGGACGGTTCGATGATCCCTTGGTTTCGCATATCTTGGACAATCTTCTCAGCTTCTTCCCGTTTGGCGAGGGGCAACCTTCTTGGATGTTGGCGTATCGGTTGAGCATCCCCCGTATTGATTTTATGTTTAACTACGTCCGTACGGCCGCTGGGATGATCTCCGCACTCGAAGACGTCTTGGTACCGGGCCACCAGATCTTCGATCTTCTTCCGTTCTTGCTGGCTCACGCCCTTGCACGTAGACATCACGGTGTTAATTAATGCCTCTGGGCAGTCCTTCGCCTTGCGGCCGCCGCCACTAGTGATCGTTCTCACAACGGCGGAGACCGGTGTGCACCTTCCCAGGATTGTGTCTCTCCTGACGGTTGCTGGTTCCCTGTTGACGTTCATCATCCTTACTGGGACCTTAAGCCCAGTCTTTACCAACGTCTTCCCAACCAGGATACCATGAGTGAGTTCCTTGTCATAATCGGTTTCAATCATGCGCACTACGTTGCCCCGGAGATCGCCATCCAGGTATGCATCCACGACTCTCTCGGTTCGTCCAGGCAGAGTAACATCTGCCGCCAATACCACTTGTACTGCGATCTCTTCTCTTGGGTGTAGGGAAAGCTCCTCCCCACCCACGTGCAACACGCCGCGTCCCAGGTCCAAAGTAAACCCCCACTTATTCATGACATCCATTCCCAGGATGAACTCGTCCGCAATGTCAGCAATCAGGACCCGATGCTTGAGGGTTTGTTTCCCAATCTTCAATTTCAAATCCATCTCCCCATGTGTGGTCACTGCGCCTCCCGTGGCAGTGCGAAGGCGTGTCCTGGTGGGCAGCAGCTCACCCTCGTCTCTTATTACGTCAGACCTGGCGATGGACTTCGTCGCTCCAGTATCCAACAGCAAAGACCGAACTCTTCCATTTATTTTCCCATCAATGAAGAGGCTATCAGGCTGGTGTTGCACGGACGACACATGTATGGGAATCTCCGGGGCATGGCAATCACGAGTCGACTCTCGCCCCTTCTTGTCGACCCGCATTAGTTTTCCGACGGCTCGTCAGACACTCGGGCTCCTTTCTTCGGACAGCGAGCCCTAAGATGACCCATCTCTCCGCAGCTCCAGCAACGGGGCCCCTTCTCCCTCGTCTCCTGCCTTATAAGTCGTCGCAACATGTCCTCCATGGATTCAGGCGCCATCTCCGTCGTGGCGACACCGCGGACACGACCATGTCCTCTGGAAGCATTCCTTGCCGCTTCAAATTCCAATGCATGGGCTAAGGCCTCTCTCAGTGTCCTATGGCGCCCCAGACGTACCGCTTGCTGAGTATCGGCGTCTTTAACTCCATCTACGAATGTTTGGACGGCTAGCTGCTCCAGGAAGTCCTCCGGCGCCGATGGATACGCCAGCCGAACCAATCGAGCAACATCGGCCTCCAGTTCTTGCAGAGTCTCCCCCGACTTCTGAATTCTGTTCTTCAACTGGGCACAATGCACATGCTGAAGATGACCATTGCCATAACGCCGTTCCAGACGATTCACCAATTGCTGGAAGTCCCTCTGCTGATTTTCTGGAATCATTTGCAAAACATTCAGAGCATCCCCTCGCAATGTCAGGATCAATGCGGTCGCTTTGTCTGCCATTCCCCAACCATTAGCAACGGCTGCGGCTTCAAATTGCTTCAGGTATGTTGACCATGGCGTTTTCCCATCGTAAGAGGGCAGTTTCATGTGCAAGCCAGATGTTGCGGGCCTCACTGGGGCAGTATCTTGGGACAGAGCAACCTGAGGGGCAGCAACTCGCGATAAGGTAGGCTGATTCACTGCAATTGGAGAAGAGCAGCCAGCAGATTCAGAGAGAGCTGGTTGGCCTTGGCCACTTCGTGACTGCAGCTCCAGTATGTCACTCCGAACTCCGGCCAACGCTCTCTCCATATCTTCCCGAAGTTCATCCTTGAGGTCTTCCTGAGTGACTCTCAGTTTTTCCTCAAGTTTTTCTCTAAGATCCTCTTGCGCGGCTCTCAACTGTTCCTTCAGTACTTCCTGTGCTTCCTTTTGACCGGCTTTCAATTCTTCTTGGCCAACTTGGATCTCTTTCCTAAGATCCTCTTGTGCTTTTTCCGCTTTCTCTTGCGCCTTCTCTGCCTTGTCCTGGCTAACTTGCATCAGTTGCAAAATTTGGCTTAATTGGGCTTCCATTTTGCTGCTTTGAGATCTCGTCAAAGGCATGCACAATACTCACTTCAATTTATTTATCTGACCGTCGTTTTATCGGCACTTGTTAAATTATTTATTTATTTTAATGTTTGTTCGATAATTTTCTTATAGCCCCCGGTACAAAACCTCACACCGACACCACTGTTACGTTCTTAACGTTCGGGCTATTTAAAATTATACGACAAACATGGATTCAAATATTTATTTACACAATGAATTATTACGATTATTGTTTACAAGCACATGCGAGAATTATCAAGCAGATTACAAATTAATACAAGCACTAACGACTATCGGTACACGTATTTCTAACAACTATTATTATTTATATCACTCTTAAACACTAACGATTATATATTTATTTATCTGGTCGTCTATTTATGTTCACGCGTTTTTATTTATATGGGGGCTTCTAACAAGCCTCGACGTGAGTTCGAACTGCCGCAGAATTATTTTAGAACTGAACTACAGGTCTGAAGGCCGCGCATTTATATTTCACTGGGGAGATTCCAGAATCCTCGCGAATGCATTCCGGCATTCGCAGGTGTTGTTCTCGTAAGCGAGCGTGAGTCATTCAGTACACCTGGTTCTAGGGCGCTTCCCGAGCATTCGACCGCTGTGACTCATATTTCTGCAGCCGCTTCGAGAAGCTCTGGAACGCTCGCGTATTAATCGCCAAGGCTGCTGACTCATCCATTCCTCGGCCCTCAGGATCGTAACAGTATATTAATGAACCTCTCTTAAATTAGCGAACGGAAGCGTGGGTGATTCACTAGTTTTAGCACAATTAAATAACATCACTGCCTCCTGCAGGAGGTAGTGATAACATACATGCCAGATGTGTATAAATGACCACACAATTCTACACGTGAACGCAGCTGTGCAGTTCGAATTCTCAGCCATGCGCACGAGACGCGTAGTGTGCAGAGTGAGACTAATATATTTAATATCTACTATATTGCTAGCGGCTATGAGTGGGGAAGTCACAACGTAAGTGAGACAGACAACCAACTCTTCGATGTATTTGGTGAGCTGTGCGCAAGCTCGTCGTCCGCGCGGTGGGGAAACTGAACCTCACGGTCATATATGTATTATACATATGTTGCTAATAGGGCCTCGGAACGCCCGAAAACATTACGGCGCCGACATAGTCTCACCAAGAGTATAACGAGTCTCGTGCGCGTGCGTGAGAATTCGAACTCCGCCTTTAGAAGCGAATTTTAAACTTGGTTGGTTCACTTCCCCACCGCGCGGACGACGCGCTTGCGCACAGCTCACCATTATACATTGAAGAGTTGGTTGTCTGTCTCACTTCCTTCGTGAGTTTCCCACTCGTAGCCGCTAGCAATATAGTAAGTATATATTATATGCTCACGGTCAAGTTTAAAATTCGCTTCTAAAGGCGGAGTTCGAATTCTCAGGCATGCGCACGAGACAAGTAATACTCAGAGTGAGACTATGTCGGCGCCGTAATGTTTTCGGCCGTTCCCAGGCCGTACTAGCAATATAGTAAGTAATACATATATGGTGAGACTAGAGACCCTGTGTATAGTTATACAGGGACTCTAGGTCAGACTATGTCGGCGCCGTAATGTTTTCGCCCGTTCCCAGGCCCTACTAGCAATATAGTACTTTAAATATATGCCAAAAAGATGTGAACAGCGTTTATGAATAATATGTATGTGGCACTGTAAGTCTAGGTCAAATTCGAGGTTAGTAGGCTAGGTTTTGCGTAGTAGTAGTAGTAGTATTTGTGTAAAACCTCACGTCAAGCAAGTAGGCCTTCATAGGTCCTTTTTGCCAACTCCGTGGACATGCAGAGTACCAGGTACCTTAGTCCTACTTAGAATATTGCCGAGACTAAGGAGTTCCAACCCTAGCAAGAGATCTTTTACATGCTACACATCGTAGTAACATGGGACCCACAGTTTTAGATCGCTTCCGAATAATGGCATTCTGTCGAGGTTTTCATCCGCATTTTTAAATTTTTTAAAAACCTCACCGGGATGGGGGGATCGAACTCTCGACCCTTGGATCAGTAGCCAGAATGCTTACCACTGAGGTATGGAGCCCGGCTTAAGTCTGTGTCAAAACTGACGGAAAACCTAACCTGATAACCTCGAATTTGACATAGACTTATAGTGCCACCAACATATTTTTTTGCATAGTGATCGTGAAAGTCGTCTTTTTTAACGAAAAATCGTATTGAAAGTTCCACTTTTTTAACGCAAAAATCGTGAAAAAGTACTCTTTTTAACTATTTTATTGAAATGTCAATTTGACAGTTGTCAATTCCGAAGTCCTTTTCGACTAAATTTTGACCAGAAGATCACTATGCAAAAAAACTACGTGTACAACAAGTTTTGAAAGTCCTTTTTTTAATTCATTTGCTTGATCTGCAAATTCATTAAAAGTATGACTTTCAAAAGTACAGGGTCCGGCAGAATGACGTATCCATTTTCAAAGTTAATTCATTTCATAATATAATGCGATATACATTCAAATCAAGTCGCCATTCTTTCGGGATAAATGAAAATTTAAGAAAGTTGTCAAAGTGTTTGCGAGAAATATCAATTTAGCTGTGAATATAGAGCATTGGTCAAATATTCAACGTTATTTTGCAGTTGAAGCTTATTTTAAAAATAACAATTCTGTTGTAACCACCCAGCGTTTATTTCGTAGTTACTTTCATTTAAATCCACGAGATGCAGTTCCTAGTCGAATAACAATTAAAGTGGGTACACAAGTTTTGCACTACTGCCTCATGTGCCAAAGACAAAGCAAAAGGAACAAACTCGTTCTGTACGCATACTTGAAAATGCTGAAAGGGTAAGAGCAGCTTCAAGAGTGCCAGCAGCGAGAAGGAGGTCACTTGACTGATGTAATGTTTAAAAAATAAAATTTCTGTGTTTCCTGAAGAACCTTTTGTTTGATTTATGAATAAAAACAACTCAATTTAAAATGGATACTCCATTCTGCCGGACCTTGTAGTTGTACAAATTACTAGTTCACACGTTTGAATTTCCACAACCGCCCCTTATGCTTATGGACTTTTTTAATGAACATGTGGTATATTTCATATGCGCGTTTCCTGACCATCCTGTATCGACGTAAAAATTATTTCCACTAAACGATCATGACAACAAGGACTATTTCCGTTTGTAGTACCTATTAATATTTGTATGCGTTGCAGCCAAAAATAATATTTACACTATTAGAGCTGAACAATAACTATCACATTTTGCAAATTGTCCGTAAATGTCGTAACTTGCAATGAAAGGCACAAAACAATACGTAATGAAAGGTCGCTGATTCTATTATGTAGTAATTTTTGCTTTCAATGGAATGTAGTGGTAATAACTACTATGTACGTGACAAAGTAGGTCATGTATGTCAAAAGTATTTGTTTTTACTGTCCAACTGTTGTAAATCGAATTACTACACTAATGTAGTGGTTTTTTTCTGTTTGATTGACTTTTAAAGGATTTGATTGAAAATAAATTAAAGATCGTCTTAATGCAGCGATGGATCATTTAGCACAGGATTTATCCGTTGCTCTGGAAGAGTCGGAATCTTGTGGGCCTGCGACTTTCGAAGTAGGCAGAAAATGGGGAATGAGACGTCGTACACGATCTGCAGGAAATTTACGTAGGTCTTCGATTTAGTTGTATTAAATCGTAATTTTACAGGGTGATTTTGTAGATATTAGCTTTAACAAGTCTGCTGACAATCAGTCTGATGACAGTTCCAGCACAAACTCGGAAATTCGTGTTCACCATCGCAATAAAATAAGTCACCAGTCGGATTCTGATGAAATGTCTGTTCGACTTGCTGTATCCAGAGTTATCAACAGCAGAACACAGTCGCTGCGCATGAAGCATCAGATTCATAACTTCCTACGAGGACGTTACAACAGATTAGGTATTTTATTATATTTGTTTAGACATTACGTATGAGAACAATGTTTTGTAGGATTACCAATGAGCCACAGTCTGGAAAGTGACTCTTTAAATGAGCATTCTCCTGCACGGCCTATGCGGCGTAAACGTAAACTGAAAAGAATGAGTGTCGATGAAACACCAGTTCCTCCTTGTGGGAAACGTAAAAGGCCACAACGGTTAGACATTGTTGAAAGTTGCCGTTCGCTTAAGCACAGCCCCAAAATAAAGCCTTTGAATCAAACCATTGTGAATAAGATTGAGAAGTATTGTCAGCACACTCTGGAGATAAATGATGTAAGTTTTTTTTAATGAAAATTAGAATAATGCTGGATTGAAACTGCTGTTCTAAAAACATTCTAATCAATAACCTATTGGTAACCAGAGCTGGGCCGGGTACTGATAAATTGTACTCGGGTACCGAGTACCAAGTACATGCCTTAACTAAAGAACGAGTACAGAGTACCGAGTATTATACTCATTGCACACCCTGTCGAGTACAGTACTCCGAGTACAAGTACTCGAATTTCAAGAGTACTATTTGCAAGTACATGTTTCTTCCCCCACCACTTTTACTTAACATTGTTTTCGGTTTATAATAAGCAAAATAAACAAAACAGTTTATCAGTTTATTACATTTCTTTGTACAACCAACAAAAATATATGATAACTAATAATACAATATTAATATGCCCCTTACCTCGAGCGCTCAAGTCTTCAAGAAAACCACAGTAGCGGCACCTTGTAGGGTTAGTTATGATAGCGTGTTGTATTTGAATCGTTGGAGAGTTAGAGTGTTGTCATGTCAGTCGCTTCGCCTTCTCGTACAAACAGACACTGGCGACACCGCCAAACACAGCCAAGTCCAAACTTGCATGGCGCACTTGCGCTTGCGCTTTGGGTATTAAAGTACTCGGACAAATGTACTCATAAAAGACGCGGGTATCGGATACTTCTACCCAATGTGATGACGGGTACGAATACAGAGTACTTTATTGAAAATTGTACTGGGTACCGGGTACAGAGTACCCGAATTGTACTTAGAGTACAGTGTTTGAGTACTTGTACTCGAGTACTGCCCAGCTCTGTTGGTAACAATACATTCCACAAGTTGACAAAGTTGTAACTATGCCGAGACATTTGGAAATATTACTTTGCTCTTTTCCGAATATTGTTAACTCAATGTGGCACTTTCAGAAGATTAGTAACTTACTACGAAATGCATTTATAACAATATATTTGATGGCTCATAATTATGTTACAATATACAAGTACATTATGCATATACAATCCACATTGTATTTGTATAAATCGTGTACTAATAAAGGAAAAGGTTGCTGTCTTAAAAATTAGTGTAATATATTAAAGTATCGAAGGATTAAAATTTATATCTTAAGTTATTTGACAACTTATTCAAATATACAGGGTGAGTCATTGGTTTATATCTTATTTATGGCTTAAAATACAACACATTGATCTATGAAAATTACACAACTTGAAGCTTGTAACCTACAATTATTTTCAACTCTACAGGATGTTTCGTTTTTGCTAACCATCACACGTGTAGCGTTGCCAAGTTATCAATTTTATTGTGACAAAATAACTAGAAGTCTTTCAGTTTGTAAAGTACACCGCGTCATAGATGCGCAGAACGCTGGACACGTCTGGACGAGTCCATTACGTTCAACAAGGTGATTTCCGCTGTTGTATTCAGTTCTTTGCCGTTCGTCGTGTCATTTTGTTAAATGTTTCCATGACTTTTAATCGTTAATAATATCAAAAAGGGATTTGGGCGAGCACCTTACAGTCTGGTAGCTACATGACGCATTGGGATTAGTCATTTACTGTCCGTAGCGCCATATTCGAACTTTCTCAGGTCGCACGCGTATTCAAGCGCCTTTGGCCTGCGCCCTCTGCCAGATTCCCAGCTGTTGTCTAAAATGCGGCCACGACCAAATGGCAAAGTTCCATGCACAGCTTTGGCAAAAATTCACAGCAAAACGGGAAAATTTAGTAATAATGCCTCGCGCGGGATGGAGCGTGTAACGCACGGCGAGTCCTCCCGCGGCGGAAAGCGTTTAGGGGAGGGCGGCCTCGAGAGCTTCTGGTAGAGCTTGTACTTCTTATGACATGCTAATTTATTTAGCATTTGAAACCAAAAATAACTCAGCATGAAAAGTTGTCCTTTAAAATGGGAATTTTAATTTGCTCCCGTAAAAATACCCATTGCTACACCACTGATACCGTCTATTGGCGCATAACTGTAGCCACGCCTATGTACTTCTTGCTTTGAAGCCACTCTAACTACAGACATGTTTTTAATAGTGATGAGCACTATCGAATGATTTCTATTATCGAATACGTATTAAATGACTAGTACCAACTATTGAATTAATTTATTCAAATATTCTTATTCGTAAAATAATTATTATTTATTTGAATATCATATTTGCTTTAGAATTTGGAATACCTTTTAAAGTTGTATAATAATAAAATAATAAGATAATAATAATTGATAATACTAGTTGCGATATGTGAAATTGTAGTTCTAATGTCTAATTTGCTTTCGAGTTCCTCTATAATAAATATAGTCTATTTTTTTTAAATCAACTGTCAAAGTGTTGTCAAGTTGGTATGAGGAATGGAAAGTAGCCAATAGTGCATTTCACAATGTAGGTTGGCAGCGTCGAGCCGTTCAAGGTCATCGGCGCTGTCATTGCGTTTGCATCAAATAATTAACGCACAAAATTTGAAAAGATGCTTTCGCAAAAAAAAGGTAGTGGGCAGCCCCTCGCAGAGTGTGAAAAAAATGGCCCTGATTCGGTATTGCAAAGAGGTGAAAGTTGACAAACCTGAATTGACTAAGAAGGCGATTTGTGTTTAACCATGCACGTTCGACATTTCAATTACGTTAGACAGACAACCTCAATTTTGACATGAGGGAAACTGTTATGCAGTTGGTCGGTAAGTACAGAATTTAGCGTAACACAGTCTGGTTTTTTATAAAGTTTTGACACTGACAGCTGATTTAAAAAAAAATGTACAATAGGTTAGTTTAAAGGATATCTAATTCGCTTTAGCGGTGCGCTCCATCGGTTTTACAATATAAAATGCGGCATGTATGGATTGCCGTCAATTCATTTAACCCGATATCCTGATAAACTGGTTTTAGTGCGTTGACATGAATCTTAATTTTGAAATTAAATTGTGTATACGTCAAGCGAACAAAATTAAAGGTACAACATAATTACCATATATATAATATGTCATCATGTATTTATTATTTGCAACAGGTAACTTACACTAAAATATGGGCTACTACAAAACGTTCATGCGTCTGGGAATGCTATAAAAAAAAACTTCAGACAAAGCAGTAATATGTGAATTGTGCAAAAAAGAATTGAAGTATTCGGGAAATACCTCAAATTTAAGGGATCATCTGCTTCAGAAACATCCTGGATATTTGAATGGGGATAAAGATAAAGAGCTAGATAAGAACATGAACGATGTTGTTGAAGAAGCACCCAGCATCCGAAATCAAAGAGAACCTCCCCCACGGCCATCGACTTCTTCCGATTCTCCACGGCCAGTGACATCTTCTGCAAGGGACAATCAGCGTGCGCCACAAGTAAGTTCTATGGTAAAAAAGGTTCCGTCAGCATTAATTGCAAAACGACCAATGCAAACTAAATTATTTTTGACAAACCAATGAAGTGAGCTAACTGAAACAAAAAGGGAGCGAATTGATAAGTATTTTTAAAATGATAGTTTAAGGCTATCAACCAGTATCTATTGTCGAAGATATTGGTATTCTAGAATATACAGGACAGTTTCAACCTTTGTATAAACCCCCAAATAGGAAGTTATTGACTACCATGCTATCCAAAGCGCAAGTAAAACTTTCTGATCAAGTAATTAACATATTCATATACGTTAAACACGTAGCTATTACTGCAGACATCTGGACGTCGGATAGTACTAAAGCATTTTGTACGTTAACAAGTCGCTTCATTTATGATGATCAATTACAAAATGCTGTTTTGGCTACTCGAGAATTCCCCGGATCACACACGAGTGAAAATATAGCTTCCCTTCTCAGAGATCTTTTTGGCGAATGGAAAATATAAAGCAAAATTGTTACCATAGTAAGCTACAATGCAGCAAACAAAAAAAGCAATCAATGACCATCTACAGATACGTCATCATCCGTGTATAGCTCACATTCTGAATTTGTGTGCGACTAATGCTATAAACTCGGACGTCAAAGTGCAGCATTCTTAAAATATGCAGATTAATAGTTGGACATTTCAAACATAGCACAATTGCATCAGAAAAATAAAAAACCAGAAAACAGATGGCATTAGTGAATTAAAAGTAAAGCAAAATGTTCCCGCTAGGTAGAATTCTTCACTAATAATGATGGAAAGATTACTTGCAATACCCTGTTTGAATGGGATATGATTGCTGACTGGAACCTATTGAAAAAGCAACAGTTCAGTTGTCAGGAGAAAATATATATATATATATATATATATAAAGGGTTTTCCAATAGGGACGGGTCGATGTTGACATGCTGTGGCGGCCATGTTGTTTTGGCGGCGTCTGTCAAATCTCTTGTTTATTATTAAGTCACTGATGCCAAATGACCATGGCAAGTTACACGATTGAGCAGCACGTCCAAATGATAAAACTTTATTATGAAAATGAGTGTTCGTTAATGCAAACTCTTTGCGCGTTGCGCCCATTTTACATCAGGCCCTTCAAAGTTGACTCTCCAACGTTTGGTGGCCAAATTTGAGACGACTGGTTTGGTAAACAATCAGCCAACATACGTACGTCAAAGGAACGCCAGATCGGCCGAGAATATCGCCGCTGTCCGTGAAAGTGTGCGGGAGAATTTGAGGCTATGATTATCTCTCGCAGAGGTGACGTGAATTGGCTACCGAAATCGTGCAATTTGACCCCGCTAGACTTTTTCTTGTGGGGTTTTCTGAAGTCTCAGGTCTATGCCAATAAGCCGCAATGGACCGATGCCCTCAAAGTCAACATAACCCAGGCCATCACTCAAATTCAGCCGGATCTATGCGGCAGAGTAATTGAAAATTAGACCTTTCGGATCTGTGCCACCGTGAGAAGTCGCGGTGAATATTTTAACGATGTCATATTCCATATAGAATGGCATACATGGGCCTTTCAAATAAAAAAAGAATTTTGTTAATACCTCACACACAGCTTGTTTTATCCCATTTCAACATCGACCCGCTCTTATTGGAAAACCCTTTATATAATGGCTCTAGTAATTTCTCTTATAAGAGGAATACAACATACCATTAAGAATAGGAATTGCCAAACTGCAAGCGGAAAATAGTGTGGCAATACTGAAAAAAATGCAGTTTGCTCAAAAGCTACATTTCTGAATCCCAGATTTAAGAAATTGGGATTTGGGATTGATGAACATGCTCAATCAGCCACAAAAATGATTGAGAGCGAGCTCTCAGTTATAATTAGCAGAAAGCAGAAAGATAATATCGAACCGACAGACCGTTGGCAAAACAAGGGCTCCGGAGAATAGCCAAGATGATGATATCTGGGTACATTTTGATGAAAAAGTGAAAGAAAGAGAAACACCAGTGGCAACTGCCCAAACAATAGTAAAAAAAAATTTGGACATGCCAATGTGCAAAAGATCAGAAAATCCGCTGGGAAAAAAATTAAAATTTATTGCCAGTATTGTATGAGTTACATTTAGAATATTCTTGTATTCCCGTCAACTCAATGCCTTTCGAGAAGGTATTTTCCAAAACCGTCCAAGTACTCAATGACCGCAGAAACCGATTATTAAGCAAAAATGTAGACGTTATATTTTTAAATACAGGCAGACCTTGCCGTTTGCGGATTTGCGTTTTGCTGATTTGATTTTACGCGGGACACTTATGTGCTTCCTTTTCTTTGCCATTCGCGGATTGCTATGCCGTTCGCGGATGGAATTGCCAACGTTAACTGTTTCAACTTTCACACACTAAGTAAATAAAGCAGACGTATGCGGTTTATGTCATGGACACCTAAATAACATTATTTATCACGAACTTGTAAACACACTTATCGAGCCTATTCCTTTGAATCTTTTATTACCAAATTGGACCTGAAATAAATTGTAAAATTATAACTTGAATAAACAAATGGACATTTGAGCTCTAGATTCAAGTGGTAGACTTATGTTACGTATGGAATTTTAATTTGTATACTGACGTTTATGTATTTTTGAATTTTTGGAGCTTGCATAGTATAAATAAATCTAGTTTATGGAATCTAACCCCGTTTTTATCATTTATGTGTTTACTTGCGCATTGCCGTTTTGCGCTTTGTGGCATTCTTCTGGAACGTAACCCCCTCGAACGGCAAGGTCTGTCTGTAGTAATATTAGTTCCTTTGAGTTCTAGTTTGCCACATTTTGTTGCCAAAAATTTATTTTCTACTATCGATTTATTTTAGTTTAAGTGAATTTAAATACGTGTTAAATTCTTACATTATGTTTTTGTCCACTATCTATTGTTTTTCCTTTTATAATTTTAGGATGCACATCAAATGTCAAATTGACAAGTTTGAAATAGTTATTTACAATTCTAAAAGCCATTTTTTTAACAATTCCTTTCAATAAAGACACTGAACCACACCAACCTAGGTCTGTCAATAATATTTTGTGTGAAGCCTCAACAGGCGTTCTTCTGTTTTATGAAAATTGTGGATCATTTGCCAAATATCATAATTCTCATAATCTCCCAAATCTGTTGCAGGATGTTTTTTCAGACTTTTTTTTCTTCGGACGATTTCAAACTCACCGTACCATTATTTTCTTCCTACGATGCACTGGCTTCTTTCATAATCTTTTCTATTGTTCTAACGCATTTTTTCATTGCTTTACAAGCTTTTTCTTTAACACTCTTGAGAATCTGTCCTTCCTTATTGATAAAAAGTACTGGAACACATTGTACACTACTTCACGCGTTTCAGCATTCAAAACTTTCGTCAGCCATTCTTAAAGCAGTTTACTGAAAACTAAAATGTTTGGCAAGGGCCAAAGAAGCGCTTGTTTGTACTAATCTAATTGACTTCTTAATTTCTCTCATTGTACTTAATAGGTTTGTGATACTTTCTAATAAATATCTAATTATAAAGCCTTGAAAGTTAAATCTTCAACAACAATTAGGATAAATGTCAGTGAGTAATTTTATTTGAAAACACTAAACATCAAAACATGTGAATAAATTAAAAATTGGTATCTACTAAGTGATAAAAAATAGCAGAAACATTACGCCACTGTATTTGAAATTTTACAAATTCGTGTCTACCCGCTATTAATCGGCATGCACTGGCCGCTCGCCTTCCCTCGTGGACCCAGCTGTAAATAAAGTGTGAGTGGAGTATTATACAATTTCCTTACTAGTGTCTCCGGTATTGGATTATTATTATTTTCAGGGTCAATTATCATTTTAGTTTTTTCTTTGTTAATACTGAGGCCAATTTCTCTCCTTTCACGTTCAAGTTTATTAAGCAGCTCAAGCATATCTTTGGCATTGTTAGCTGCGTAACGCAGATTTGTCACTTGTTTTTCACCAATTGTAATACCACCTTCCCAATTTTCCAGCGTTTTGCGCATGCATATTCGCCTTATATGTTAAATAGCTGAGGAGAAAGTATACGTCCTTGTCTCATCCCAGACTGAGTTTTAAATTTAAAGTTTCTGGATAAGTGGTTATCTATTTTGACAGTTGCTCGGCTACGTTCGTACAGCTGCGAAATTAAATATACTAAATGATTTAGAATTCCTATCTCTAGCAAAATTATCCATAATTAGTTCCACTCCACAGAGTCGAATGCCTTAGAGTAGTCGACAAAACAGATATAAATAGGAATGTAGAATTTCCGGGCCTTCTCAGTATGTTGACGAATATTTAATATCTGTTCTCGGATTCCCCTGCCCTTCTCAAATTTTAGTGCTCTTTTAATTTTTGCTCGTAGAACCTCAGATTCACTCTCTTCAAAATTATGTAGCTCATTATTCATGTTATTATCTATTTTTTTCTTTTTATACAGTTCACTGCAATAGTATTTATTTCATTTTAGAACCATAATCTGGTTTATTGGCCCTCGATAGAGGGCGTAAAATGGCTTTTATAGCCCTAGGGCCTATAAAGTTGCTAAGCAGTATAACGAGCACCAATAGTGTAGTATAGCAACACCAACAATCTGCATAGAAACCATAGCACGCCAGAAATGCACAGCGCCAGCACAACGACGACGCAGCAGTCTGTAGCCAAAAGACTGAATCTTTGAATTTTGTCCATTTTGAGCACTAAAATGAAATAAAACGTTGTATGTACCATGTGCTTAATCACGATTATTCGCGTCGAGTTTTAAACATTCCCTCGTGCTATAATCTATCGATTACGCCCTTGATACATAAATAACTATTCCACACTTCAGTTATTTTTACTTCCCTCGTCTGAAAGATGAAGGAAGTATTGCAATCACAAGAAAACGATCTTTTGAGATTTCTTCAGATCTTCACATTTGAGGGTCCCTAGGTGATGAAAAACAGGTTTTCTCAATTCCTCCTGTCTGTCTGTCTCTGTTTGTCCGTCCGTCTCTCTGTTAGCGGTATATGTAACTCAAAAACTATTTGTTGGAAGAAGACAAAAAGGAGCAAATAATAAGTGCATTATGTTGACCTTTTTAGGCCGGGAGCCGCATAAATCGCAAATCTTTGCGCGAGGCTGTACGACGCATTAGTCAGGAATCAAGGGCCATAAATACCATCAAAGATGTGCACTCAAAGATATAGTTAAAAAAAATTACACTATCTGGAATTACCTTGCGGATTTAAATGTGGAGGGTTCCATTCTTTTTTCGTATGCAAAGAACCAGAAAAAAATTTCCAGGCTTTTTTTTATTACTGAAAATTGAGGAATTTTATGCATTTACAAGCTTAGTTTTGAGTATCTCTCAATGATTCTTATCTAGTGGAAAGCTTATTTTTTCTAGAATCGGGTGGTATCAAATTAATCTCAAAATTATTTTTAACTACTACAGAAATTGTTTAAACAAAGCGTACGGGGAATGTGCAGTATAAACTTCAGCGTCGAGGTATTGTGAAAGCTATTGCACCTAATACATCCAGCGTATAAATACATTCAGCATATGAAATGTGTAAAAAAGAATGAAGACATTTTTAGTGAAAGAATTATCTGCATTGATTTGTTGTTGTCTATAATTTATTTTTCGCTACATGATTTGGTTGAAACGCTCGTCGCACCTCGCTTCGGCATGAAAGTTAAATATGCCTGGCACGAAAAGCTTAAGCCAGCTGCAACGCAGTGATCTGAGAGATGCTCGGTGGGCTTGCAAGATATTGCTCAACATTTAGATCGCTTTCACAGGCGCCTGCGGTTCAAATCCCGCCGGTAATGGTTTTTTTATTTGAAAATTGATGTAATTCGCATTCAAGTGTTTTCTTTTATTGTTTCCATATTATTTGGAACATGAAGACATTTTCATACCTAGTTTCCTTTGATTTTTAAAATTATTTAGTGTCACAACATCCGCTTGCGAGGTAAGTTCTGAGTAAAGCCCTTTACAGAATTTATTTCATGTCAGTGGTTATGTTACCTTCATGGTCGTCTATTATCCATGTTCTAGGTAAGAACTTTTTTAATAGCAAATTAATCTGTCTAATTTGTATTTGAGTGTACTCTCTGTAGATATTTTTAATGTATAAGCTTTTGTCTCTACTGTACAATCTCTGAACTTGTCTGTTTAACCGCTGCATCGGATCACTATCTTCAGCACTGAGATTACCTTGTACTTTAAGTTTTATACGCTTTTCTACTACCTCCAAAGTTTTGTGTGGAATCTAATGTTGTCTTTTCACATTTGTGCTGTATTGCAGAAGTCTAAGCTTTTGTTATAAATTTTTTAGTTGTATTCCGTAATTCGTTGGCAGAATTGTTGTCTGAGATGGTAATTTCTTCCAAGTAGCTGATCACAGTTCACTTATACTGTGTAACATCTTGTATCTTAAACTTCTTACCAGTTCTATTTACAATATTCTTCAGTTACAGGCGTAACATTGTTGATAGAAGTTGATCTGAGCCACAATCTGGACCAGGAAAGGTCTTTGTATTTTTGATCTTTATTGTACATCTGGCTCTTATTAATATATTGTAATGGTCTTAAGCCCAAGACTCTACTCTGCTTGCAGTACAGTTAAAGAAACAAGTCAAAAGAGCACAGAGTTGGGATGTTTTATGTAGCTGCAATACTAAGCTTAAAAATATACGGTACCCCCCACCCAAGAAAAGCGCCCTTCCGTGCTTTCCAAGAATACTTCGATACTCAGCATCACTCCGTTTCGCTAATACAATGAAATGCTATGAACCAGTTATTTATTAAAAAAAAACAAAAAAAAAACAAAAAAAAATTTTTTTTTGCCGACGACCATAGCTCAAGAGTTGATGTTGCCTTCATTTTCGGGGAACCTATCGTATGAAAACGATTCAAGACTTCAGGAAGGTTCCTGGCGACCGAAATCGTGTACACATACGAACATACATCCCCGCACAGCACGTTTAGGCACCCCCCAATACGTGGGATTGATCTAGTGGGCTGGGATGTTCACCAAAAGATCCGCACAGCCGAGACGGAGATTTGATATAGTGGGTTCATTAGTCGGTTGGCTCGAATTTTAGAGATATTTGACTCAGAGTGGTTTTCGATATGAGGGAATTTCAATACTTCGTACACTTCGTGTCGAAGTAATTCATTCAGTAAATGCATTGGAAAAGAGATGCCAGTATTAATAAATGAATTGAGTAAGGAACGCAAAGGGCAAAGCTTGTTTTTCACAGGGTTGAAGTCGAAGTTCAAATTAATTAAATATTATGTTTGGGCAGAATGCATAGCCAAACCAAAAGAAATGAATAATCACAAAAAGGTTTGCTATGTACAGGTCAAGGAAGCGTAGATTTCAATATAGCTAAGTAGGTACAATTTGTGAGCAATCTAAAAAGGTATAAAAAGCCAGAATAAAATAATGTTGCAACGAGCAATTAAGAAGGCAGGCATAAAGACATAAAATAGCAATTGTGAGAAGCAGACAAGACAGGTTAAAGCAAGGGAAAAGCAAACAGCAAGACAGGGAAAAAAACGAGTGAAAAGCAGACAGATGGACATCGAAAACATTTATGAAGGAAGTGAACTCTTTAAAAGGATCAGTGCAATTACGCGAGTGAACAGAGCAAAGCAAATAATAAAACGTGTAGTGGCGCAAAGAGACATTTTGACAATTAAAAATGCAGATAATATTTTAGATATAAGAAAGGTTTAAATTCAATAATTTGTAAGAAAATTTAGTTTAAAATGTAATTGATTTGAACATGGCTAATTTCCGTTTGTATAGCAATAGATTAGCATTTGTTTATAGCCGACTTTAGAAAATAACAATTCAATAAATGATAAGATTGACATGAAATTTTGTGCTCCTTTTGAATACAAGTTTTTATATAATAAAATTAAATATTTTGAGCTAAAAAGTGTTTCACTGTGTTAAGCAAGTGGTATAGTTCATATGAGAACGTTTGTGGCGATTTCCGCAAACATAAATTATTTCACCAAGAACATCTCCGAGAAAACGTTCGCCACCCACATCAAGATTACAAAGAAAGATTCCAGCCGAAAAGAGGGTCCAGAGCCAAGGCATTCTACTGCGATGCATCAGGCAGGAGTGCAGGACACCGACCAGCAGCACAGACACCGGGGGAAAACCGTTCCAGACGAAGATACGAGCTGGAACCCCCTTTCCGAAGATTGAAGCGAACACGAAATCTTAAGGTACTGTCTAACCCTAAAAATATTAGCGTGAGCATCCAGAAATTTGTGTGCATGCGAGACAATACCGTACTGAACAAGATTCAAGCATCTTCAAGCCTCCAGCGAAAGTGCTTTTCAAATTATTAACCAGAGTCCAGTTGTGAGGTTAGGTGGAGATTAAACAATTGCAGAAATTCAATCGGCGTCCCTTCTGATGTCATAAGACAAATTAATTCCTGAAACAAAAGAGAATAATAACCGCCAAAGCACTACTATTTAAATAAATACCTCTTCGAATGTTCACAAATTTGATTTTTAAAGTCAACAACGCTTACTGCCAGATACGAACCATTTTGTGTAATTTTGACAGCAGCGAATACATTAGCGACTGCGTATTTGGAAATAATTCAGGCGCACAGTGGCGTACTGGTTTAGGTAAAAAAGGTTACAAATTATTAGGAATTTGCCCTTTGAATAGAGTTGATTGTTCTACTGAGCTAGCGTTATGAGAATAAAATTGCAGATAAATAAAATACGAAAAAGGGTATGAT
Source organism: Agriotes lineatus (assembly GCA_940337035.1). Taxonomy (NCBI): domain Eukaryota; kingdom Metazoa; phylum Arthropoda; class Insecta; order Coleoptera; family Elateridae; genus Agriotes; species Agriotes lineatus. Next base: position 82,138,253 of record OW679197.1, on the reverse strand, counting down.
ACTATTTATTTTGAGTCGAGTAAATAAAATTACAATCCAGCAATCATTTTAATCAGTTTAATCAGTGGTGCATATCAAACCAAAGCAATATAATCAATATTGATTTCTGTAATGGTTTCCCGGAGATATCCACGTATACAGTCTTCAAATATGGTATTTAAAACGGTGTTTGATATATTAAAATCATCAACGCAAAATTTCAAGATTCAGTTGCCTGTGTCATTTCGTTGTCCAATACCATATTTTCCAACTGTTCTTATATGATCATCCCTAGTACCTATTTCCATGTTAGATATTTTGTCAATCATAACTTGCAATTGGCCATAAAATTCATCATCTTCTACTTCATCTGCTGCTGCGGCTGAGGTTTGTATAAAATTTGTTATCACAGGTGTCGTCCCAAGTTTGATAGATATTTTCCAGCTATTGAATGGATTATAGCTCAATACTGCCTTATTTATTTTTCCACGTCCGGGAGTAGAAGTCCGTTTCTATAGCATCAAAATTGTAACAGAAGTAGAACATTTGCTCCCTAGAGACTAAATAAGACAAAAATTTCCCTAGGGAGTTTTCATTATGACTGACACAACAATTATGCCAAATTCGAGGTTGTCAGGTTAGGTTTTGCTCAGTTTTGACACAAACTGACGCAGAAACTAACCTGCTAACCTCGAATTTGACATAATTGTGAGCTCTTGTCATAATGACTTACAGTGCCACCAACTTTAAAATTTACCATAGGTTACTAATTTTAAAATAATTGTAACTAAAATGTCAATAAATGACGTTTAAAAAAACGGGTTTTTCGTTTTTAATCTTCCTGCAACGTGAAAAAAATAGTATATGCAACTCTGAGAGAATGCTATTTTGCTTCAGTGCAATTTCTGACTCTCGGGCTTCGCCCTCGAGTCAGAAATTACACCTCAGCAAAATAACGCATTTCTCTCCCTTATTGCATAATCTACTATTTCATGTCAATAAATGCAGCTCCATTTCTTTTAATTTCACCATGTCCAGAATAATAAATAACGCTTTCATCGGTGTTAAAATGACCACCTAGTACTGCCAGTTACTACTGCTCTCATTTGGTGCGCAGGTATATTATATACCTTCTCCATATATCTTTAGGGTTTTCCCCTATCCGCCATCTGGGGACCCGCCGTGTTGGGGTTAGGATTCCCCAGTTGGCTTTATGCATGCTGTTCAGAATTAGCCAGCAGTACTATTTACTCCAGCACCTGGACGGCAATTTTAGATTATCAAGCTTAAAAAGTTATAAAACTGTTATAAAAAAAAAACCATCAATAATATATGAATCAACAACGCATTATTGACTCGCCCTGTCTTTTCAATTTATGTTATAGATCAAGCCAAGAAGTTCAAATAAACTTGATTGATTTGTGGCCTTACCTGTAGTGTTGTTTTATTATTAAAACACGTTGAGCGCCACGAGAAATTTTTGAAATTTTCTTATTGGGCCAAAAACTATTTTAAGCATTTTTAGGTATTTTATGATGGGTATACTAGCAAAAAGTTATAAATATCATGATACAATTGTTTATTTACAATAAATGCAATTTTTCTTTTTTTAATCTATAAAAAATTAAGAAATAAAAAATTTAAAAACTCGCACTGCAGAACGTTCTCCACAGGCCAGAGCGGTCCATACAGTACATTTACTAATGTAAGCAGCGGTCCACTGGCCTATACGGAATTAAAACTGCTTCAACCAACGAGCGGTCCCTAGGGACCGCCGTGGCCCTACGAGAAATATTGGTAGCGGTCCCTACGGACCGCTGCGGCGCTTAACGTGTTAATAAATTTAAAAATACTATTCATATAACTAAAGTAAATCCTTTAATTAAATTTTTATTTTTTGTAGTGTAACAATATGGAAACTCAGTGCATAAATGACAATTGTGATGTAGCAAGTGAAAGTAGTTTGAGTTGGAGTGGTGACGAGGGCCACGAAGGTGATGACGAATTAACCGATTGGACTCCGTCGGTAGAAAACTCCATGGATCAGGCTTCATGGATTGATGCAGATCCACGAGAAATACGCGCCGGGTGTCGGAGGCTACGCGATGAGAGGCCGGGTTTTAGTATAAGTACAGGTGCAAACGAAAGGGTTGCGCGGTTTTTACAGGACTCGTCCAAATCGGAACTACGCCTATATGGCGCAGAACGGGAAAAGTTGGGCCAGTTGGCATCGTTGTACTCGTTAGAATTGTGGTTCGAAGGACCTAGTTCTTTGTTGCGCAAGACGGGTAGAACGCCGTGCATGCAACCTACGCAACGACACCACAGTGGTTTAATGGCTGCTCATAAACGTATAAGAACACAAGATCATATCATATCGTAAGTATTGTCAATTTTTGTTGAGGGCGTTTTTGTTTTCAAAATAAACTTTGTATTCATTACAATGCAGTATAAAGTGAGTACGAATAAAATTTATTTGTGAATTGGTGGTGTTTATGTACTAAATATATGTAGACCATAAGAAACTCAATAAGTATGAGACTGATTGTTGGAAAACGTTACTAAATGTCTACATTTTATATTGTTTAAATGCTTATTGGGTTTTACTTTCAATCTATTTTTTTAAAGGCATTTTGTTAGGTGACCTGACAATTTTTGCATTTTAAGTTATAGCACTTTCATTTATTTACCTCGTAATTAATTGTGTGACTTACTAAGGTGTACAAAGTTAGATGAATGATTTTGGATTGTAAGTTTGTAAAGGATATGAAGGAAGGGTGTATGTGTAAGTCTCACTCTAATCATGTACGGGTTGAATAGTAGTTTTAAGACTCCAGATTATTTTTGTTAATGTCAGTTATGAGTGTTTGTAAGTTGGACGGGATTATGTAATGTAGTATTTTGTTACTTTGTCTTTAAATTATTAGCTTCTTACTTTTAAAACAAATATCAAAGTTTATATACATTTAAAGCTTTTGTATAAATTTAGTAGTAAAGCAATATTTATGGTTTTATAAGTAAATGTTATTATTAATAATCATTAAAGATCTTTATCAGGTAGATTTTATTTTATTTTTTTGTTTAATGTTTTGTTTTATAAAAAGTTGAGCACATATTGTTTGTTTTTGGCCATTAGAAATTGATTTTTACATAGATATTTCTTCTGTGCCACGTTTAACGAACAGATGCGAAAATTAATTTGCAGAAACCCGTTTTACACGCTACAACTTAAAGGCTAGGGAGAATTCAAAAATTGTTCAATTTCAAATAAAATTGCGCTCTGTACAACCGGCTTACCAATAGCAATATTCTATTCCAATTAAGCACTCATTTGTGGGAGGGACTTTTACTAAATCTGTTCATTATATGTAGTATAGCAATGAACTATTATTAGCAGTGAGTGATGCAGAATTATGGATAAACCCTGTCATGGACTGAATCTACACGTATCGTGTCTGAGGAGATTAAGATTCAACTGTCCATTACATTGCAAAATGATGTCCAAGTCCATTATTGGGACTCCACTATATAGAGGTAATGAATAACACATGATTAAGATGGTCAGGACTTAATATACTGTTTGTGATATAGAATTGTCTGCTCTGAAGAGGCGTTCGTTGATGAAGTTTACAAGTTTACAAATATATTATCGTATGGAATGTTGACTTATCACCCTTCATAATATGTACCTGTTAGAAAGAATTACATAACTTCGAACACTTACAATTGTTCTCTTTTTTAATATTATGAAACCATTTTCGACAGTGGTTTATTTTGACCCAATTCGTTAAAAACCCTTACAGCCAGTCTTATAAAGGCCACTAATCATTAATCATAAGCACTAACGTTGTGATGCGCTTTTGTTTATTTTAACAGCAAATTAAAGTTAACCTCAGATTAGTGGCCTTTATAAGACCGGCAGTTAACCACATAAATATTTAACAACCGCTAAATACGTATTTCGACAAAGTTGGCCAAAGATATGCTCTTCACCAAATCACCAGTGAAAGTCAGCACTCCTGCACATTCTATCACGCTATTGATACTGTGATACTGATACTGCAAGCTCGGCAGATAAACCGTCCAGCCACGCCACATAAAGTATAACTTTTACTCCTAATAACATAATATACTATTACAATGTCAGTTTTCAGTAACAAAACATATAAATCAATTGTGAAGTTTTAGTTGTAGTAGTTAAAGTAAATGTTCAAAATGCCCCCCATCGTTTTCAACACATGCATTACACCTCCGAATAAATGAACTGGGAACACTTGTCGAATAGTTTGGCAACCTTGCTCGATTCGTTGACGTAATTCGTCTAAATCATCAACAGGTGTGGCATAGATTAAGCTCTTCAAGTAACACCACAGAAAGTAGTCTCAAGGAAGTCAAGTCAGGTGATCTCGGAGACCATTCAACTGGAACTTCCCCCCCTATCAATCCATCGAGCATTAAAAGTACGATTCAAATGCTCCCTCACAACAACCATGAAATGTGCTGGTGCTTCGTCGTGCATGAACTAATGTTATGCTCTCTGGTTCAGAGATACATCGTCCAGGAGCCCGGGCAATGTGTTGCCTAAGATACTCATCCAAACATTTGAACTGAAATGAATTTGAGTCTAGCTTCAACAACAGCATGTGGATTTTCATCAGACCAAGCGTGATTGTTATGAAAATGAAATATTCTCTATCTTGTAAATCCAGGTAAATCCGGTAAAGAGAATATTCATGGAGAAATTTGGGCGCTCTGCATTTTCATGCAAAAACCATTGACTGAACAGTAACCTTGCAGCGTAATCAGGTTGTTGGAGGGATTGCACTCTCTGAATATGGTAGGGGTACAACAATTGGTCGTAAAGAGTTTTCCAAACGAGGGGTGGACTAATACCAACTTGAGCCAAAATTCTTCTAGGCTGATTTATGGGTTTTGTTCCACACTTCAACAAAATGTGTTCTTCTACCTCTACTGTTCTGGAGCGTCCAGTATCATATGCACGTCTTCTAAATGAACCTTCCTCTTGCAGTCGCTGATGAAGTCAAAAAGACAAAAAAGGTTTTTTGTAAATATTTTAAATTTTTTTCAGAAAAATGTAATTTTGTAATAGCTTACTTGACTTCTAAGATAGATTTTTAAAATTTTATTTAATGGAATGTAAATTATAATTATGTTCTTTATTCCTGCATCCGTCACCGATGCTTATTTTCATCCTTGAATGTAGAAGCCAACTTGTATTTCCTATGTTCTATTGTTAGATCTAATATCGTATTTTATGTAAGCAAATATTTGCAAAGTCGGTGCTGCGCTGGATGTGTATTGTGAAATTTAGTTTTCGCGACTGCAGCAAGAAACACGATGTACGCGGGATGTGGGGATTTTCAAGTTATGCAAATTTAACAAAGAAGACGGCATTCGCACGCAGCCTCTTCTGAGAACTAAATGGGTTCATTCGACTCGAAAGTAGAGTACGTGAATTCGCTCAGGACGATAGAAGTTAATTTTAAGCGGTCTGAAAGAGCCTGGTAGCCAGTGTTTACTGCAAACAGAGTTAAAGTGCAGCGAACCAGCGTTTATAGATTCTGAAAACGCATTTTCCTAGTGTACATGTGAGTACGCCCATTGTGCTATATTTAAAGGCTCATTTGAAGCGTCAATTTTGAGAAGCGCCAACTGAACTGTCCTTTCGAGGCCTGCACGCAATCGGGGGTTCCCAGCATCATGTCCGCTAGGAGCGTTAAACTGCAAGCTTTTGCAAAGGCTAAGGAATGATGTTTATTAGCGAATAATATGTGTGTAGCTTGCACTTCAATTTAAACAGAGCCAGACTCAAATAAGTATCGACTTCATGCAATTTTTGTTAAACATTTTGACATTTGCGTCGTTTTAAACATAATTATTTCAACGTTATTTTTGATGATGTTTTACGATGTTCAAATTTGTAACATGCCTGCGAGTAGCCTCAAGATACATCGCAAGTTAGTTATTTTAAAAAATAAATCTAATTTCTTTTATTTATTTTGTGTTTCTGTGTGTTTTCTTTGTGATTTTATGTTTTTATTAGTTTTTGACCTCAATAAATGATGTAAACAAAGTCCGACCAGCACTACTTGAGGAATCAGACTCCTGTTTTGGCAGATAGTGATCTTTCATAAGCCACTAACTGTGATATTAACACAGTTTAATGTTTACTGAGCTAGCTAAGAGATAAAAAGGGCAAGTAATTATTTAAATATTAAGGAGTAGGAGACGTCTTGTTCAAATTTAATGTATCCACGGAGGGGTAAAAAATGCGTATTTCATATGCTAGTTACTTAAAAATAAATAATTTTTGGAATTATGTATTTATAAATTAAGAAACTATTTCACCTTGATCTTTCTATTAATTTTATTCCCTACTCCTCCCCCCCTCCAAAATTATTTTCTTCGGGTCAACATCGACTCAATGTTGGTAACCCTAACCCTGTATGCTTAAAAATATTCATTTTAAGCAATTCTTTTGCAATGCAATGCAAGGCAAGGCGAAAAAGGTAGTGAGCGCATGCGCCAAGGCAATTTTTATAATCAGCTGATGCAAGACGAAATGATTAGAGCCGGTTCTAATTTTGTTGCAAGTCGCATGCAATTCTAGTAATTTTTTTTAGTAAAAAAGTTTGTTACCAACCATTCAAATTGAAAGTAGCAGTGAACTAACCTTTCACTTTTGAAATTTGATAAATAACTTATAACACGTGCTAAAACCACTGTCAATATAAAATTAAAATGACCACGTACATATTACGGAAATTGATTTATTGTAATTGTTGTCAAAATGATATGCACTTTTATGTATTGTTAGTTGGTAGTCTTGTTTATAAACGTTATGTATTGCACCTGACTTGCATAAATGTAAAGTGACAAGCAATATGAATTTTTACATGCAATTATTAAAAAAACTCACCTAGTATATCACATTAGTATTTTACAGTAGAAGTCCGTTAGGATAGCCTTTACTGCCGAGCCAGAGAATTTGTGAGACGAGCTCGAAGAGCGAGTCGAATAATACTGGCGAGGCAGTAAAGGCCCTAACGGACGTGTATTGTACAATAGTTTTTGTAATACCTACATACAATTCGGTCATATCTATATTTTTCTAATTTATTTTCATCAAAACGCTAGGTTTGTGTAATGACGTTTTAGAATGATTGAGAGTGCGTAGAACGTTGCAACTGTTGTTTATAAATGTCAGTTATTTCCAATTTCATATGTGGTTGTAAGCAGTTTTAAGTTGTAACCAGCTCGTAACTTACGACATCTGTAGAAAATGATGAAGATATTCCTAAAGACGTTAAGATTCTGAATGAGCAAGTTATTTTAGCGTATGTTCAGGAGTTATAGCAGTCTTTTGCGCCTTCTTCTATGTGGAGTTGAAGGCTTGCTTGCTGCTGGATTTGTGTGACAAACGTCACTTTGACGTTTGGCAAACAATTTAGCAGGCCGTGGTCTTTACGGACACTTTTTACGGCCGGGCCGTAAAGAGGTTGCTTACGCAGTAGTAAACAGTCCTTAAAGAAATATTTAACAAGTCGGTATTACAAAAACTAATTTTACTTAACTGGTAACTTAAATGCAGGTAAGCAGCAGTAGAAAATAATGAACGTAAAACATACAATATACGAAAACTATTGTTTATATTTCAGATAAAAGGACAAACTACATCTTTACTGTAAAACGATTACACTTTTTTACATATCAATACTCACTCAAAGTTACAAAATTTTGTTTGAAATTGTTAGCTTTTCCTTTCTGACAAAGATTTTTCAACACTAAAACTGTATTTATGAAACATAATAAGACTACTAAGAATATCAAACACCAACTAATCTTCAATGACAATTATATAATTCTAAGCAAAAATTGTTTGGAGAGTTATTTGACTTCTTTAGTATCTCCCACTACATATCTATTCATTGCATGAATAATTTTTTTGAGTCGCAGTATCTCTTGTACATCCATTCCATCCTCTGCGATACATTCTTCAATAACGTCCAGAGCTAATGGTTCACCTAGTGAATCATCAAATGTAACCATTTTCTTGTCCAGATCAACATTGATCTTGTCTTCATCGTCAGTGGTTTCCACACTTTGTTTTCCTTTATGCCCATTTTTACTCCGAACATATTTATTTCCAACATCTTCAACTTGTATTTTATCCCTCACTTTATCTACCACAACTTTAGTCTTTACTTTATTCAGTTGTTCACCTCCATGCATCAAGTTTCTTAAATCATCGACAACTTCCCTGTCTGGTAAACATTCAACAGCACCGTTCACTACTTCCTCTATCATATTCATTAGTTTTCTCAAATCTTTCACTGCTTTCTTTTTATCAGAACTTTGTGGATCTGATTCCCTGGCTAAAAGGTTCATTGCTTGTTTATTAATCTGTTTCATGCTCATTGTAATTTGTTCGCTACTCTTTATTTCTTTGACAGTATTTTCTTCATCGTTCATATTTTTCCCTACATCATAACTTGTAACTGGTCTTTTGTACACTTTCTCTTTGTGTATTCCACCTTCTTTGCCAACTGCATCGTTTTTTCCCGACATTTGCTTTTCTATTAGTTCATTCAATGGTTCTTCATTGATCATCACCATTTTATCGTTGTCGATTAAGATTTCCTTAGAGCTTGCGGAGCCTACGAGCACCCTTTCTTCCACAAGTTTTTGTACTTGCTTTGCCATAATTAATCTCAAATCTCCTACTACCTTGTCCACCAAACTTTGTACAGCTTTCTTTATAGCTTCGTTTTCCATTATCATTTTAACTTGCTTAGACATTAACTCCCTTATATACTCAATCACCTCTTTATCAGCCAGGACATCTTTTACTGCCTCTTCTACCATCTCCATCAATGCCTGCCTTTCAAATGCATGTTGCATTTTCCTGCTCATTTTTGCCAGTTCATTAATAACAATATCAAACAAAGTTTTTATTCACTGAGTTGAGCAACTATGTTTTCCTAGAATACACACGTTAGTATTTCTTGTACTTGGTATTACTTACTATGCACTAACTTAAGCATGGGGAGCAATTTTACATACTAATGTAAATTTGGAATAAAAATAGTGAATGATTATTAAATGTAAACAGGTAATTTTGCTAATTTATGTCCACTGTCAAAATTGTCATGCAATGTTTTATTTTTGCCAACTATGAGTTTTATATAAATATGAAAATACATTTTGACCATATGACCACTGCCTCCTACATTTACGTAGGAGGCAGTGATATGACCAAAGCAGTCGGTGTCTAAGGTACCTGGTACTCTGCATGCCTAGACCTTGTCTAACAAACAACTTGTTTGTCAGCAGCTCAAATTCTCGTAAACCTACCCAATATCGGATCCTTACCATATTGATGTAAGGATAGGGTTGCCATATTTTAAGATAACAATTTTGGGACAAGAATTACAAAATTGGAGGGGTGGGGGGGTGCTAGCGTGGAGAAAGTAATTTATTACTTTACTTTTTTAAATTTTTTGTTCAATTTCTTCATAGTTAAGTTTACAAACGCTAGAAACTAACTACTAAATAAACACATTAAACTATTATTCGTAAAGGACACTAATAATAAGATAAATTTAACAGGAACACTAATACGAAGTTGTTCTCTGAATGATGTCAGTTTGGGCAGTGGTCTATTATGATATGTTTTATCAGACTTTTTCCACTGTCTCGAGTGTTTTTCACATGACGTTTTGGGAGGTTTTGCTACTCCCGGCCACAGGTTTTCCCACTAGGCCACCAGCGTGGTAAGAGTGTCAGACTAGTAATCATAGCAATCAGTGGTTCCGGGTTCAAACTCTGGGGTAGGCACTAGTGTACGTGATAAAAAAAGTACAAAAAAATCAGTCCTTAGGACTAACCAGGAGTTCATTCACCTCAGAAACTCCCGAACAGTTGTGTGATAAACACTCGAGACAGTGGAAAAATCCCGATAAAACATATCATAATAGACTACTGTCAAAAATGACATCATTCAGAGAACATCATAAAACTACAAAAAAAAAAAATATATATATATATATAACGCTGCTATGTGTAGCTTCAAAGACAATAACAAAAATAATTCTAAACAGAATGAAAGATGCAATTGGCCAAAAATTAAGAGAAAGTGAAACTGGTTTTAGAGCCAATCCCTCTTGTATTCATAATATTATTGTCATAAGAATACTGATAGAAGAAACAATTGAATGGCACAGTGAAATGTATCTAAGTTTTATAGATTTCGAAAAAGCCTTTGGTTGAATTGGTAGAGAGAATATTTGGAAAATACTGAAACTATATGGATTACCTACCAGAGAAATATATTAGATTGATACAACCAGGCGCGTAGGAGCCGCGGGGGCCACGGGGGCCGATGGCCCCCTCAAATAATATTCAGAAGGGCCTGGGCTCCTCAAAAATATCTTTTTCTAGTTTCATCATAATTTATAATTTTACTTATTTCTTATAACCATTAACACGAACATATATAAACTTGAATTGTAATGAAAAATCCGCCGTCTGTAAATCGTCTTATTTTTTATCGCCGCTGAGAGCGATATTAAATTTCACTATTCCACTTGCCAAAGCAAAAAATCCAGTAGCGGAGAACTAAAAGGTACAGCTTTTGTAGATTTAAGCAAAGTTGACTGATTAACCTTTTCAATCTGGAGACAGGCGTAGCCAAATAATTAAAAACCACTGCAACCACTGGCTCCATACGTCCATTGCAGTAACCATCGTTTAAATCTAGCATTACAAGATGCAGTAAGGACTGTTGTATTTTTGAGAGATACCATGCAATGGCTGAATGATGTTGGAGTGGTGGCAAGGGACTCCCCAAAAAGAATGGCGGATTTTAAAGAACTCTGCAAAGAAAAAACATTGAATTTGGAAAACCCCGCCCGTTTTATCCTACAAGATGGTCTGTGCTGTTACCAGCTATAAGTAATACCATAAAACATATTCCATTTTTGTTAGAAGAGTTTCAGTTATTCTCACAATCGAAGCAACTAATAGCAGCTAAAGCAAGTGGTTTACTGGAAAAAACTCAAAAGGCAATTAATTACTTTTCACTGTTAGTTTGTAATAGTTATTTACCTAACAAGTTCGGGAAGGTAATTTTTGCACTCATGATTTCAAAATTCATATTTCCCGGTCATTCCCGATGCGCCGAAAATGACTTTTCCCGCACCGGGGTGTTTTTTTACTTTACCACAAAAACTATGGCAATTGTGTGTTCCAGGGGCGCTGTAAACGTCAACAAAAGCTAACAGGTGCTAGGATACGTATAAAAATTTAGTAATTTGTGCTGCCAACTCAGTAAAGTTGTAAAACACTAAATAATATTTTTTTAACTTTTTTAAATATTTTGAGTTATTCGTTACAAAAAACATTGTACCTACCTCTTTCGGGAAGAATTTTCCCGAATTCGCACTAGATGCAGCACTCCCTTCGGTCGTGCTGCAAACAAAGTGCTCATTCGGAAAAATTAACTTCCCTAACTTGTTAGGTAAATAACTATTTCCCAAATGAGCACTTTGTTTGCAGCACGACCGAAGTGAATGATGCATGTAGTGCGAATTCGGGAAAATTCTTCCCGAAAAAGTCAGGTACAATGTTTTTTGTAACCAATAACTGAAAATATTTTAAAAAATATTATTTAGTGTTTTACAACTCTACTGAGTTGACAGCACAAATCACTAAACTTTTATACGTATTCTAGACACCTGCTAGCTTTTGTCGACATTTACAGCGCCTCTGGTGTTTGGAAGCGCAATTAAACCAACGAACGGCAATTATAAAAAATTACAAAGAACACACAATTGCCCTAGTTTTTGTTGGAAAGTGAAAAGCACCGCAGTGCTGGAAAAGTAACTTTCGGCGCATCGGGAATGACCGGGTAATATGCATTTTGAAGTCATGAGTAAAAAAAATCATTTTTGAACCTACCCAACAATTAAGCGTAGTTTTACAAAAGAAAACTATGACTTTCTCTGGATTTCAGAGTGCAGTTAATTTCTTTTGAATCAGTTGGAGAGCATAAGAAACGATAAATCTTTCGAAGATATTTGGATAAAAGTAGAAAAAGAACAATTCCTAAATAAATATATTACAGCGCCGCATCTGTTCCTGGACATAATTTTGAAACAGCCAAAGACATGTGTCGAGTTACATATTTCAAATCCTGTGATACTATAATAAATGAAATTAAAAAACGGTTCAAACATGCTGGATATCAACAATTAATGCTAATGGAACAAATTATTTTAAACAAGTTTGAAGATAGCACGAAAACTCGCAATTTATTAAATAAACTTGAAATTGTGTTCAAATATCCTACCCCGTTTAGCTTTCCAGGTTCGGTTAAGCGTGGGTTTTATGTCTGAATCTCGTGGCGCCCATTTATTTTGTAACATCCTATACATACCGCCACGCTTGCCCTGTGGTGTACCGTTTCTAGGACCACGCCCATCTCCCTGAGCGTATCAAGCTGTGGCTTTTAGCCTGTTTTGTGAGATTTTTAGGGTAAGTGGTGACAATTCCCGGACTTGTAGAAGCAAAGGGACACTCCCCCACCCTAGAGTGTCTTTAGAATCATTTGATACCGTAACAACCCTTTTTATTTTTTGAAAACTAGTTTATATATTCCTATATTCGTTTAGGTTTCCTTATTCATGTGTATTATTTGCCTATGTGAAAATCTGATAATAAACAAAATGTTGTTCATTGTTAATTTTTTTGTGGTACAGTGTTTTTTTTTAAATAGTACTTATTAAGTAACCATGACTAAAATATACTATTATAGTATTAAACTAAAAATTGATAAGTAGGAAATCAGAAATATTATAGCTCGTATTAATGGATCAAGTTAGAAGTATAAGTTTTTATTGAAATTAGAATGGCCCCCGCAGTCTAGAAAACACTCCTACGCGCCTGGATAGAACTGCTGTATGAGAACTATAGAACACGACGGAAATTTATCAGATAAGATAATGGTTACTAGTGGTGTACAACAAGGATACATACTCTCACCAACATTTTTCTTAATTGTCATGGATTGGCTGATGAACAAAGTCACAGATAATAAAAGCGGTATAACATGGACTGCATTTGATACACTTAAAGACTTGGAGGATGCTGCTGACATCTGTTTATTAACAGAAACAAAAATTCAAATGAAAAATAAGATCAAATAACTGGATGAAAATGCAAGACAAGTAGAACTAAACATAAAAATGATAAAACAAAGCTTATGGAAATAAATATTGAAAAAAAAGAAGTCATGCTAGGAAATAAACATGTGGAAATAGTAAAGGAATTTTGTTATTTAGGCAGTGTACTTGAAAACATTGGAGGATGCAGTGAGGACATAACAACTAGGATAGGTGAAGCTCAGAAAGCATATAGGGCAATGAAGAAGATATGGTCATCAAATAATTTAAGTAAAAACACAAAAATACGAGTCTTTAATAGCATTATAAAGAGCATTCTGCTTCATGCATGTGAAATGTGGAATGAATGCAAGAAGATCCAAGTATTCATAAATAACTATTTAAGGAAAATACTGCGAATATATTGGCCAGATAAGACTACCAACGATGATCTATGGGAAAGAACCAAACAGGAACCGGTTGTCACAACAATTAAAAGATGTAAATGGATATGAATGGAGAATGTTTTAAAAAAATCAAACAAAAATATAACCAGACAAGTGATGAACTATAAATCTCCAGGTAAAAGGAAAAGGGTCGCCCAATGGGAAAATGGAAAAGAAGGATTTTAAAAAAGTGTGATAAAAGAAACATGACTTGGAGTGAAAACTAGTGTTAAGTATAGTGAGTGAACAGATTAACAGTCGATAAGTTAAAAATTTTACCACAGTGTGGAAATATGTGATAAGGGTGCGTTAGTTTAGTTAACTAACCACTTTATGAATACGTAGCTACATGAAATATCTTTACGACACCCCATGTTTAGCTAGGAAGGAATAGTACATACATACCATATGATATGTTGTTTGTTTACATAAGAAATGGAAAGTGATCCTATCAAAATTAAAAGTGAAGGATCAAGATTTACAGTTTTACATGCGGGATGTCATTTAGGGTTTGTAGAAGGGTGTGGCTTTTTACTAAATTCAAAAAATAACGATACAGATTATCATAAGACAATGGACGGGGAACTTTTTCAAAATTTGGTGGTTAAACAACTTATTCCTGCTTTGGTTAGTTTGAAACAAAAATGTGTGGTGGTCATGGAACCACAATATTGAATTTGATCAAAAATTTACGAAGAAACAACTTTGGCAATAATAAAACCTTTTCGGACTAATGGACAACGGCGATATTTGGTAGATGAGACATTGCGGGAATACGGATATGAGGTTCTTAGATTACCCCCATACCATTGTCAATATAACCTTATTGAAATGGCATGGGGGTTTTGTAAATCATATAACAAGCACATCAATTCTCAACCTTTATACAAGGATAATGTTGAATCTGATTCAGAATCAGAGGACGATAGTGATGATAAAGATTTTCATGGCGAAATAATGGAGGATGAGTGAATAGCAGGCATTTAGGCAAAATTTTAAGTGGTTATATGAAATCATACCTTAGATGTTTGTCAGAGGATGCTTTTTTAAACAGTTTATCCAAAATGAGGAATATGATTATAAGATGTAAAAGTATTAAGATATCAAGGGAGCATTTGTTTTAGTGCTGGTTTAGTTTATTGTAATTTGTTGATCAACTCATATCATCATCATGTGACGCAGTGTAAAATTATCTCTGATCTTCTGAACGAGTACCGACCTGTACATTATCATTGAAACAAACTACCTATGATAAAATTTTGGAAAGGAAAAACAATAATCCAGGTAATAATTTATAATAATTTACTACCTACCTACTTATTACTATTTTAGTGTTGAAATGTTATGTGGCAGATGTGAAAATCTACATGAAGTAAAATCAGCAAGCCATCCATTTGACAAGATATTTACATTTTTCACGTGTTAATTTCTATAAGACCAATATTGCTCAATTGCTCTACTAAATTTATTTGGCATCAGTTTGTGACGTCTTTATCCTTGCACACCAGCAAGCAAGCAAGCATGTAAAATAAAGTGTATCATGTACATAATTCTTATCCAAATTGCAATAAACATTAATATTGAATGCTTTTCTTATGCATTATTTCTCATTTTCGTTTCTGTCAATTGTCAAATCATTTCAATTTTTCACCCTTAATTTAAACAGAGATCCTGCAACAATGTACCTATTCAGAAAATATAACCTTAAACCAGCGGTACCGTTCGTAAAATTGCCGAATACCCACGACAGATGCCGAAAATACCAGATTTTACCCGCAAGTGCAAAACAGTAGAAAGCCCTCGAATTCAAATAACTTTATTTTTAATGTTGATTATTTTAATACTCCATAACTTAATAAAACTCAAGTTTGAATTATTTTTCTGTTTATTTATTAAAAATACAACATAAATCTTTTGAAGTAAAAAAATCTGGTGTAACATACGCACACAACTTCCAATTAGCCAAAACTTTAATTTTTAAGCATTCGTCAAAATTTTACAAAAATTACACATTCTACGAAAACCGTACAAAACAATATACATTTTAGAGGAATTCAACTGGAAAAATCACCTATCTCACATCAATACACATTAAAAAGTAATAAAAATGTAAAATGTTCATTTTAGAACAAAATGAGATAGAAAGCTATTGATATTTTTTTTACGTTTGAATTCTTGAAGAAATAAAGCAAAGGGTAGCTCCAGCTTCATAATACCCGAAATTACCAGTACTATTCAATATCCGCGTAATTACCCGCAAATGACTGAAATGCCCGCATTTCGGGTAATTACCCGCAGATTGGCAGCACTGCCTTAAACTAAAAACAATCTAACCTAACACAAAAAGTGTCAATTACTGTCAATTTCCATTAGGGAGTTTAGTTGCCACAGAGGTACTGCCAACAAAATTATTAGATGGTCATAGCCTTCCCTGACCCAAAAAGATCGTGAACGGAATAACAATTTTGGTCCGTCATGTTTCTTGATTTTTTTATAGTATGTCAGTATTACAGTCACTTTATAGAGTGAATTTATTATAACGCGCAATATGGCATTCCCGTTTCCATAAGGACTTGATTGTTACTATTGGTTTCTAAGGGTACGCCACACCATGTGTAAATACGTTTATTCGCAATCACATTGTAATGTGTCAATTTCGTGACATGACAACAGCTGGGAACTAGATAATTACTTGAAACTAGCCGGGAAATTATTACATACCCCGAAAAATATTACATACCTGAAGAGTGGGGTGTTTCCATGGTAACAAAACATTGAGTGGGTTGTTTTCATGGTAACAAAAATATTAGCTACATCAAGATATCTATTATTCAGAATTCAATTGTAGTTATTTTTAAAATTAGATGATTGCAAATAAAATAGTGTACATACCACGGTAGAAAGCTTCATTCCTGTCTCGAGATAAAGTTAACCTCGACGCTACGCGTCTCGGTAAACTACCTAATCTCTCGACAGTAATGAAACACTTCCCACCTCGGTATGTAATATACTATTATTTGCAACCATATCTGTAATGTTAACATTACTGACCTCATTTGAGTGTGGGAAGTCGTACATTTCCGCCCGCTACTTTCCGCACTCACTTCCCGCACTAGAGTGCGGGAAGTACATTCCCGACCGCTGTGTAGGTAGGGACATTGGGAATCTCGTTCATCCATTCATGCGTGTCACAACCTGTCGTATCATAATATAACAATTTTTCCAATTATTGTTTAGAATAAAGTGGTTGCGAATAAAATAGTATACATACCACGGTGAAAAGTTTCATTCCTGTCTCGGTTAACTACTTAATCTCTCGACAGGAGTGAAACACTTTCCACCTCGGTATGTAATATACTATTATTCGCAATCACATTGTAATGTGCAATTTCATGACATGACAACAGTTGGGAACTAGATGATTACTTGAAACTAGCCAGGAAATTACATACCCCGAAAAATATTACATACCTGAAGAGTGGGGTGTTTCCATGGTAACAAAACATTGAGTGGGTTGTTTTCATGGTAACAAAAATATTAGCTACATCAAGATATCTATTATTCAGAATTCAATTGTAGTTATTTTTAAAATGAGATGATTGCAAATAAAATAGTATACATACCACGGTGGAAAGTTTCATCCCTGTAATGAAACACTTCCCACCTCGGTATGTAATATACTATTATTTTAAAATGCAATATATGAACCGTAATTTTATTGAAAAAGAAGCATCAGAATGAACAACGGGGCATGTAATAACCCACATACTTGCTGTAAACTGAAGTCTTGATACTATTTGATCAATAGAATTCCTTCCCCCGTACAATATATTATGTTTTTACATACTCAGTAACGTTTCCATATCGCATTTTAAATAATAGTATATTACAGCCCGAGATGGGAAGTGTTTCATTACTGTCGAGAAATCAGCTATTATCTCGAGACTAAGGAAACTTCCTGTCGAGGTTTGTATACTATTTTATTTACAACCATATATGTAATGTAATTCCCGCACTCGAGTGCGGGAAGTAGCGGGCGGAAATGTACGACTTCCTGCACTCAAATGAGGCCAGTAATGTTAACATTACATATATGGTTGTAAATAATAGTATATTACAGCCCGAGATGGGAAGTGTTTCATTACTGTCGAGAGATTAGTTAGCTGATTGAGATGCGAAGCGTCGAAATCAGCTATTATCTCGAGACTAAGGAAACTTCCTGTCGAGATTTGTATACTATTTTATTCGCAACCACTTTATTCTAAACAATAATTGGAAAAATTATTATATTATGATACGACAGGTTGTGACGCGCATGAATGAATCAACGAGATTTCCAGTGTCCCTACCTACTCAGCGGTCGGGAATGTACTTCTCGCACTTGAGCGGGAAGTGAGTGCGGGAAGTAGCAGGATGAAATGTACGACTTTCCCCACTCAAATGAGGTCAGGAATGTGAACATTACATATATGGTTGCGAATAATAATATATTACAGCCCGAGATGGGAAGTGTTTCATTACTGTCGAGAGATTAGTTAGCTGATTGAGATGCGAAGCGTCGAAATCAGCTATTATCTCGAGACTAAGGAAACTTCCTGTCGAGATTTGTATACTATTTTATTCGCAACCACTTTATTCTAAACAATAATTGGAAAAATTATTATATTATGATACGACAGGTTGTGACGCGCATGAATCGATCAACGAGATTCCCAGTGTCCCTACCTACTCAGCGGTCGGGACTTGAGCGGGAAGTGAGTGCGGGAAGTAGCGAGCTGAAATGTACGACTTCCCCCACTCAAATGAGGTCAGGAATGTTAACATTAGGGGAAGTGTGCCTATGATGGACCCCTTAAGAAACTGCCTCATATTTTTCTTACTTATGGACTTACCGAGTTCTGCTGGGTACCTATTTGCTTCTCATATGTTGTAGATTGTAGTGGCAA
The DNA here is from genome assembly GCA_940337035.1 of Agriotes lineatus. NCBI lineage: Eukaryota > Metazoa > Arthropoda > Insecta > Coleoptera > Elateridae > Agriotes > Agriotes lineatus. The sequence goes on along the minus strand of OW679197.1, from coordinate 82,119,701 downwards.
GTACTTTTTCATAAAAAAGTATATGGGTGAAATTACATATGCGTTTTGTGAAAAACCTGCAAAGGGGCCATCATAGGCACATATGCGCATATGACGGACCCTTCAGGTTATACATTAAAAAAGTGTATATTTTTCATAATTAAAATATTTATTAAACGAAAAACTTATTCCGACTGAACTAAAATTGCACAAATGACACTATATATGAAAGTAAGTAAAATAGGTAACAAAAAAAAAATAAATACACACTTCACACACAAATCTTTTGATTCTATCGTCGACACCAGCGCAGTCAATGTGGCACCAAAACTTACAGGCCTGGCAACGAATCCATTTTTCTCTGGACCGCGACTGGGAATATAATTCGTTGCAATAAATGCAAGGTGGATCATCAGAGTCGTCATCTTCCCCCAAAAATTCTTGAAGGGCAAGTTCATCTTCATCACTGGAACTGTTTTGACTTTGAGTAAAATCTGCTTTTTTGCTTTCCTGGAGTGTTGTTTCCTTGCTTTGGCTAGCTTTTCACCTGCCTTTTCCTTTAGTTGGTTCTTCAATTTCTGGCGTTGAATTCAAATATCCTGTTTTTCCACGTTTTCTGCCCTTTTTCTGGCCTCTCACTGCTCCAGCTGAAGGAGGAGGACAAATATCTTTTATTGAGATGTCGTCAACTCCTGCTGAGGATAATGGCGAGCTCTGCGCGGATGGTCCTGGTGATGAGTCCTGAGCGGATGGTCCTGGTTGCTGAACATTTTCTGATTGCTGTGGTTGATTTTCATAATTTTTACATTGATTGTCTGGAAGTTGTCTGTCTGTTGTAAGTGATGGAGCAAACTCCCAATCCTCGAACACATCTGGGTTAAAAGGTTGTATTCCTGTTTTTTAAGGCATTTATCGCGTTCAAAGGCAGTGCACTTTTTAAATAAGGTCGATTAAACAGGCTTGCTATTTTAAATTGTGTTACTGCTTTCCCCGGGTTCTGGCTCAACCACAGTTCGATTTCTTGGCCGTAGTAAGTGTGAAGTGGCCTGAAGAATCCAACGTCCAAAGGTTGGAGATGATGAGAACAATGGGCTGGGAAACAGAATATAATAATGCCGTTCTCTTTTGCAAACTCTAGAGCTTCAAGGCCCTTGTGACTGCCATGGGCGTCTAGTAGTAACAGAACCTTGTTGTCCTTGGATGCCTTCGTATACCTCAAAAAATGCTTAACCACTTAGAAAAAATTTCGGTGGTCATCCAACCTTTTTCTTGGACAAAAGATATGCATCCAGGAGGTGCATCATTCATGAGTTCCTGTTGACCACCTTCTGCGCTACTAAGAGCACCAACTTGTTTGCGACCTTTGGCAGAGTAGATTTTTTGGGATTTCTTTTGTACCGTCGTTAAACCAGACTCGTCCATATTATATATGTTTTCTGGGGGGAAGTTATATTTGTCCAAAATTGCAGCTAACGCTTTGAAATAAGCGCGTATGTTAGGCTTATTAAAAGCCTGGGCCCTGGCCAAAGAAGTATTTTCAGGGCTTCTTAAAGATATTCGTGGATTACGCTTTAGGAAGCCTCTGATCCATTTCCATCCAGCCATTCTGGTTTCTTGGTTAAAACTATGATCAATTCCATTTTTTTCGGCCACTTCAAACACCAGCTTATGCAAATCTTGACTGGTAAGACCAAAAAACCGTGTTTCCATGTCTATAATATGTTCGGCTATTTCATTTTCTACTGGTTCATAGAATGTTGGTCTTCGCCCTCCTAAGTCACCCTTAGAACTTCCCTGTTGCGTAGAAAATCTTCTTCGTAACGTAGTTTTCGGGACATTAAAGGTTTTGGCCGCCAGCTTAAAGCCCATGCTTTCTTCTCGAACGCTTTTAAGAGCTTCTTCCATATCACGTTCCTCCCATTGTTGCCTCTTTGAGGTAGCCATGCCTGCAAATACTAAAATCCGTAGTAGTTATAGTTTGAGTAAGTGTAAGTACCATACATTACATTCGCTTTCCTATGATGGCCCCCTAGTCCATCAGTTGCGCATAGATCTACTTAAAACCTGGTAACTACGGTTTTGTTTACTCTAACCCTAAATTCAAGTACATCAATCGACGCGCAATATGCAAATCTACTTTACACATAAAAAGCAGTTGTCAGCTAAGCTTATAGTAGAAGCAAAATACTAAATATCAAGTCTATTTTGTTAGATCTAGACTTACCAATTTCAACTTTATTTTATAGTTTCAGTCCCACAGTGTGCACGTGTCTGAAAGTTGATAACTACTGACAAATGCACTTGTTGCACAAGTCTAGCACGGTGGTAGGGCGATGAGCGCGCGCTATTTAAAAATGTAGCTGGTGGGCCATCATAGGTAGGGGGCCGTCATAGGCACATTTCCCCTACATATATGGTTGCGAATAAACGCATTTACTCACAATCGGTTAATAATAGGTAGGTTTCTAACCTTCAAAACAGTAGGAAAGCGAGTCATTGTTTACTTTACTTTCTCAGCTATCCGGGAAAATCTTCCAATGAACTTGCCATGTTACTTAGCAATAGCGTCGCAGTTTCCTTTGTTAAAGTGACTTATTAAACTGCGATGACAATTCGTGTATTATTTGAAACTTACCTATTAATTAAATAAATAATGAAAAAAACCGATTGTGAGTAAAATAGTATACATACCACGGTGAAAAGTTTCATTCCTGTCTCGAGATAAAGTTAACCTCGACGCTACGCGTCTCAGTTAACTACTTATTTCGACATCGACAGGAATGAAACACTTTCCACCTCGGTATGTAATATACGTCCTATTCTTAACGGTAAGCTGATGAGGCTTAAAGAATTTGCTTATTTCAAGAATTTTGCTTTAGATATGGCGTTTTGCTGTGCAGTAGGATGCAAAAGCAAATCGAAATACGGCGTGCTAATGAGAACTTTTCCTAGGTATTCCTGGGGGACAGGTGAGACATTGGTACCCTAATGGTAATTCCAGGATTTGTGAGAAGCATTTTGTAGATTCTATGTGGGAGAAAGCATGAGTTGATGGCAAAAAAACATTTAAGGATAATGCGGTTCTGACTTTATTTACTTTCTTATATCTGCTTCGGAGCCTAAAACCATTGAAAATATTAACATCTTTGTAACAACTGTTCAAATTTTAAAGTATTAGCAACAGTAACAAAAATGACTAAGCACGTCCAATGTGAAGTAGATTCTCGTGTAAACTTGGAAGAGGAGATTACGAAACTAAAAATAGATTTGAAACAACATAATAAAAAATACAAACAATTGCTGATTAGAAATCTAAATTACAAGAAAATTATTTGGTAACTGAAACGAGAGATGTTTAGAATCAACCAATTTGGTAAATAAGGTTTTTAACAAAGATCAAATTCAAGCTAGAAAACGAAAATCTACAAACTTTATGAAATGGAGTAATACGACAGTAAATAATGCGATAAAATTAAAATTTGTATGTGGTACAAACGGATATAAGGAACCACAACGACAAGGGATTCCTCTACCACACTGGCGGATCCAAGGGGGTGTCAATGGGGTCAATTGACACCCCCTTGGGCCTGTTAAAAATGTATTCTGATAAAAAGTATTTTTTTGTTTTAATTATAAGTAACCAAAACTTACCCTTATAGCTTCCCGTAATTTAAATTTTCTGAAATGCTTCTTCCACATTCATTGTTTTTTAAATTCCAATAGGCACAATTTGCTCTCACCCCCAGCGTTGGTGAGGGTTTTCGTCATTCGTTGATGTCGATTCTGTGACCTGCCTAGTGTCTACCAGTCTCCATTAAAAAAAAAACAATGAACTGCACCTGGTGCGTCGTGACCGTCGTATTTTGAAATAATATAATGTTTTCATTGTTTTTTTTAAATTGTACAACTAGTTAGTCAAAGTTTAAAATATTCAAAGCCGACAAAATTTTAATTTTAAAGGTAAGTACTGGTACTTATGTAAAACAATACTTATTTTATCTACGACAGTGTGTAAAATCGCCGTTTAGTTGGCAGTTTTAAGTTTGTAAAACGACTGTTTAATAACATGATTTCGTTAGTTTACGTCGTCAGGAGTAACGTCTTTAATAGTATATTACATACCGAGGTGGGAAGTGTTTCATTACTGTCGAGAGATTAGGTAGTTTACCGAGACGCGTAGCGTCGAGGTTAACTATATCTCGAGACAGGGATGAAACTTTCCACCGTGGTATGTATACTATTTTATTCGCAATCATCTAATTTTAAAAATAACTACAATTGAATTCTGAATAATAGATATCTTGATGAAGCTAATACTTTTTGTTACCATGAAAACAACCCACTCAATGTTTTGTTACCATGGAAACACCCCACTCTTCAGGTATGTAATATTTTTCGCGGTATGTAATAATTTCCTGGCTAGTTTCAAGTAATCATCTAGTTCCCAGCTGTTGTCATGTCATGAAATTGACACATTACAATGTGATTGCGAATAAAATATTTTTTCTACTCCTGTAACTAAAATGCCATTTAACATACTAACATACACGTCGCTAAGTGACCTTTTAATCATACCTTCATAACCTATGACTAAAGAGCCTCTTAGTCATGAGCTGAAGTTGGCAACGATGTTTTAGTCATGGGGTGAAGTTAGGTTCAAATAGTATTTCCTTTATTAGCCACAGCCAAAACTAAAATCAAGTTAGTTTTCAACCGTCACTTTGACGTTTGTCAAGCATAATTTAACCTAATATAATAAATGTCAAAATGTTAATGAAATAATATGATGTAATATTCTCTAAATTTGTGGTCGTAGAAAAAGTATAGTATGCAACTCGTTTTATAAACTTATTAGTCACTCATTTTATTAAACACTCGCTCCGCTGCGCTTCGCTCGTGATTAATAAAACTCGTGACTAAAAGGACGTTTATAAAACTTGATACATAATATACTATTATCTTACAGTAGCAGCTATTACCATACATTATACAACTGTTTTCAGTGACTAAAATGAGGTTTTATTCACATGTGAGTTTTCATTATTTATACTACTGCATTGTTGGTAGCACTGTCAAGCTATGTCAAGTTCGTAATTTTCAGGTTAAGTTTTGTGTCAGTCTGTGTCAAATAACAAACAAAACCTAACCTACGAACCTCGAATGTAACATAGACTGACAATACACTTCAGTACTGCCAATACACTTCAGTACTGTCAAACGTATGTCACAAATCATAGGCAACTAATTATAAATTTATTTCGCGACATATTCTGACTGCGCAAACTATTTAGGCACAAGAATTGCTACTGTAAGATAAAACGTCGTATATCACACGTGAGCGAAATGCCATTATAAGCTCGTGAGAAATTGTATCGCTCGTGCTGGGGCACTCGCGATTCAAAATTCTCACTCACAAATGATGATGCATTTCTCTCACTTATAATATAATCTACTATCATTAGGCACGTGTTTTACAATTTTTAAAACACGCAAAATTACGACCGGTTGCTAGTAATCCTAATTTATATTTAAATTATTTTGTTATATTTACCGTGTTTTGTAGATTCTATCGTAGATAAAATATTGTACGATACACATGCGTAAGCATCTTTAGTCACTCGCGGGGCTCACGTTTTAACTCTACCCCACTCGTGACTAAAGAGTAGCTTTACGCACTTGTATCGTAAATTACTATTATAACATTTTATCTAATGTTGCCATGGGTATAAAGTATCACTTTTCAAAATTGAGTGAAGTTTCAAAACTTCGCACTTTTTGCAATCAGTTGTGAAAAGAAAACTATTTCACAACCAGTGATGAAGTAGCTATTTATAAAACAAGTGATGAAATGCCTCATTTTGTTACACAAAATAAGACATTTTCCAAACTCGTTTTATAAATTGTAATTTAAAATGTATTCACTTTGTTGTGTTTATTTTTTTTTTTTGTAATACCTACTTGTTAAAGATTTCTTTAAGGACTGTTTACTATTATGTAAGCAACCTCTTTACGGCCGCAGGCCGTAAAAAGTGTCCGTAAAGACCACGGCCTGCTAAATTGTGTGCCAAACGTCAAAGTGACGTTTGTCACACAATTCAGCAACAAGCAAGCCTTCAACTCCACATAAAAGAAGGCGAAAAAGACTGCTATAACTCCTGAACATACGCTAAAATAACTTGTTCATTCACAATCTTAACGTATGTAGGAATATATTCATCATTTTCTACAGATGTCATAAGTTACGAGCTGGTTACAACTTAACACTGCTTACAGACATACACGAAATTGGAAATAAATGACATTTATAAACAACAGTTGCAACGTTCTACGCACTCTCAATCATTATTTTTTCTTTATTCTATTATACAAATCTAGCGTTTTGTTGAAAATAAATTATAAAAAGATAGGTATGACCGAATTGTATGTAGGTATTACAAAAACTATTGTACTACAATACACGTCCGTTAGTGCCTTTTCCCCAACTTCTATGCTTTTCATACACCTACATATTATGCTCTCTTTTAGATTTTGCAGCATATTGTTTTGTTGAATCCTTATAACAGCTTCATTTATTTGTTGCTGAAGTTGCTCTTGAGTATCAATTTCCACATCATACACAAATTATTTTAATGTTCCCCACAAGAAAAAACCTAGACAGCTTAAATCTGCGCTTCTTGGTTGCCAAGGTAATACTAGACAGTCACGACCAATCCATCGTTCTGGAAATTTGATTTAACCATTCTTTGGGTTTCAATTCCCCAGTGTGCTGGTGGTCCGTCCATTTGAAAAACAGTTAATTATTTGCGAGGGATCTGAATGCCAGGGTTAGCAATAAACCAAGTGAAACAGTAGTAATATTGTTCAGTGCTGTATAGATAATCCTTTATCTAATAGACTTGTCTGTCCGGGGCGCTGGTCCGTCCGGGACGCTGTTTCAGCAGCCAAACCGTAAGAGATAGAGAAAAAAGTTATGGAAGTTATATGTTTGGAATGGTCATGTTAGGTCAGGAACCGAATTTCAGTCACGTGACACTTCCAGTTTTCGAGAAATCACGTGATTTCCGTCCGTCCGGGGTGCTGGTCCGTCCGGGACGCTGTTCTATTTGAAAAACGGTCTTTTTTGTTTTATTAAATGAGACATTTGTCTCACTGGTTGCTAGTAACTTAATAATAGCGAATACAAAATACCAACACAAGGATATCCGCAAAGCACAAGAGTAGTAGACGAAAGAAACGAAAAATGTATAACAAACTACTCTATAGTAGAACAAAACTACTTCAAGAAAATTACAGATTGCAAAGTGAGAACGGAGTCAGAATTCAAAAGTGATCACTATTACCTTACCCTCAAAAAATGACCTAAACACAACAAATGACTGTAAAGATCCATGAAAAATAAATAAAACTAAAATTGAATTCTGCGAAATGTCAAGAAAAGGAAAACCAGCAGGTAAAAACTCGAGAAACTGTGGAATGCTTTCAAATATCATTGTAAAGTCTGCAAAGGTATGTGGTGCATAGTGGTCTCCATAGACCAGAATAATTAGTAGGAAAGTATGGCAGAAGGATTTCAGCAGCCACGTAAAGAAGATTATGACAATTATAAAGAAGAAGAAAGATAAAAAACATAATTAAATCATTTAGCCAATCATGGAGAAAATTCGGACATTATATCGAAAAAACCAAGAATGAAAACCAAAAAGTTATTTTATAAAGCACTTGAAACCCAAGAAGTGCAAAAGAATTCCTCCTAAAATGCATACATTCCAAAGAGGTCAAACAACTGGAGTGAACAATTTTCGGACCTGCTAAACATTAAAGATGAACTACAGAAAGCAACCATAGAGGATACAAATACAGGCAATATACACTCAACACACAGCGATACTGATAATAAACATCCAAAGATTACCATCCAAGAATTTAAAGCAGCTATAAAAAAAGATAAAATCAGCCCAGAAATGATAAAATATATGGGAGAAAACGAAACTAAAATCATTAAAAAGGCATGGACAACCAGGACAAATCATACCGATCGGGAAAGGGCCGCAATTTTACCCATTTATAAAATTAGAGATTCCAAAGAACATAACAATTATAGGGGCATCTCGTTACTCAGTGTAGCTGCCAAACTGTATTCCCATATAGAAGCACGATTACGATTCTTAATGGAAATCCAAATGTCAGAATCAGTGTCGATTTCGGCCGAACACCAGGACTAAGAAGAGCAGTAACGGGTTTCTATAAAAACTCTTGCAACATATAGATCGGGCTGTAAACGAATAGTCATTGCAATTTAAGACAAACAAAAGGGTCATACAAGGCGACATAGGCTCTCCATTGACTTTCATGCTGATAATAGATGACACCCTGAAAACGTGCAAAAACGAAACTAAAAGCTTCTACTAAGGACATTTAAGGTGTTAACTAGGAAAAAACGAGAAAGACCTTCAACATAGCCTAAACGTATGGCGACGAGAACTAAAAACCAGAGGCAACTGATTAAAATAGAAAAAAACAGAAGCAATGATAATCTCAAGAGAGGAAAAATACATACGCAATATTTATAAATTACTACAAACTTAAGCAGGTTTCGAGCTTCAAGTATCTAGAATCAACTATTACAAAAAAACGCGTAGTTAACAGCAGGAGAAGAACTTTTTCGAGCAATCAACAAAGAGCTTTGTATTCAAAAAAGAAACAAGCAAAAAACAACAAAAGCAACGGTATATAAAAACACCTTTGTACCAACCCAGCGACAAGCCATGGAAAAGAGATTTTTTAGAAGATTTGAAAGTAAAACAAGAATGGCCCGATACGCAACGACATGAATAATCAGAGAAAACTTGGACATCAACCTCTGAACATTATGATGGATGAAAAACAGTTACGATGGTTTGACCATATCATTAGAATGGATAATACCAAGGCGGTCTATTGGGAAGTGAACTGAAGGCGGAGCTTAGTTAAATGGCCGCTCTAAGTAGGTACGATTCTTAAAGCCTATGTATTTCCCTAGTTAAACGCTGATTTTAAATGTTTTTTAGTATTCGTTTAAATAATTTTAGGGGCATAATATTGGGATATTTTAAGCTTTCATGGTATACACTTTAATTAAAGATGTGTAAACGGGATTTTAATAGGGCTGTTTTACCATAAATAAATAATGTAATCAGTAGTGCGTAAATATACCAATGCTGCATTTAACAGATTTCTAGTATTTTCTTAAATAATTTTACGGGCCTAATATTGAGAAATTGTAAGTCTACATGATATGCATTTTAATTAAAGATGTTTAAATGGGACTTTAATAGAGCTGTTTTGATAGAAATAATTAATTTCACCAGCCGTGAGTACATCAATGGCAATTAAGTCATGCTGCATTATTTACAAAGTTTCTATTTCTAGTAGGTAGTATTTGTTACACACAGCAACTATTGGTAAATTTTAAGTCTTATGGAATGTAGTTAAAGATGTTCTAATGATACTTTAATAGTCACGTATTAGTCATCAATAGTACAAATAAATAAGTTCGTTACACGCGCAGAAGTTGTTTTGCGTTTACGTCTTGTGTTATTGGTTTTGCATTATAAATTTTAATTTATATCATTACGAAAATAAGTATTGTACTCACCAGGAAGAATATAATCTTCATTTTTAAAATGCAGAGAACAAACATGCATACTTTCTGTAACTTTTTTCCCCATTCTAACTAAACGAATCCATTCCTTTCGCCGATCTGCTTTCTGATTATTAATTTTTACAAATTCTCCTTCTTTAGGAAACTTATGGAACCGCACAGTTGTATCGCATTTTGATAGTGATTTATAACCATACACGCAACAAAACCGTTTCGATTTATTTGGTACAGGAGAAAATCTAGCTCCCTCACGTTCCCGATCCATTTTTACGTTAAAGATATCCCGTTATTAAAAATATAAACAATAAATTAATAAACATAAACAAGACACTGAACTTCAGCAAGAACAAACCTAGTAAAAACAAGAACAAGCAAGGTAAATGTAGGCATGTACCAACGTATTTCAGCTGCGCTCGAAAATAAAAGTAAAAGAATTTAAATTTTAAATAGTCATTAGCGGGGTAGTTGTAGGTCTGAATCAGAGGAGAAAGTTGCCAGAATAAATATTCCCTAGTATAAAGACATTTCTCGCATTAGTAACTTTGTTATAAGCCATCAAATAATTAGCTTAAATCATTTAGCTCAATGCGAGTTTAAATTTCGACCTCATTGACACAGTTCAAAATTCTACCGCATGGTGGCGTAGCGCTTGGATTCAGTTGCCAATATTGTTCCAGGCCATGACATTGGCTCTGTTGCCAGATTGTGTGCTAGGCCATTTCAAGACACACTGAGTTTTGTTTGTTTGAAATATATTTGACATTTAAAACTATTTTGACAAGGCAGTTCATGGAAGTTACACAAATGCTTTTGAAGTGTTATATACCAAGCTGCAAGTCAACTTGCTCCATATGTTAGCAATGTCAAGTTTCTATCTAATGGAATGGTGGCAGAAAAATGGAAAGAAATTTTACATTCAGAGAACTGGCGGATTGGAAAGGCTAATGTTGTGTGTGAAAACTGAAAAGCACTTTAAAAGAGCGGATATAAAGGGTAATAAGATGAAGAGACTTGTTCTGACTGCAATATTACTAGCTTCCAGGCAAGTTATTTTGAAGAAATTGCTGTTTTAGATAGTCAAAATTAGTAGCAATGGAGAATTAGGTACCTACCCATTAGGAATTGTTTTTAAATCGAATATTACGGTGACGTGACGCACTACGATGTAAATAGTAGTGATTTTATAAATTTTTTTTCAACTGGCATGTATCGCAATGACAAGTATAGTACACTGACAGATTGTTCATTTACTGACCAAAACTAGTAATTTTTTGTTAAAGGTTGGTGAAGCCATGTTGCCAGATTCTGGTATGCCATTACAAAGGTCACTTTATAGGCCCAGTGTGATGACCCGGAACAATATAGACCGCCTTGATAATACATGACTCCCAAAACTCGCATGGAAAACTAAACCGGTTGATAGCAAAAAAAAGGAAGGTCAGACTAAAATTGGAAGACAACATCAATGAAGTGATAATAAAACGTGGCATATCTTGATAGGACAGGAAGACAGATTGAAAAAACCAGAAGAAATGGAAGACACAAATTACCTTTCGTTAAAAAGATTAAACTTGTGAAATTTATATCGTTTTTAATATAAATTGGGAGGTCCATAGTAGAGTGATCCTTTACTCATGTTTTTTCCGAATTTTTTATGTGTATGGTAAAAATTAAATTTCACAATATAAAATAATATATTATACAAATATCTGCAAAGTGTTATATATTACATAATTGTCTATAACTTTTGTTAAGAAAGTTTTTTGTAAGTTTAGTTTTTGAAAAAATGGCAAAATTAAATTTATACGAAAATTTCACATTTCCGTTGAATTTAAAAATAAGTATACAAATCAGTAAATTTTGTTAAAATATACAGTTTTCTATCTGCGGAGAGAGAAAAATAACATTGATTTTGGTATAATGTAATTTTTAAAATAATTGTTACTGTCAACTAAAATAAAGAATAAATAAAGTCGTGTGAAGGCCACACCCCATTTTTACTTCATTTTACGATAAAGGAAGTATTGGATTTACCCCAAAAATTCGAAATTGAGTTTTCAACAGATCTTCATATTTTAGAGTCCCCTGAATCCAAAAAACATGTGTTTGTTCATTGGTCTGTCTATGTGTGTGTGCCTGTAAACAGAAAACGAGAAGATGAAAAGAGGTATGGCGTTGAAACTTCATATATAAGTTTTGTGTACTATGTAGATGAGACAGCAAGCTTTTGAAGAAAATCGCATAACCGGAAGTAGGTGTTTACTCTTGTGATTTTTCAGTTTTTTCGATTTTTCAAAAACGGCTCTAACGATTTTTTTAAAACTTTACATTTTTATTACATTTTTAATGTGTATTGATGTGACATAAGTGATTTTCCAGTTGAATACCTCGAAAATGGGTTTCGTTTGTTTTCTTTATTTTGTTTTATTAATTTTAGAGAAAATTTGTCTCTTCAACCAACGCTCTATTTTGTACGGTTTCTGTAGAATTTGTAATTTTTAAAAATTTTTGGCTAATTATAAGATCACTGTAAACGGAAGCTGTGTGCGCGTATCACACCAAATTTTTTAAATTGTTACTAAGTTACGTTACGTTTATTAAGAAAAATCCGTTTTTTGGGCAGTCACTAGTACTGTCAGTTAACTGCATAAGTTACCAGTGACCCTGTATATATTGTTACGATGACTCTATCACGTTGTAACTCCTATGTTATTTTATATTTGACACTAACCTGTACTTTACGTTTATTCTCAATCAATTCTTTTTAAATTGAATTTTAATTAACTCATTTGCCATATTTTTATTATGGATAATAAAATTATTAATTGCTAGCTTCGGTAGAACACTTGACTGAAAATGAGGTCGCATTCTTTCTAATCTAGATTGCTTATATTCTGAAATTTGATTTTCTTATTTTTATGACAACTTGTACAACTGTCAACTGACACTTCAAATTAGTTTTGATAAATCAGTTACAAATACCCTCTTGTTACATTTTGTCATTCCACAATATCAAATAGTAAGTACTCCTTTAATTAAAATTAACTCACTTCACTCTTTATATATTTTTTTCAGTTTCTATTTTAAATACCTATAGCCTCTTACCTGTTATTCGTCTCAACACTCTCCTTTACCAAGCCCAATGCATCCAGCTCTGCGATTCACTACATTACAAGAACAGCTCCACTTAAAGCCACGCCGAAGGTTTCAACTGACAACCAAACTGCCAAGACGTCTAGAATCCGGATCCAAATCAACACAGGAACTCAGGTAACAGTTTTTCACAGGAATACAAGAAAAACAGCTCGCCTTTTTAAAACAGCATCCATACCTTGACCTCAATATGTATCGAAATCGACCTTAGCTGTAGATGTGTTTACTCTGATGCTCAACTAAATCACAAGGATGACCTGCACCGGAATTCTGATGACTAGCTCTTCCCTTAACTTCAAGCAACAATTCCACGGCAGTCCGTATTCAAATCTTCAAACCTCGTACTACCCGGCACCACGAACCTTGACAAGATGCAAGCCACAAAATGTCACTTGATAAGCCTATCAAATCAGAATTCCTTGTCGAATCAGAACTCCTCCAGATGAAAAATCTCCAAGTCACCCCACAAATACGCTCACTCTGCTAATGATGTCGATGTAAACCACTTCCTTTGAAAACCTTCTTATCCAGTTCAGCATTCCCTTCCGTTTATTTGCTTTTGTAGATTATAATTGTATTACTTTGGTATTCTCGCCACATTCTTATCTTCATCCATATAGTCTGCACATCTTCTATCCTTTTAACATTTTACCACGCCAATTTTATTTCACATTTTAACCCTTTTATATACCAAAGAGCTTTTGAAAACTTTTATAATGGGGTTTATATTTATAATTTCAAACGTTATAAATTGTATTACATCATTTTTGTTATCAAAACTTTTCTATTCTAACCAATAAAAAATCTCCTTAGTGATCTAGCTTATATTATTTTACAGTCCAACACACTATTGAAGCTTTATTATATGACTAATACAAGCTACGTTAAATAGTATATTTCGAAAAAGTATTTGCCATTAACTTCCCTTTTCATTTCAGATATTGAATTATGTTAAAATCCTACTGTTTCTTAATTAGCTTCATTTAATTACATTTTAAATTCTATTTCCTTTCTTTTCCACATTCATCTTAATAATGTTGATATCCACTTCATATCTAAATTAATCTTTGAAATTTTTAATACTGTATTCTTTTAATCTTATTAATCTGATTTTTAAAGCCCTGTACCAATACCACAACAATATATTGTTTTACAAATTTTGTTTGTATGTTTATTATTGATAAAGTCTAGGCATTCGGAGTATAGGGTACCTTAGAATTTGTAGTTTTTATTTTGTCATAAATAATAAACATTATAATTTCTTGTTTTAAAGAAAGGCATATTCAAGAGCGTCAAAATTTTCAGCTCACACGAGCGCCAAGTCGTATAGTTACACACTGCCCATTATTATATTAACGGTTCACTCAATGCCACAGCGCGAGCCGGGAATGCTGGGCTCTGATTGGTCGGCGGTGCGCTGCGCAATGCTAGGTCAATACCTCGTTTTCCTTTATTCAGGTAATACTGTACACAAAAAATCATTGAAAATGAACAGGGCTATGCAACCAACATTACAGTAGTTGATTTACATTTTCTGAATGGTCTATACATGATCAGAAATATTATTTACATCGAATATTCTATAAAATTTTTGAAAATTATAGTAGCCTTCTAAAAACGTTATTTCAAATGTGTAATATGTGTTGCATAAGCCTGTTCATTTTCACTGATTCTAACGCCCGTATTCATAGTCGTTCGCCAGCGGATTGCCGGCGACTCGCCAGAGTTTCGTTATGAATAGTATGTTGGCGGCACTGTACGTCAATGTCAAATTCGAGGTTAACAGGTTAGATTTTGTGTCAGTTTCTGTCAAAACTGACTGAAAACCTAACCTGATCACCTCGAATTTGACATAGACCTACAGTGCCGCCAACATACTATTGATAACGAAACTCCGGCGAGTCGCCGGCGATCCGCTGGCGAACGACTATGAATACGGGTGTAAGTGTACGTTTAGACAAGTACTAGATCCACAGATACATAAAATAAGTAATATTATTGTTCAATAGTTCTAATACCTGCTTTTATTTACACCCGAATTAGCTCTGATACGCACCTACTGCCAACACCTAATTGCAACTTAAAATTGATTAACATTCCAAAAATAATATGAACATAATAAAATTCAAAGCGAAATGCATCGATTGAAATAGTTTATACGAAAACTAGATTTTCATAGATCTTTTGAAGTAGATCAACACAAACTGCAGAAGCTTGCAAGAAAATAATATAAGCAGCAACTACAAGTATTAAAAGACGACGAAATTCAAAATAACAAATAAGTAGTTATATTCATACAATCCACCTTAAGTAGTTTCCGAATAGGATGAAAATAGGCATTTCTTAACAGCAAAATAGGTTAAATCTTGCCTGTTTATCTAGATAGATAGATAGAGGGATATATATTTATTGGTGCTAATATGCAACAAGTACACTTACACAAGTCAAAAAAAAATAATTAAAAAATTGCAATAAAATTAAAACTAATAAGAATCATCCGTTCAAGGACCGCGGACCAATCAGAGTCCGGCATTCTCAGCCCGCGTTGCTATTTTAAGTAAACATTTTCAGAACACTGGATACTTATATAAAAAACTAAATTTGGCACCAGAGTTGAATCTACATAACCTAACATACTAAATATGACACTAGCACAGATTATTCTATTTTTAAGGTCACTTGATCAACACATTAAGTGTGAGGTACCGGCATTCCATTCATTGCGTGAGAAAATTGTAAGATAATGATAACAAATGAAAATTTCCCAAGTTCAATAAGGAAGACAATACTGACAATATTACCCATTCACAAAACTCGTGAACTGTCAATGTCAAATGTTTTTAAATATTTGCTGAGTGTACCCGGAAATTATAGTTTTTTTGGAATGTATTTCGAATCTAGTGATTTCTAGTAATATTACAGTTAGGTTATGTTACATGTGTCAAAAGTTAAGCGAAATTTTTCCTTGTAATAATTAACTATAGCCCTTTTCCCCTTTCCAGTAATAAAACCTTCTTTCGTTCCTGTTCCATTGTAATTGCAGTGTATGCGCAAGTGTGACGCTGCCAAAATCAGTAAGCAGAAGTTCCAAACCCGAATTTAAACAAGGTACCAACTTGACAGCGTTTTGACAGTTCACGAGTTTTTTGAATGGATAGTAGTTTTGTTTTGTTATAATGACACTCTTGTAAAGTCAGAAATGTGTTAGGTTATGTCACTTTTTATCAATCAACAGTAGTATTTGTCAAAGTTGCGTCAAAATATTTTTAGATTGTTTTTTATAAAATTGTGGAGCAAGAATAGATTTAAAAAATCACTAATGGCGGCATTTTACATTAATTAGTGTGTTGATCTAGTGACCTTGACAATTTTAGTAAATCACGGCCATCTATTGTGCAAAAACCAAGTGAACGACTATAAGTTGGTGAAACGCATTGTTTCGTATTTATGGGACAGCCTGTACTTTTGATAACTTCGCCCCCTCGTTTTACCAATGTTAAATTTGGAGATAAAAATTATTCTATTCGAAGCTTAATTGTAATATTCCGAATTGGAATGTAAAACTGCTGCAAAATCGGGATTTACCATAAACGGAGCTGTTGAATATAAACGCTTTCGTTATGGTTTGAATTCCCAGACGCGTCCTAAAGCTCGCGGCGTCAAAGCACTCTCTGTAGTCGACGTAGAGGAAATCTATGGCGAGTTGGGCGAAAAAGCGCCCTTATAGGGCCGCGTAGTGAGTCGTTCCCTTGCAGCGCAGCAATTTTCCAAATAGAGCGTCTAATTGCACGGCATTTTTGAGGAGTAATTTAATCATAAAGGACATGTTCTCGGAGTAATGACGATAATTCGTACGTCATACCGTGCGTCGTTGCGAGCTCGCGCGCAAGGCGCTGAACAGCTGGCGGCAGTCGTCTCTAGGACTCGAACTCGGGCGTCGCTTCGGCTGGCGGCGTCCATAGACGTCTCTCGCACAAAATGACAATACATCGAATTTAGCAATAAAGTATGTTGAATTAAATATTGTGTGAAGTGACCCGCGACTTCTCTCAGCAGCTTTGTTACGATGTCAACAATGGGTGAACGCGAAAGGATAGCGAAGAACCCTATCCGAGTGGGGTTCTACGATATTGAGAGGACTATAGGAAAAGGAAATTTTGCCGTTGTTAAGCTAGCGAGGCACCGAATCACCAGGACGGAGGTAAGTCCATTCGCCAAATTTCCGGTGCTTTTTATTTAGGACAAATCGGCCGATTTGAACCCGTCCGGTCAATTGATGATTGCTCGCTTGAATAATTTTTTGAAGAGATAATTTCCAATTAGCCTCTTAGTAGAACAATAAAATCATTTATCTCGATTAACAGAGTAGCTGTAGCATTCCACAGAATTTTCCATGAATAATAATCTTTTTTATGGAACCCGATTTTTTGTTAACTCTTCTTTGTGAACTATCGTTAACTATCTCTGTTTAATTAGCGCGCATCGTAAAAACCCTTGGAGGAATTCAAATTAAAATTGTGGCACTTATACTTCGCAACAACGTAAGCAGCAGCTCTGTGACACGAAATTCAAAACGTGCTTCCTAATGCCGTGGCTTCAACCTAAATTTGCTTAAGGCCAAGGAAAGCAGCATAATGAGTTTATCTATAAGACTTTAAAATACATAGTTGCAGCGGCCACAATAACAAGCCGCTTATCCACTTACATGGACGATATAATCTTAACGCTCAAAAGCCTGATGCGTTATGTCAGTGTTGACGCATGTGATTAAAATTTGGGAAAAATGGTTGGCCTTGATGATTTTAGTAGTTTTTACCTCTATTTTAATTTTTACCTTACTCATAACATCTGATACTGAAATTCTTGATTAGTACTTAAAGTTCTTAATAAATTGAAATTTAACACTTGGGAGTTCCCTAGTTCCGGTTAATAATAAATGATATGTAAGAGATTAAGTTCTTCGGATTTTAATTCGAACAATATATTATGTAATCGCAAAACAAAGAAGAATTGGTTTTATACTTTTAATGCATTATTTTACAGTGCGTTCCCGGATTGAGTGTTGAAGAGGAAACATTTTCTTATTTTTAAGTTTTAGAAAAAACTAGATTATCATTAGTTAATGTACTATGCAAGACAAAAAAACTGGTACAACTCTTGATAGAGATTTTAGCATAATTTGATTAGCTAAAACGAGGCTTTGCACAATTACGTTTATTATATCCATAGCAACGTCTAAACAATTTGACGGTTAAGTTAGAAATACCTAGCAACTGTAGATATTAAAGCAGTCACATTCACAACAGACCATACTTACTTCAACAGTTTTTTTTGGTTTACATAGTACATGGTGTCAAAAAAATTAAAGAAACGTAAAATACACTCACTGCCCAAGTTTCCTTGTCTTTCATTTAAGATTCAAATACCAAATAAAAAAAATCTGTAACGGGCTTTACTCAGAACTTCCTTCGCAAGCGGAAGTTTTGAAACTAACAATTTTGAAAATATCAAAGGTAATTCTTTTTAAGGTGTTCACTTTGTATCTGTTGGATCCAAAATACGCCTATTTTCATCAAGGGTAAAAACCTGAGCTATGTGCAAAATATTACTTTTATTTAAGCATAGTCCTCCAGTTAAAGCAAAAATTGGCAAAATTTAATTTTTTAAAGTGCTCACCTTGTATATATTTGGCAAAAATTATATTCGGTTTCGAGCCAGGTAGACATCTAATCTGGATGCAAAATTTTGTCTTCCTCCAACAAATAGCTTTTGAGCTATACCGCCAACAGACGAACAGACTGACGGACAGACGGACAGACAGACAAATGGACAGACGAATTTGAGAAAACATGTTTCTCATCATCTAAGCACGCTAAAACGTAAAGAAATCTCCGGTGATTTTTTCACGATTACTTCGTTCAGACGAGGGAAGTAAAAGTTGCTTTATATTGCAAGATATGAAATATTAATTTTCATAAATTTAATTCGAATTTAAAAGTTCCAAAGTTCTTTGTTAATTTTTTATTTTAATTTTTATTATTTTATACTGATTTAGAAGGGTTCGTACGCAAACTAGCAAAGCCGTTGCATTTTAAAATAAAAAAACTGCAATTTGAAACAATAATAAATTAAATACAGGGTGTCTCTAAAACGCCTGGAAGGATTTAACCAATATAGTATTTCGTTAAAGCGAAAAGATTGCTGTTAGCAATTTAGGATATGAATCTTGACTGGAAAAAGGTGTTTTTTGACATAATTTGTTTACTTCTGGGTGTTAGTCAAGTGGCTAAAAGGTGATCACATTACCATCCCCATGCAAAGAACTTCATATTTTTAACGGTTGCGCCAATACCTTTAAAACTGTTTTTGCAGACACATTCTGTCAAACATTTGTGAGCTTTTGTCGATTTCCCTATCTGTCATAGTTTAGGTACAAAAAATTGATCTGCTGCACGCCATGTACCTACTGCAGTTATCCTTCTACGGGGTGTCCCAGAAATAAACGCTAGAAATAAAGCCCATAAAAGGAGCCAATGAGTTAACACAGTTTCTGAAATAGTTATGAAAATCGGCTTATGCATTGCAGAACTAAATATTACTGAAATTTTATCTATAAAATGCAGTGGGCCACTGCCCGTTACATTGCTGTTGTCGATTTATTATTTTTGTTAAAAGTATTGTTGTTAACATAGCAATATTACAAACATTTTGTCAGTTTTGAACGTATTGCCTTAGCAATTGTATCTATCAGAAAGCCACTACGTTTGGGTCGGATAAAGGACAAAAGGTGGTTTTAATCAGATTTTGAAATTCTCAGAATAAAAAAAACTTTTTTTTTTACAATTCTCCCCTTTAGGATGCTGCAGTTCTTTTGTGCACTTATTTCTGGGACACCATGTACAGGGTATCTCTAAAAGATCTGTGAAAAATGCTATCACTTATTCCTGAGACCAAAATGGTACGATTGAACCAAATTTACCTCTATTCAAAAGTGCTTGGTTGAGACGCTATCAAACGTCTAAATTTGTGTCCGTCTGTTGGCGATGTAACGTAAAAACTACTTATTGGAGGAAGACGATATTTCGCATGCGGATTAGATGTCTACTTGGCACGAAACCATATACTTCCTGTCAAATATATACAGGGTGAGCAACTTAAAAAAATAAAATTCTGTCTATTTTTGCTTAACCCGATAACTATTAATTAAATAAAATTGTCGTTTAGCTGGCCATAATAGTAATTTACATTGCAAGATCGTTACTCAGCACGTAAAGTTATGGTAATGGTCGAGCATTGTACAACGTTTTATGGTATTCTAAATCGTAAATATTTAATAAAAAATTGTTAAATTCAAATGACGTTGCTGCTTTTCTCTACCCCTAGAGGTAGAGTTCAGTAAACCGGTGTTTACGATTCAGAATACCGTAAAGTACTTTACGTACGATCGATTAATAACATGTGTTTTTGGACCTCATTTTCAGGCGTTAAGCAAGTCCTTTTCGCCCTCTGGCGATAAAATTCTTTTAGCCAACTAAAATGATTTCCGCGGGCGAAAAAGTGTTTTATCACCCATTAGCGCCATTTTAGCGAGCGAAAAAGTATTTTACCGTGCACTGACGTCATTTTAGTTATTAATTATAAATGTGAATTAATGAAAACTATAGTTACAAAGCTACTATTTAGCAAAATTAACTGCAAGAATGTCTTGTTTTTATTGGCAACGATTTATATAATCTGAATCTCTCTTATAAAATTTCGATCTTATAACGTTTTCTATACACCTCAGGAATAATCAGCGTCCTTGGCCCTTGTCATGTTATAGCCATTTGTGCTCCAAGCCGCATGCTATAACTTTTACGCCGCGGTCCAAAAACGCTTGTTTTACACCCTTGATATATAACTATTATGACCTTTGGGCTATAAAGTGACACATTACGCCCTCAAAAATATGGTGTAAAGTGACCAATTCCCCCCGGTCGTACCTAAAATAAGAAACACTTTCTTTTTTGCCATAGAATACAGGAACACATTGTATATATTGTAAAAAATTATTTTTTCTACGGTCACCTCTAAAAGTGACTATTAAAAGCTCACTGTCAATGCGAAAAGTTAGCGATTCACACATTTTTTCCCTAGTAACCATTTTAACATCGCAACCACGTAAACAATGTCTTAATGAAATAATCGCGTCACTTCATTTTACTTTACGCATCGCCATGGCTAACCTGATTATTATTGTAATTCGTCATTTTTCTGCAACTGGCTAAAATTATTGACAATTGCATCACGGCGCGTCCATCATCTCGCACCAGTTTTATTGAGTTTGAGAGTTTTTGTGAAGTTGAAAATGGAATCTGAAGATAATTGCACCCCTCCTGAAGTATTTGAAGCGGCCCAGACAGCAACCAATGAGTTGTTGCCGGCCAAATTGCGAGGCCTTTATGAACGGTACAACCACTTCGTCAAATGGTGTGAATCGAAATTTAAATTATTTAACAATTTTGTCATTTATTTAGGACCGTAGAAAAAATGTTGTATGTATTTCGAGTGTAAAGAGCCATTTTGGTATTCGGTTGCTTTTTCGTGCCTCGCTGCCGCTCGGCACGAAACTCGCATCCTCATATCAAAATGGCTGTCTTT
Source organism: Agriotes lineatus (assembly GCA_940337035.1). Lineage (NCBI taxonomy): Eukaryota > Metazoa > Arthropoda > Insecta > Coleoptera > Elateridae > Agriotes > Agriotes lineatus. Next base: position 82,098,289 of record OW679197.1, on the reverse strand, counting down.
ACACACTAAATACATAAATATCTAATTCAGTGAAACATTTCTATTTTCTACTAGAAGAATGAGGTAAGAGTATTTTGACATACTATTTTTATTTGTTTAATTACGAGTAGGTACTTCATTTAAAATTTTTCTTTATACAGTGTGTCCCACTTAAGAGTATAACACTCTTATATCTTCTCTAGTTTTTATCTCATTTAAACATAATTTTCCTTAAAGATAGAATACATTTGATCTACGAAAATAAATGCAAAAATCGTAGAACTATTAACAGTTTGTTTGCATTTATTGTTTAGCTATTATTTCTAACAGTTAAACAAAAACAGGTGTATTTCAAAAATTTAAAAATGGAAAAAATCGTATTCGGCATTTTTAATCGAAAAATTTTACGAATGAAAGTTCTTCAGAATTGTCTAAAAAATCGGAAAATATCATTGTAATGGGCTTTTAGATTTCGAGTAATTCATTAATTTTTTTATAAAAAATATATTAATACATTAATATGGAAATTTTAATTTTTAGTTTTTACAAATTAGAAATAAGTACCTACGACGCATAAAAATTTAAATAATATTTAAACATTCTTTTAAACAATATTCACAATCTTTTTTATTTTTAATCGAACTTTGGATTTAAGTTTCTTGAGATATTATGAACAATTTTTACCTGTAACATTTTCCGATAAAGAAATGTCTGATATGATTTTTTTAAATGTTTACTTCCCTCCTATTGTAATGGCGAAACAATCACCTTTCGATTTTTTTTCAGATCTTTGAGTTTCAGGGTCCTTGGATGACGAAAAATAGGTTTTCTTAATTCCGTCTGTCGGTCTCCTTGTCTGTCTGTTTGTCTATTGGCGATATGTCTCAAAAACTATTTGTTGGTCAATTTCGGTCAAATATATACTGGGTGAGCATCTTTAAAAAATTAAAATTTGTCTATTTTTGCATTAACTGAGGAATAGATAACAGTATTAATTTGCACATAGCTCAGGTTTTACCCTTGACAAAAATGGGACCCAACAGATACAGGGTAATTGTTGTAGAAAAACAAAGATGTCTTCCCTCCCCCTTCCTGCTTCCCTTTGAAATGCATTACCAAGTGCGATTATTAGCAATTTTAAGATATTTTTACTCCTAGTTGTCTCATTTTTCAAAATATTTAGTATCACAACTTCTGTGTAACGACAACACGTTATTATTGAATGTTTCTGGAATGTTGTTAGTAAAGCTTTGTACTTTACACATAAAACTGTTTATAAGTTATAACTTATAAGACAGTGGTACAAAACCCGATAGCAGGTTGTTCCTTCTTATAGCATCATAGATATGGTACATCGTCTAATTTTACGTAATTATGTGTTTTAGCTTCTGGGTTTTAGCTCTATGTTAACTACTTTAATATTACAGCTTTGGTTTTAATAATGACTTTTCCATTATCCATATCTATAGGCATTTACCTTTGTTAATTTCAGGATTAGTTACAGGGCCATAATTACTATTTTTTCCAATCTTTCATAGTTACAGTTTTCTGCAAATATTTTAATATTTAAAAACTATATCCCAATAAAAAAGGTTATTGTTGCGGTGTATATGCCTGTAAGCTTTCGTGCAATATATCGATTCCCCAGCAGGAAGCAAGTTAGAAGGTTGGTGAAGATGATAATGAAGAAGAAAGCCGTTTACAGGTCTGTGTGAACAGCTCTTTAGCGCCTTTTCTAAGCATACATTTCTAGATGTGCTAATTAGGGCGTCTAGTAAACAAATATTAAAAGTGGTTTTGGCAAGGTCGCAGTTGCAGCTCATGAATACTGCCGGCCCACGTGCTCTCCGAATAAGTTTTTAAGTCAAAGACCATGGGGCGTCGTGCCGTTGGCCAATGTACAAACTCTTTCCGTTTCCATTTATTTATTTACTAATTTTTGCGTGTTGCGTAAGATGGCGAACATTGAAAAACGAAATGGAAACGTTTCCGTTAAACAAGGTCAGCCGGCGTGCTATTCCCGTCATAGTTTCCGCATTAATTGATAATGGCCATCAATAATTACCGCTTCCGTTTCACAATTTCACTTAATAAGCGGGCACGGCGGAAGAAAATCTATTCAGCAATAAAAAGGTTAATTATTGTGATAGACGTATAAACGACGGACAGTAGGTTAGGCTCCGAACACGCCGTCGTGCGTCAGGAGTGACGTCAATCGACTATAAAAGGATGTTGAGATTTATCCACAGATAGCTTTGAGCAGCACCTTGGATCATGTTCATTGTGCATTTATTGGGTCTTATCTGGCTGCGCGATACCTTGTTTAAAGTTCCACTTCCTCATGTCAACGGCTCCAAGTGCCCTTTTTACCCATCCTTGAGTCGCGAATTCTCCACCTCCCGTCTTCGCCCTCTTTCGCGGCCATAAATTCAAGGGATTCTCAAACGTGGGGAGTCACTGCTTCGACGTAGGTTTTACGCAGGCAGGAAATTCGGTTTTTCAAATCCACACGGCACCAATCCTCACGCAGAAGCCCCCTGATCTTGATGTAAAATTTTCGTATTTTTAGTATCTGCAAAATTTTCTGAGGATATTTTATTTTTATATATTTAAGTGGTTTATATGTACAGCTCTGGCGTTTAAAAAAGGCGTATTGCTGTTTGAACTGTTAAATACAGAACGATTATTTTATAAATACCAACGAAGGATAATGTAGGTAATAAAATTGTTCAAAATAAAACCACATATAAAAGTAGTTAAACAATTGCTTAGTTTTATTAACAATCCCTCGTGTAAATGTTTACCGAGGATTGTACCTGGTTTCTAACAACAACGAGAAGAAAGTAAAAACATATAAGGATATGTTTTATCCATACCTATATTGCGAACGGGTATATCAAATGCAGCTGTGCAGGATATAGGTTATAGCAACCCCAGATATTGTTTTTCCTAAGTTTATAAAATGTGTAGTTGAAATGCCTATATTCGAATGAAGTTTTGTACATCAAAGAAATATTTCTTTTTATAGTAATAACACATCGAACTAAACAGAAATATATATAGATAGTGTGTTGCGGATTAATCAGTCGATACCTTCATAAAGGGTGTTATTAGAATTCGTGGTCTAGTCGGCTTTGGAACTGATGAAGTCATGTCGTGCATTAAATCATATGGCTGATAACTGACACTGGTGACACTGTAAGTCAATGTCAAATTCGAGGTTAGCAGGTTGGGATTTGCGTCAGTCTGTGTCAAAACTGACGCAAAACCTAACCTGCTAACATCGAATTTGACATAGACTTACAGCATCATCAGTGTCAATTATCAGCCATATGATTAATGCACGACATGACTTCATCAGTTCCAAAGCCGACTTGACCGCAAATTCTAATGACCACCCATTATTTATTTTGGTTTTATCACTTCAAAATTGAATACCACAAAAATAATTAAATAATTACATGAAATGTGGTTTAATTTAACATTTGAAAATTATTAATAAACCTCCTATTTACTATTTGTTTCTTCATATACAATTTTAGCAACAATATGCCAAATTGTGTAAATTTAAGGTACACTTAAAATCTCTAATTAAATCAGTTAGCAGCGTAATAGCCGAAAGTAATACTTTTAGTTAGCAGACGTCATATACCATACAAAAAAAGCTGCTGAAATGTTATGCAAAATGTGTCACCTTAGAATTAGCACATTGCGGATTTCTATAACAGAGCAACAATTAAGTATCTTTTAATTGCGACATTAAAAATATTTATTTAATTATGCTTAAACCTACTGTTTTTTGCACAGGTAGTACTGCAACAAAATGTTCTAATGCAATTTTAGGAGCAGCAGTTGCTAAATTCAGTAATAGCACTCTTATCTTATTGTTGCCGTAATGAAGTAATTGTTCTCTTGGAAATAGTTACGAAAACTTGTATTTTTCGCTTGCAAACCTGGAAACTGTGACCAAATCGAACAATACAATGGAAATTTTCCAGTTATCAATGTAGTTAATCGATACTTAAAGTGCGCAACAAGCTTAAAAAGCATCCTTGAAAAGTATACAAGTGACGTTAGATTTGTAGAATTCTATTTCAATAGTAACAGTTTTTCTACTGCAGTTGAATAATGTAGCTGGCAGGTTGCTGGATGCAATTTTCTCTCGTCCTTAATATTTTATATAGCATCGACCAGTTTTACTGATTACGAATTCCATTAGGCATTCCCGAAAGCACATTTGCATTTTAGTTGAAGCTAATCTTGCAAACGTCGATAGTCAAATTATTTATTTACTGTAGCCGGTTTTGTTTTCACTTCTTTAAAAAACATCCTGGGGCCGCTGCACTCTGCCAAGGGTGGGTGATAGTGAACGTATTTTAAGGAAAATCTTGAGTTAATCTACGTTCGGAAGTGCTTTAGGTTCTGATCCTGTAAACGAAGGCAAGGAAATGATCTGTTTACCGAGCCCATTTTGTTTTCAATTCTCACAAATTTCAAGGTTTGTGCTGCTGTACTTGTGCCAAGAATGTATGACGTGATCTCCCTGTAGCGTAAATGCACTGTAATAACAAAAGAATCTTATTGATGTGATTTTGAACACTTGGAACCGATTCTGCAAATCATGACAATGGCGGTGTTTTTTTCATTAAAGACAGGTGTGTCTTGGTGTTTTCGCAACATTTCTGTTACTAAGGCATTTATCAACGGATTTTTTTATTTTTAAAAATAAATTAAATGGGGTTAATTCCACAGAGACAATGGGTTTACTGATAATACGTAGAGTGGTCTTTAGTTTTTAAATTTCTAACGATTTCATGAAACATGGCTATCAGTCTGATAGAAAAGCGTCTATTTCTTGAACCAATTTTTTATTTTACGAAAATGCTATGTCCACAGTTGTACACTTTTGATAAAAACGTAACATCACTACAGCGTGAACGCAGTCTTTAAATGATTGTAAAACGTGCAGTAAATTTGAAACCATCTTTAAAATGTAGCAGTAGGTATTATACATTTTTTTAAATTAATTTTGACTTCCGTAGTTGCATAAATTTGTGTTTACCATATTTTTTGTTTGGTGCGAGTATAATAGTAGATTATTCTGCAAGTTAATAAAAATGAGAGTTTTTCAGCGAGTGTAAACGTTTAATTTACGAGCGAGCGAAGTCAAGCGAGTAGATTCATTTTACAGGGGCATAGAAAAATTGCTTTTCTAACGTATCAAATATACTATTTTTTAATACCCTCTAACCAACACGAAATTTTAACATGTAATTTATCTGACGTCGACTAATTATAATCTACAGGCATCTAGAAGTTGGAAAAGCAATAGATCAATAAACATAGGTACTTTTTTAGGTAAATTTTTTCACTATTAAATAAAAGACGTACTTGTCACAATTAAAATGACATTTGAAAAGATCCACATTAATGGTATTGGAAATAGTTATGTATGGTACAAAGTAAATAAGAGAATAAAGAGCCTCTTTGTTCACGTGTGGCATATATTTTTTTTCCAACATTCAGTTATACAAATAAGTTTGAAAATGTAATAGATACGTAATTTTAAATAACTATAGCTAATCATATTACTTGGTCATGTGGTAGTTACCAAGGTACACGTATGTATTTTGTTGCTATGGATTAGGGACTGTTTTAATAATTATGTATCAAGAGCGAAAAACAGTTATAGCAGAAAGTGCGGAGCACATGGCAAGGGCCAAAGACGCTGGTTACGCCTGAGGTGCATACAAAACTCTATGTACGATCAAAATTGAACTTAAAAAGGTAGATATTTTAGCTGAATAGCGCCTTGTCACAATGGTTTGTATGAATACCTGCTTATAAATAATAACTAAAATTATGTTAGCGGGCGATAAAGTTCTTTGTTGCCCGCTAAAATGACGTCAGCGGGCAATAAATAATTTTTTTTTACTCATTAAAATACAGAAAAATTGGTTTTTGTCAATTTGTAGGCTGTATGTATACTGGCATTTCAAACAAATAGACGTCTTTTATATCTATTATTAATGAAGTTACGAGCTTTGTAGCGATTTACAAACACCTTGTATATCACTTCCTCAAAAAAATATTAACACCAACTGATGTCATTTTAACATGCAAAAAAGAATTTTATCGCCCGAGGGCGAAAAAGACTTGCTTTACACTTGAAAGTGATGTCTAAAAACGCCTCGAATATTGCGCGATCGTACCTCGTACATATACACAAAGAATCATTGAAAATGAACAGGGCCGTGCAACCAACATTATGGCCCCTTGCAAAATTTCAGATATATCGGGCTACTTTAATGAACCCATGTGCATTAGATAACATTCTTTTTGGATAACACGATTATAGTAGCCTTCTAAAAACATTCTTTCAAAATGTGTAACATGTGTTGCATGACCCTGTTCATTTTCAATGATCGTGTGTGTACATAATGCCTTACTTTAGTGGGAAAAGTTTTATATTCGACTACTAAAATCGGAAAAAATTGAATTTATAGATAGACGTCTGTTTGTGGCAGAAAAAATGAAGTTAGAGTGCTTTGATGGATATTGACAAATTTTTCACGATTATCACTTACGATAACAAAAAAACTGTTAGAAATATCCATGATCATGATAATTTATCGCCGATTCTTCATTTACAAACACTGTTTCTTCTTAATGTTCAAATTTGTTCAAATATGGCATGCTATATGCACATTTATTGTACCATTTCCTTGACAGTGACAGTTCAGTCCAATGTACGTTAATATTATCGTACCAGTACAATAAAGTATCGCTTTATGGATTCAAAACTGTTTTATAAACAAGGCCTTTATGATACAGTCGAACATAAAGTTAATTTTATCCATTCTCATCATTAAAATGTTACATTACTATGGGGATTTTAATAATAAAACACAGCTTTATAACGTGGTGGAAAAATATATTTAATTAACAAAAACATACTTTGTATGATGCACGGTGGCGATGAATTCTTAATTTTTTGTTACAATTTACAAATACATAACTGAATTATGCTATAGTATCTAACAACACTTTTTACTTTATTATGCAAAGTGCAATATTTGATTTGTTGATTTAACAATTTGACTCATTTAAACACTGTATAGAAATTAGAATATTTGTGTAAATATTTTGTATTATAAAGATACATTTTTTTCTGATTACAGGTTAGATTAAAATGGTACATAATTGTTTTATGTTATTGTGAAAGTAAATGCTAAATTAAGTGCGTTTTTTACTGTTATCCTATTATTCTTTGTTATATAGCAATAGTATTTGTTACTACAGAACATACGTTATTATTTTAATTATTTATGTTTAACACTACGGCAGTTACATTCACACGTTTATGAGTTATTATTGATTTTATTATTATTATGTATCATACTTAATTCTCCGTTTATCTGTGTGTTACCACATTTACTCATTAAATTTCACGGGAAATGTTGAACACATTTTTTTTAAAATTAACATCAGGTGATTCAACTTGCGAGTTGTGTACTTGCAGCTATTACAATCCAAGTAGTCATTATCTTTTTCGGTGGAATATTTTCCGTATATTGCTTACGGCCATTCACGTCGACGGATCATTACTGAACTATTTGTTTGATATACTTTTAACAATACCTAATTCATGAAAAGCATACATTTTATATGGTACATTTTACGCAATGCTGTGTACCTGCAAAAAACAACACATCATCATCAATAACGTTTCTAATTATTTGTATATGTAATATAGATTTGTTAGAAAACTGTATCAAATGCCATATATAATTTGGTTTATAATTTCGCATATCCAAATCGGTATATATTTTTTTTATTACCGTTATACAGTGGTGGGAAAAAGTATAGAAGCACCTGTATATTTCCTATACTCCTGAAGAGATTTCTATGAAATTTAGTATGTATATGGTATATGGTATTCTTATTGTAACGTGACTTCTGGTTTAACCGGAAGTTGCACATAATTTAACATTTTTAAATATAACACCCTGTATATTTTTCAATATTTCGTTGCGAATTCAAAAATATCTTGTTTTGTACATTTATTGAGCTTTTATATCAAGCTGTAAAAATAATTTATTAACTACTTTGCATTAAAAACGTAAATCGTGATAAAAACAACGAAATTAACGAATGATTTACCAATTAAATGTAAAAAGAATACAACATAAGCATAATGAATAAATAAATAATATATAAGAGTATAGGAAATATAAAGGCGTTACAATACTTTTGCCCACCACTGTATGTAGCTGCAACAACAAATACTTCTTTAAATTGTATTATTTATCGAGTGGTGTATTTAACAGAAACCTTTTTTCTTGTGCAATTCGCTATAGTGTAAACGTATTTTATATTTGTTGAAGTGTACCGAGGTTATTGAGTTCGCAGTCAATAATGAAACCCTTATTTTCAGGTGGCCATTAAAATAATCGACAAGACTCAGTTAGACGCAGGAAATTTACAAAAGGTCTACAGGGAGGTTGACATAATGAAAAGGCTAGATCATCCGCACATCATCAAGCTCTATCAGGTGAGTTTGCATTAGAATAGGCAAAATAGCGTGAGAGCACGATACAATTGTTAGGTTCGTTAACACCACCTTCAACTTGACTGTCCCTGACGCTAGCGACGCCTGTGACGTCAGGCGTCGCCTGCACCATTAGGGTCCCTTCTCACGAGGCGTTTTTGCAGCGCTGCAGAGTGGCGCTGCTGGTAGGGAAACATTGTTTTAAATAGACGCCTTCACACGGAGCGTTCAACGAACGCGCGGTGGCGCGTTTGAGCCACTCGTAGCAGACTTCCGCTACCAGAAGCGCGCGCTGCTAGTCGCGAGACCCCTTCACACGGCGCGACTCGCAGCGCTACTAGTGGCGGGCAGTGATTCTCGGAAGCGCAGCCGCAGAACTAAGCCAGTGCTGCCGATTGATACATAATTTTGGCAACATCATGCCATAATTTTACGTCAGGCCAACGGCAACACTGACTTTTTAGTTTGTTGCGGGTTACCGTTAAATTCCGTTGTATTGTATGTGCTTGTGAAAATGGATAGGGAAGTTTCCAAAATCGACACTGCGTCCATCTCGATGCACTGCAAGTGACAAACTACCTATTTCGGTTTCACTTGGCAACGCCGGCGGTAGCGCTGCTGAGCGACTTAGTAGTTCTGCCTGCTACACAGTAGCGCCGCAATAACGCGCCACACAATCGCGTACCCTGCCACTCCACGGCGCCACTTTGCAGCGCTGCAAAAACGCCTCGTGAGAAGCCGGCCTTACACTGTATCGCTGCTATACGCTCTGCTCAACCGTTAACTTATTTCATCGTTTTACATTGTATAATACATGGCTGCTTTGTCTATGCCCGAAAATCATTTTCCATGAAAATAAATCGGCTGCAGTTGGATGAGTTTAGCTAAATTTGTGCTTACTCTCTCTACACCCGCGGCTGATTGTTATTGATAATCGATTACATAAAAATAAAACCAGACGGGTTATTTATATAATTTGAGTGCGTACTATTTTTCTCTTGAACTTTAGCGTAGTGTTTTTGTAACTGCAACCCCATAATTTCCAGCTTGGCCAACGGGCTGTAAATAATCGTATAATTGATTTGTAATTTTGATGGAATCTCGAAAAACAGAGCATAAATCCTGTTTACCATAAAACTTCAATAAAAATCGCAATATTTTGTTTTATGCCCCGCTGCTAGAGCTGCGCCGATAAAATTTGTATTCAGAAGAAAACAATTCGGTTGCTTGTCATTCCAAAGAGTTCTGTCCTGTACTGGAAAACTCTTTTATTTGTAGTAGAATGCAAATAAAAAGCGATTGAAAACGGGAGAAGTTGCCTAAAAAGCTGTTCTGCTATATTTTACAGACTAAACTCCCTGTCGGTTTACTTAAGCCATGTTTATCGGCTGTGGTCAAACAAAAATCTGTTTTGACGTAAACGCTTTATGGCGAACGCTCTGATTTTCAAACTAGCGCAGTTCGAATTCAATCCTCATAAATTCGTCGGTGGGTCTTTAATGAAGATAAATATTACTTGATTTTACTTCAAAATTTTGTTTTCGTTGAGCTGAAAATAAACCAACGCCCGCGCCATTAGCCAGGTTTTGGACTCGGCACAAATTTAAAAAAATGAGTTTAATTTAGTGCATATGAATTTATTTGGAACTTTGCACTCGCGTTTTCCAGAAAAAGCCTGTTTTCCGACCTCTAATTATAGATTGACGCTAGGTTATCACATAGCCGTGCCGATTAATAGCTATGTTTGTTAGTAAATACGTTTATCTATTTTCATTTTAATACCTTGTAAAAGTTTTGACATTAAGGGCCCGTTACCTAGACAGCCACAATAACAAACCCCATAAAAAAGATTGTAAATGGAAGGCAATAAACAAACAATGAAGTTAATTTTACCTACAATTTGCTTTAAATTATTCATATCCTGTGAATTCAAGGATGTGTAAATAAAATTGCCTATTTTTAGTTTATATTTGATGGTGATGGCAGTAGTATGGTAGTTTTTACAGCTTGTAATAATTTAATAATCTATAATCCTTTGATATCAAACAAAGGTCTTTCGCCTCTGGTTCAGAGAAATAAGTGCGTTTCAGGGCCAATGACTGGCGAAGTACTTACTATATTAATTATTTATGTTGAAAGACTGAGACAGAATTATTAAAAAGAAACAAAAAACTCATTACAATCAAATTGGAATCTTGTAAAATGCGGATTTTCCCACACACAATTGCAATTAATTCCTTTCTTTGTTTTTTATCTGCTAATTACTGACCTTGAGTGCCTGAGATTTCATTAAAATTTAATTGCTTGCAACATGTTACATTATTAAATTAAGCAATCCTCATGTTATGTCATGTGTCATGTAGTAAAGGTGCAACGCAGATGCAGTGGCGCAGAAAAATTTATGTAAATACATTACGTTAAGTGCAGGAATTTATTTTGTAGCTTTAATAATAATTAAATACTAACTTAATTGCTATAATACGTCAGCAGTATTGCAATTCTTAACTGCTATTAAAATTAGAGTTGTGTTTGTCCAATATTTGTTCATCTTATCATTCAAGTCCTAGTAGCACCATTGAATAGAACCTTTATGTGGAGTAGATCTAATGACCAAATATTAAAGTGAACCTCGGATATAACCACATGGATTATTACAATTTTGCTATAACGTTATATTTTGACAAGTTCCTGCAGTATTCCATTATGACTCCATGATAATTTAACTCGGTTATAGCAATAATGTTTATAACGACGACTCGGTTGTAAAAACACATTTTTTGTTGTCTAACTTGTTTATAACGACTATGTTGTTGACAATATTATATTTCTAGGCCGTTTTTACAACTTAGCAGCTACACATTTAGTTGAAAGTTACCCATACTTGTTTGTGGCCTTTATTTGGCAGCATTTAATCACAGGATGGGCAAATTTATACGGAATCCGAATAACTGTAGAGGATATGGAAAATAGCCCCCATTCTCGTTAATTTTTTTTTTCGAGAAAAGGTTAATGGCGAAAAGCAAGATTGGCTGTCGTCTTTTGTTTTCGAGGTATAAACAGAAGTCTATATATAAAAAAATACAACTTTGTGGCATAACTTTAAATTCAAAATATTTTTTTAAAACTGACTATTCGAATATATTCTTATCTAAAAAGTGCCTGAAGAACGTAGAAGTGGCTTTTCTCTATTTTCATAAATAAAAATAAAATCTAACTTTTGTTAATAACTTGAAAACAAATTATGATAGCCAATTGTGCTCTCCACGATTAAGCTTTTCTCGAAAAAATAAATCGAAAATGGAGATCCACGTTTCCATATTCCCTATAGTTATCGAGATTTCCTATCAAATTTCGAAATTTGCCCACCCTGTTGATATAGGTATCACAGCTGCAATTTTGCAGAAATGTGAACTGTAAGAAAAACCTTGGAAATACTTTATTGGTAGCCCTTAGTGGAAAATTTTGTTAACCTGTAAATATTGAGCAAACATTAATTAAAGGGTTTTGTGTTGTTACTTTATAAAAACAATCATGTACGTAATTATGCTTAAGTGTTGAAGTAAATACGTAATCTTTCAGATATTTTAAACAACAATTAACAATTAAATACATTATGCTACATATTCTGTTGTAGCGACAATTCGGTTATAACGACAACATTTATTCAAATTCGAGTTTCACTGTCATTGGAAGTTTGAAATGCAAATTTACGTTAGAATGTTAAGTCAGTTGTTATACTTTTTATAACAGTTGCATAATTGAAGAATAGTTTGGCGAACTGATTTTTTAAATTTTAATTTTTAACTTTTATATTAGTTTCGTCGTTATTATATTTGAATTTGAAGTATTGTGTCTTTTGTCTCTTCAAAAGAGTTATTTCGACATAATAATTAAAGTAATATATTGCATATCAAAATTATTATTTTATTTACGTATTTACAGTTTAATAGAACAACATGTTATTTTTCAAATCTATCAATGTTAATTCCATAAGCCCAAGTAAATATTATTTTAAAAGTAGAGTAAACAAATAATCATATTAGTATAAATAATAAACATATAATCTGAACTGCATTATTAAAATCCCAATTATACTTTCGAAAATATAAACGTTTTAAATGCAGAATAAAACTTATTAATACCAACGTTTTTTGATATGGAACATATAAGAAAATCAAAATTAAGTCAATGATATATAATAATATTTATCAGAATAAGTAAATTGCAATCTAGATTAATAATTACATATACAAGTATTTAGTAGCAGATAATGTTATTAACTTTTCAAATAAACTTTCGTTTGCAGATCGATAGTTTCTCATATCGCTACTTCGTACATCATACAATAGATTACAATTTAATTTATTATACGAGGCGTACTTAGAAAGTAAGTTCGAATTGGCTATTAAAAACAAAAGACGTATTATCCCCATATTTGACTTGACATAGCTTAAACTACGTTTCTACACCATTAATATGGCGATATAGCACAGTTATACGTCCTTCATTAAAGTTCCTAACCTATATTCTTGTCCTTGGTACACGTATGGCATTTGCTCCATACTCATCACAAAGACTTGAATATGTTAAACACAGAATCGGATTGTCTCAAAATAACATCTAGGTAAGGGAATTCAGCACGCATGCGCACAATTGTGGCCGCTGCGATGCAGTAGCAATATTTAACTTACTTTATGAACACGCCTCGTACGTGAGATATTTGACTTTGTTTTTGGTTATGTTTCGTATTAGACTGATAGTATTTCCGTCAAATTCCAACCTACAAATGTCACATTTCAGTTGCACTTTACGTGCTTATAACCAAAACATTGGCAACTAGAAAATAACTAAAGTAACAAGGGAAATATATCCATATTTACTGGAACATTGAATTTGATATTACAATTCCACTACAAACAATACAGAAGTGTTGCAAACAGCTATAGAAACTATCATTGCATGTGGGATGCATTTATATCCCTCAGGAAAATTGTAAACTGGAAACGAGTAACCTAATGCTCATAGATTTGCATAATTGACATGCAATACCTTGCGTGGTCCGTGTATTACGTGTAATTAATGTGATATCGTGCGAAACTAGTCGTAATTATACAAATTGTTACTTAAACAAACTTAATATTTGTGATATTATCTTTTTTCCACAAAACACTAAAATTTAAAAGTTGCATTTTTATCTGCTTGTTTAATTTGTATTGCCTGCGATAAAATGCTTACATATAACAATTAGAGGAAACAGAGTTATTGCATAAGAAAAACAGTTGAATTAATTTTATTGTTGCAAAATGCAAATGCGTCGCAGTCCGTTTAAACGGCAGTTTTTACAATCCCATCTTGTTTTTATTGCTGAATATCAACAAACTTGGGCGTGCAGACAGATATCCTTCAATCGATAGCCTAATTTTGACCTTTTCCTTGCCTTTATAATGGGCGACCCCGTAGCGTCCAACCGCATGGAAAATGGGACCTTGGACTTGTTTGACTTTTTCGGTCGAGGAGCCTGAGCTCGAATTTAAATTAAAATCGAATTTTTACGATTCCTAGGGCTTAATTTTACGGGGCAGAGGATCCTGGTGTATATGTCATCATAATAAATTTTATATAATCGTAAAAACCGTTTTACGTACACTCTGTCGTACATCCGGAAATCAAAGGTCGCTGCGAGATTTTATTTTGTTTTTATAACTGTAACGAGCGATTACTTGATTGCATTGAAGATTATTCTACGGAGGTGTTTTATTGGCTATTATATTTGACATATAAAAGGCGAGGTTATAATTTCCTAGGCCTTTGTTTTCGTGCATGGCTTAAAAATGTAAGTAGTATAAAATTCATTGCAAGGTCAGGAATAAGCACCTTTAGTTAAATATGCGTTTTCAAACATTTCATTCAATTAAAAGCGGAGGATGCAATGACTGGAACACCTTCATTTGATGCGCTTAAAAATTTAAGGTATCTGCCCCTGTCATTGCCTGGTGAATAAGTAAAATCGCATTCGCCTGGAAATTTTCAAATTTTAATGGGCGAAAGGTTACGTCGTGACGTCATTATTGGCCTGAAATTTGTATAGCGCGGCCATTCACATGAATTAAAATCACAGTTCGTGTAACGTGATTTTCCCCTTCGCGATTGGCTGTTATGTGGAACCATTGTCAATATTTATTTGTGATAACTCTATTATGACGCATTTGCCACAGCATGCATGCCTCTTTCTTTCAAGGTGTTACATGTTAACAAGCGTTTTTTAAATGGTGTATACCACAATTTATCAATTTTATTGATATTTTTATTGTGATTCTAAAAACAAACAATGTTGAAGAATATTCAAAATTTGTGTAAGTAATAAAAACTGTTACTCTTTATTAAATTTGCATTCTTTACGTAGTATTTTTCAAAGCTTTCGATCAAATTTTTGTTTGATAAATTTCCAACTAGTATTGATCCAAATTTTATTAATAAACCAGCGATAGAATTTGCAAAAATTGAATTTGTAACTCATTTCTTCAATCGTGTATTATTAGCATGCGGTTGTTCATGTGTGGGTTCAGGTATTTTAAATCACTCCTACACTTTCATAAAAAAAATGTTGTGATAATACATTTGTACGTAGTTTTACATTTTCTGTATTCTTAAGTAAGATTTACTATACGGTGTGTTTTAGTTCTCACCTTGTCATCCCTGGTTCTTCCTTATTTATTTTCTGATCTATTTCAAATTTTGGTGTCTTATATTACCGTGTAAAAAATCTATTTTTGTAATTTTTAAACCATTTTACCGTAAACTAGTAGCCTACTGCGATCAAAAATAGTAGATCTAGTTTTATAGAAAAGCCTTATTAGGAAAAGTTGCTCAGAACCACAAAAATAGTCGAAATCCAAATTTTAATCGAAAATTATTATTATTTTATAGAACAAATGTTTCGTTTTTCACCCTCACGCGCTTATATCTTCCTGATTTATTTTTTTATCTTTAGTTTAGATAAAAGCAATAAATACTTTAATAAATAATCTGTAAAAGGCTTTACCCAGAACTTCCCTCGTCGACATTGTGACACTAAATAATTCTAAAAAATCAAATTAAGTTAGGAGTAAAAATATCTTCACGTTTCTAATAAATTAAATACATTTTTAAATTAAAAAAAAAAACCGCCGCATATGCAGAGCGATCGTAACCGCACCCCTGCCTAGAGATCGTATCTGCATCGATAAAGCCAACTACGCTACCGAGCCTCTTCGAAATAAGTCCTGCGCGTGCCTCTCTCTTTTCTGACATTATCCTGTATCGGTTGAGTCTTATTTTCGGCAAATGTAAAGCCTGATCTATATTAAAGTTACTACTTCCTTCTATTTCAAAATTAACCCAAAAATAAACAACATTTTATTTTTTAAGGTGCTCACCTTGTATATATTTGTATGAAATTGTACCGGTTTCATGCGAGGTAGATATACAATATGTATGCAAAATAGAGTCTTTCTCCGACAAATAGTTTTTGAGCTATACTGCCAACAGACAGACAGACAGACAAACAGGCAGACAGACGGAATTAAGAAAACCTCTTTTTCGTCATCTAGGGACCTTAAAACGTGAAGAAATCTCGGAACGTGATTTTTTCGTGATTACAATACTTCCTTCGTCTTTCAGACGAGGAAAGTAAAAATAACTGCGAAAAATCATAGTAGGTTTAGATTTACCAAAAAAAAAAAAAATTAAACAAGTTGTTCAGAGTCACAAAAAAGACTGTATAATTAGCCAAAATTTGAAATCTATCAAACTATAAATAAGGAAGATACAAGAATGTGAGGATCAGAAGTGAAATATTTATTTCATAAAATCCTAACAATAATAATAACAGTTTTTAGATGAAAATTGGATTTTTATTATTTCTGTAATTCTAAGCAACTTTTTCTTATAACTTTTTTCGTTAGTGATTTGCAATAAAACTATTTAAACGTTGTAAAAATAATCCTCTTAAAGTGTAGTATCATTTACCAACATTTTAAATCGATAAGAAAATAAGTTAGGAAGATACAAGAGTGTGAAGGTGAGTGAAACACACTGTATACAGAGTGATTCATTAATTTCATGTCTCGGAGAAAATTCCACTTTAGAAAACAAGAGCGGGAAATTGTGCTTGTAGCCCATGGTGTTGTATTGCCTGTATATTGAAATATTTTTGTACAGTAATATTTGACCAACGAGGTCGTTACATTTTTTTTTTGTTTGAAAGCCTGGTTGACACCGTAGAATTTAGATAATAATAAAATCATAATCCCAGTAGATTTTTAGCAATATGTTTAAAATTTTGTTATTTTATACTTGGACATATTCTGCCTTTGTGTTGTTACTTTATAAAACAATTAAAGATATTACAAGGAAAAAAAGAATAGCAAGAGAATATGGATTTAAAAACAAAAAAGCTTCACGGTTATTTCAAAACTGGTATTAGATCTAGTATTTAAATATATGATTTAACAATGATTGTTTAATCCCTATTGCATTTTTATTAGTTATTTAAATATAAATAATCGATAGAGTATAAAACACGCATACATAAATTCAGCAATGCTTATATTTGAGCAGTAAATGTTATATGCTTATATCTTTCTCTATAAACATTTTTGTACACATAATTGACGTTATAAAATAACAGACATGGCACATTCCATTACTAAACAATGAAAAAGTTGCTTTCCCCAGGTATGGAACGCTGAAAGAGGACGCCAGATTATATGATCGTTACCAAAAGGTCACATAGTTTCGTAGTTAAGTTCCCTTCGAGGCTATAAAATTTAAATTATGGGGCGATAATTGTTGACCATCTATGGCCTGAAATAATTACGGTATTAATTATGTATAACAATAGTGGTCAAATATTGCCGGGGAAAATAATTCTAACAGGAAGGTTTTTCTATAAATATAATCTGCAGTGGATTCTTTTATATTTAACGAATGAAGTAATAAAATAGCCCGAGACTAAGTTTCAAATAATAATGCAGTAGATGGCGCTCCGAACTCAAACTTAGTTTTACACTAGAAAAATATAAGCGTGTGGGACTGCTCGTGTTTACAATAATTTCGTGCCATATAATTCAAATAAACGTTGTAGGCCAGCTTCTTTTATCTACTATTTATCGGTGTTCCTTTTAAATTTTTAGTATTCATACCAAACATCAAAGTGACAATTTTGAAAAATATTTGATTTTCATATGGTTGTAATAATGACTTTGTTTTGACCAATCACGGCCATAGTTATGATTACTACTTAGTTCCAAGTACTGCATGCTTATTTGAAATTTAGTATAAATACTAATATGTGATCGCCATATTACTGAGTTTTTATGTAATTTTGTTCTTGTATTCATTGAAATAAAATTTTAACATAATGACATTTTTCATTTTACAACAAATTTGTAACCCACGTTGGGCGCCATTTTTAAATGAAATGAAATGTCACTGTGTAAATTTTATTTCAGAAAAAGTAGAGACAGAACGACTCGATAGAAAAACCTGGATTAGGACGTGTCTGTATATTTAAAACTCAAACCATTTTCTTTGTAGAGTGCGTTTGCGACTTCTGCTGTATCAATTTTAATTGTTATTCTTTCATTTCATCGACGAATTTGTTGTAAATGTATCTAATGTTAATCTTCGGTTTCGGTTTTAGAATTATATTTGGTGCATTCTAATATACTTCGGTGGTCGATTTTCAAATGACTTTATCGACATTTGAAAATTGATATACCCCATGCATGGCATAATGGGTAAATTTAAGAAAGGTGTAGTTTTTTCGAACTAATTTTAGCTTGTTTTGGTTGTAGTTTTGCGTGGCTGGCATGATCGTTTGTCTAAAGAAAAAAAATACAGATTTTAATTATCACAAATTTTAATTATGATGTAATTTCTTATTTCAATCAGTATTCTTATTTTCATGCATTCATTTCAAAGAATTCGCAATTTTAAGTAGTGTTTTTCATGTTTTAATTGAAATATGATCACATTAAATAACGATAACATTTCAAACTGGCAGTGCGTCAGTCGAAAGTTTATTGTTTGTTAATGCCGATACGATTGCAATTAAATTTCGGAAACTGAGCAGAATAATTTCCATCAGATTGGCACTTCCAATCACGACAGCGCTCACTCGATTAAGCAGCCAGTGAACAGTCTAATCCACGGTCTTAAGTAGAGCTATTATTAATGTTGTTAACAATTCATAAACCTAAAGAACTGCGTTAATTATTCAACATAGATTTGCCAGTGTATGGCCGTAGTTGTTGAAGGGTGGTGAATAACTCAAAATTAATGCCGAATTTTTGCCCGCTCACCTCGCCGACCTTTTTAATCCCCCTTTCACGAAGCTTAATCTAGTGTGCTTGTTATTGCGTACATTTTGAAGTGTATTTGCTTTCTCGCCTCCAGGTTTACTTTGAATTTTTTATATTCGCAGGTGATGGAGACGAAGAACATGATCTATTTAGTGTCGGAGTATGCTAGCCAAGGGGAAATATTTGGTAAGCATTTTACTGATGTCATGGAGTGTTTGTCTTTCCTCTCCAAGATCCCACGCGCGGCGCTAACCTTGACGCTCTGACGTCATTCCGAGTTGGGAGTTGGGGGGATTAAAACTGCCTGGCACAACAAGGGTTAGCTCGACCCTGGACCCATCCTCATGCTCCTGCTGGTGCTGCTGTTCCTAGCCTTTTTGCTTCTCTCGGCTTTACAGAACGAATTGGTTTTTAATAGTCCAACTGTTGCTGCCGTCATGCCCATGAAAAATTCTTAGCTCTTTTTACGAGTAGTTCCCCTATTTCCGGGAAAGCGACGCTGTGCCCGACCCTGCACTTACTGTACCAACGTTTTCATTGGCATTATTAGAGATGCGCGGTTATATTTAGAGCTCGGGGAACCTTCAAACCATAGCAATATGCTGTTAACGTAGGCACATCGGCCCACAATTTTTTGCAGGCCTTTATTCATGAGCTATGATTATGCGATCGATATCTACGATGAATATTTAAAAAAAGGGAAAGGTTAGATGGCCACTGCCATTACTTCAATTTGTAAAGTAGTTTTCATTTAAGCTGCTGTGACGTAGGTGCATGAAGATAGTGGAAAATTTCGGATTGCGTCAGAGTGATTCGGAATAATAAATATGCAATTTCCTCTAAAATAATTGTTGCTTTCTAGTGATTTTGCATGATAATTTAGATATAAATTAGATTTGTTATTAATTTATTGGCCGTACATTTTTTGGAACTGTAGCCTTTGCTTTCAATCAAGGTCTTCCAGCTCAGGAAATTTGCATATCCTGTCGTAAATTCCAAAAGTGTTTTTAATTGGCGTTTTCCTCTTCCTCTCGGCTTTGAAAGTTCGAAGGTATAGCAACAAAATCTTCAAAGATACGAGGAACTGATTTTCTTGCTCCAACACCTTCACCGGTTTTATTGACTCGCAGTGGAGAGCAATTTCCAGGAGCACAAATCTTTTAAAGTATGTCTGCAACGAGGTGTAAAACATAAAACCGACATGAAGCTTGAAGCTACAATTTAATTATTTAACCTCCTGTTTGTCCATGACTTCGTGGAGACAGTTGGGCTGACTACTGATGTGGGCTTCCTGCGAAACTAACAATGGATAAATTTGGTACTTGTAGAGAGACGTCAGTGAAGTTCAAACGTCACTAGAAATGAGTTGGCAGAATAGCACAATTGAATTCCTGATCTGGTTTTTCAATTCGTCGAGCTTACTAATTATACAAAATATAGTTCATAGAATTCATGGAACGAAGAATGCCATGCATCCTAATTTGAATATGTAGCTTAAAATGTCAGTACTACTAGTTGTTTCCTAGTTTTCAAATTATAAATTATTTAAATTTTCAAACTATACTATTAAAAACAAAAGTAGCATACTAAAAATGAACTTCGAATACTTAAACAATTACTCAACTAATGTTTATAAAGAACGACATGCTTTACATCATTGTTTTGCAGATGATAGGTATTCTGATAATTTTCAAAAAGTAAATTCAAAGAACAACAAAATGAGACAATACGATAGAGATACAACCACAGTCAATTAAAATGTCAACAAAAAATCTGAGTAAAAAATTGGTCGACTAAGGTCAAAATCAACCAGGAAAGCAAAAACCGATTCATAGAACAACTGTCCCGTCATGGAAGATTACACATAGAAGTGTATCGTCTTATTTAATTATAAATTAGTTATTCCGACCCAATGGTTTTTGTAATAAAACGGCAAAAAATTATCTAGCGAAAACATAATGGAATAATACCAAAACAGAATGGAAAAGCGACAACTTTAGTCGTGTCTCTTAGGTCAGTAGCCCTTAAATTGAAATGGACAGAAATCCCTTTTTCATTTAGTCGGTTTCTGAACGTGGCAGGAAGCAAGTTAGGAGTGAGATAGAATGAAAGAGACAAATTGATATTGATAACGTGTTTTATATATTTGAGTCGGTCAGACTCTTAATAAATAAACGAAACATGGAAATCAAAAGAATTCTATTATTTTAACTATACCAATTCAATAAAAGAACAAAAGCAGAAGATATTAATAATGTTTCACCAGAGAAGTGAGGAATGCATGTGCGTATGTGCAATCAAACTGGGCATAGCAGTAAAATGTGTCAACATATCACACTATGAGCTCGTTCTTCCAGTTTTACATTGGTATACGCACGATAACAAGAACTACGAAACTTGAACTTGAGCTAATATTACATGGCAGCAAGACAAAGACAACACACATATTAAGGACGTAGAGTTAACTGTAACCCGCATTCTTCAATCCTGTTTAAAACAAGCAATGGATTACTGTGGATAGACGCGACAAATCCGTAAACTAATTGCATTCAACCCGAGGATAACGCACTCATTTAAATGTATTCAGTACGATAGTCGAGAAAAGGTTAGAAAAAACGAGCAAGAAGCAGACCTCGCTTCAGTTTATGTGGACTGAAGTAGACGGGTAGTTTATGATTAGTGAATGTAAAAAGTAAAACTGGCTCGGTTTTTTATGTCTGGTTATATCCTAAGCACTTCTATATCCTGGAATGCGAAAAGGGTCTAAACTGATCGTAAGCTAAAACATTTTACTTCGGCAATGAGAAGCTCATTTGGTTGTCCTTTTAAATTTTGGGCTGATTAAATTCAGTATTTGGAGTATTATCATTGAATTTTTTCAAATTGTAACTTACGTTCATATGTGTTGAAAACCACAGGCTAAGAATAATTTACTTTCACCGACCGTAGCGGTGATACCATAACTTTTCCTTGCTCATGCTTGTTTATTGTAGCCATTTTCCATAATCGTCGACATAAAATAAGATTCTAAACTGCTCGTTATTACGACGTTACTTTATAAGAGCAGTGTATTAATAGTGGGCTTTATGTATCACAGCAAATCCCTCGAAACGACAAAATTTGGCCATAGAAATATCCAGATAATGAGAAAACTTTAATCACGATTAGGTTTTGTCCCCATAAAAAAGCCTTTTCCAGGCGTTGCGTGACTTGCCTCTTGTATAAATTTGTCTGATTCTCTTAATTTGTATTTTTAGCCAGAATATCCCGTTGAATGACCTTTGAACTTACACAAAAAACAACTTTGGTTAAGGACACTTTCCAGTTGGTCAATACCGCTGACGTGGTACAAATATGGATTTAGAAACTCCAGGAGAGCCCAAAGATAAGATTACTTTTTGAATATGTGATGTGCTCAGCTGCAGTTATTTTAGTCTGTACTTTGACACTCGATTCCTACATACGGATCATCGTAATGTCCTACTTCCACCCTGAAACGTTTATCCCTCTCGCACACACCTTTATTTTTACCATGCCACCAATAGGGCTTGAAAAAGCCCCTCGTCCCTGTGGGATTTTAACCCAAGTGTCGATGTCTTGATTACCACTTGCTCCTCTGTTTTGCTAGTATCGCAGCTACAAAGAACAAACTGCGTGCAAATTTGGTTTGTCGAGCAGCTCGAGTGTCAAAATTTAAATTTTATTCGAAGCGAACTCCGCTGATTTGTAATCTTTCAGGAAAGGATGTTTTTTAAAGAAGCCCTTTTGTATGTAAATTAGCGCCCTCTCGGTTTCTGGTTTTGAGATTTTCGGTCTGGCTTTCTCGTATATCACAGAGTGTGTGCCGTTTCTTGAATTTTCGTCTTCGCGAGGAGCGTTAGGTCACGTTTAGCTTTTACGATGCAATTTTGGCAAACGAAGAGTTTGTGTAAATCACGCTATATTATTAGGTTCATATTTGCACAATTTGCTGCAAATTGCGACTTATTGCTTTGATATTTTGGATTTTATTGAAAATCTATCTTTGCATGTGGTGTGCCAGGGAGAGACTTTAGAAATGAAATTTTTTACCCGGCAGTGCAGGAACTTCTATATCTCCAATTTGTATTTATAATCAATTCACTTTGAATGAAAAAAAATTTGTGGTTGTTATTAGGGGATGCTAAGGGAAAGAAATTGAAACAATATTGACAAAGACACAAGAAAATTAATGGAAGAAATAAGAAAGGTAAATCAAAACAACAGAATATGCGAAATTGAACAAGTTAATTAGATAAAAGATATGAAAAAACAAAAATAAAACGCAGAACAGAAGCTGCAATAAATGAAACAATTGAAAAAAATAAAAACACGAAATGCTTTAAGATCTAACTTAGGACGGAAACAGATACATTGCTTGATGAACCAGCATGAAAATATAAAACACAAACGAAAGCTTCTTACTATCGTCCAAAGCTTTTCCACAGATATATGATTTAAAAAAAACAGAAGAGCATAGGATCAGAACAACTACCTTCAATAACAATGTTAAAAGTGACTAGGGCTATTAAAGAAATGCAAAAAAATAGAGCACTCGGAGAAGATGAAATCACTACAGATATGATATTGAACGGAGGCGGAGAACTAATTAAAATAATTAAACTATTGGACGAATGTCAAAAAATCGCACTCAAATAAGAAAGGGGACAACCGAAACCTGGACAAGTATCGACCTATTACTCTTTCATCCCATTTGTACAAATTATTAACAAAGGTTATAACTATCCGTTGGACTAACCAATTTGAAGAATATCAATCAAATGCACAGGCGGAATTTAAGATGGGATATTCAACCAGCCAATCATCTTTTAACAATGAATATGATAGAAAAATCCATCGCATATAATACCTTCATTTATGTCGTCGATTGAGCTCTGTAGACCGGTGGTTATCACATCTGCTTAGCATTTGGGAGGTCGCGGGTTCGATTCCCCTGGCCTTCTGTTCTAATTCAGATTTTTAGGTGGTTTTCCTGAGTCAACAGAGTACCTTCTCTGAAGCAAATGCTGGGTCAGTACTTCTCTACCTTTCCTGGCCTCTCTTCCATTCTCCACTCCTCCTTTCTCTCACCCATCCTATAATTCCCGTTCTTGGCTGAAGAGGGACGCAAGGTCCCTATAACAGCCTGCCCTCAGTTGGGGGAATTGAAATGACCCTGGACCTAACCTTATATGCGTCGAATTTTGAAAGGCTTTCGATACAATCGAAACAAGGGCTACAAGAAGCATTACGAAACTGTAGAATTTCAGTTCGTTTTTAAGACGTTACTAGTCAGAGAAAGACGTAACTGTCAATGGTAGAAAATCTTAACCATCTTCGTTATGTTGACGATGCAAATGCAAATGAACTTAATAAAGACTAAAAATTCGAAATGGAGTGACTCATTGGAGCTCTACTTCACAAGTCCAGGAGCAACTGACGGCCCTAGGTGCCGTTTGTACCTGTCATTGATACATATCACACAAAGTGCTTGTTGTTCATTGTAAATTGGATAGATTGTGGCACAATGAAGACAATAAAAAAAAACTAAGGTTATGTCGGATTATGAAATACATGTAGAAAGCAGAGATAGAGAAAGTAACCGAATACATACATTTAGGACAAACATTTGTTGTAGAAAGAGAAAATCAAACAATAGAAATAAAAAGGAAAACTAGACAAGCTCGGTTAGCTTTCGGAAAACTGGGATGTACCCTAAAGAACAAGAACGTTTCCGTATATTTAAATACTAGAGAGTCGTATTTGAAATAATATTTAAAATACTACCTATAATAGTCTAAGGAGCAGAAACTTGGACAATGTCACAAAGAAAGATGCGAGTATTAAAACCAACACAATATGTAATGGAACATGCCATACTCCGAATTTCACTAAAAGAGGGAAAAAGAAATGAATGAATTCGTTCGCCCCAAAACAAAAATGGACATTTGCTGGACATGCGGCAAGAATGAATGCTGACCGATATTGTAGAGCCATAATAAAGTGAAGACCATATATCGAGAGATAAAAAAAAAACTGTTCCTCAGCGGGCTGTGGAAAAACCTAACCTGATAACTTCGATACATACAATAGACAGAGAGAGAAACCACCAATGAGATAGATAGATGACATAAAGCTACCAGCTGGTCTCAACTGGGTTAGAAGAGCGAACAATCGTCATAAATGGAAAACTGTTTTTTTAAACCTGCGAATTCTGTAAGGTATTTTTCTTCAACTGCAGGTGTCACATTAACCATAGCCAAACATTGATATTTATTGGTTTGCTATATGGTGAACGATATCTTATTCTTGTATAGATATATTTAAATCGAATTCAATATGTATAAAAGGTATTGCCTTTGGTTTCTCACCC
This sequence comes from Agriotes lineatus, assembly GCA_940337035.1. Classification (NCBI taxonomy): domain Eukaryota; kingdom Metazoa; phylum Arthropoda; class Insecta; order Coleoptera; family Elateridae; genus Agriotes; species Agriotes lineatus. The sequence continues at coordinate 82,073,025 of OW679197.1, read as the reverse complement.
TGGAAATCCCCTATAAACACTAGAAGGAAGAAAAACAAAGAAATAAGAGATTGCCCCTGAGCTTCAAAAATACATCTTCCTATTTAAGTTGGTCGTTTTCAAAATATTATATTAAATAGCATTATGATATTGAAATCTAGCAAATTTTGTCTATAAGTCAATGTGTACTTGTTTTTAAGGGTTGTATATGTAGAGTATCTTTCAAAAGTAATAGACAAAATCTTCATTATTTATAAACCATATGACAAAATTAAAATGTTTATAATAGTTCTTGTAAATATGTCAAATTTATAGATAAAGTGATACATAAACTCCAAGCATCTCATTGTTAACTGGTAACACGTTTACTATAGCCATTTTACAAGCCAAAAATTATAAATTTATTCATTATTTAAAATATGTGTGAAGGACCATGTTTGCTTTTGTTAGAAAAATATTCCTGAATTTCATAACGTTCAACGTAGCTATTCGTAGTTGCCTGCTGCAAACCTTTAGTTAATTTGAATTTTCTCATGCGTCCTCTGTAAAACTTCCGGATCTGCTCATGATGCATTAATTTTGCAAGCAGCGCCGTGAAGGTCTTTTCTGAAATTGTGTTCAAAGCTCTGTTTCTTATTTTTCCTTCCGGACTAGGAGGAGGTTTTATTGAATATAACAGATATTTTTAACGGGATTGTTTTCTGGGAATTATCAGTTGCTCTCCGTGCACATGCAAATTAGCAGTGCTTGTCTATGCCGTTAAACGCATGGAATGAAATTAGAGAAGACGTTTCACGCATGGTTGTAAACTTGACGAGTGAAAATTAGTAGTCTGTTGCAAATACATGCCAGAACGCAATTTTGATTTGATTTAAAGCTTGGAAATTGTCGACTCTGAAAAAATAAAAGGGCTTTGGAGACTCTCAACCAGCGTAATTTAATTTCGATTTTTTTTTGTATAAACATGGCATGCAGCGTTTCTCATTTTGACTTTCCAACATTCTTCTCATTGTAAGAATTTGTGACAGCTAAAAACTATTCGTTCTGCAGCATCTAGCCTGTGACCTGTAGCTTAATTTCAACAGTTGCCCAATAAAACGACCGTGAATAGACACCAGAAACTGCGAGAACAAATCAGTTACGGTTAACATTTGTCATTGCAATTTCAATGATATTATGCAAATTATGCGTTGCTTCCGGTTCCGGAGCTTTGCCGGAGTTACCATTTAGATGCATCCACTCGCTCTAGGCGAAAACCGTTAAATCCCACATTTTTCTACGTGGGAGTTTCGTGATCGATGACGTCGCTGTGGTGGCTGGGCTAACGAAACTTCCCCATAATAATAGAACAAAAAATATCCGTGGGCACCTTGTACTTTGCACCCGCTGCCAAAATAGAGTGGCTTGGGAATCTCCGCAACCTCGTCTGCTTTTTGGGTTTTGTGTTAAAGTTATAAATTTATCCACGATTACGAAGATAGCTTCGCTAATCTTTTGACCCTTTCAGACTACATCGCAAGATACGGCCGTATGACAGAAGAAACAGCAAGGAAAACCTTTTGGCAAATACTTTCCGCAGTAGAATATTGCCACAATCGTAATATAGTACATCGAGATTTAAAGGTAAGCTCTTTCGCGGCTGTTTGTACTGATCCTTTCGGGGTTCCCCTACCTTCTACATTTAGTCCTTGGGCGCCCCAACCCTCGAAATGACGCCGCCGTCGGGACGCAATCGATCTATACCTAATGACGTCACGGCTCGTGTGTAGGAGTACCCGGATTCGTAGCTTCCGCCTCCGAAACAACGCTTTACCCCGTTTCTTCACAACCTCCTACAGACCCATTTATAATGTGTAATTGTTGCGATAAGTTTGCTATTGTTCGAGCTGTGTGGCCCCGCTTCTTATATAATCGCATTAAATATAAAATGTTCCGGCGTAATTTGGTTTTATACATTCCGAAATGGCGTGCTGCTTTCTGAATTAGACCAATTATTTTTCGTTCAAAATGGAAATGGCACTTTCGCAAAATGTAGGCTCTGTAAAAATCCTGAAATTGGAGTTGCTGGCGTTTATAACTGAACTCACTTTTGCCGATACAGCAACTTGTCAAATTTTATTCAATTTCAAAATATTGTATAATTTGATAAGAAAAATATCGAAATTTATTGGAAATATCAAAGGAATCTTCAAATAATTGTAGATTTCAGAGCAGTAGCAATAAAAAAATGTTATTTTGTATTCTTGCAGTATTAATAAAAAAAATTACTTTTGCTTTTTGTATTACTTTATACAGCACAGTAAAAATAAGTTTGGATATAAAAAAAGCAAATTCAAAACTTCGTAACTACTTGCTAATTATGATAATGATATGTTACGTTAGATTAGTATTTATAATAATATTATAGTTATATATACAAGGTGACTGTAAAGTATAGAATAATGGTCATACTACAGTTAATATTTATTTTATTAAAAATAACTTTTCGTGGTATTCATTGAAATTTAGGCTACATTTTATAGCATTCTATTATTATTTTTCTTTTGGTGCATTCGACTGGTGACGTCATCGGCTTTTTTAACGAAAGGCTCTACTTTTTCTTCGGTAGATCTAATAATCCTGTTTTCAGCAACAAAATTTTACTTATATTTCCCTAAAAATGTTTCAAGGTAAAACGAAGAATATTGTAATAGTTATTTATGCATCAAGGACGAAAAATTGGCTTTTTATGGCCGATGCCTGCAATTGCTGGCCGAGGCGATAGCCGAGGCAAGCAATCAGGCAAGGCCATAAAAAGCAGCTTTCGTCCGAGCTGCATATTAAATTTTTCCGTCGACCGTCATAATTTGAAAAAAATTAAAGTGAAGTCCGAATTATAAGAGTTGTTGAGGACGAAAAACGTTTGCGGACAAAAAGCGTTTGCGGACGAAAAGTATTTGCGGACGAAAAGTGTTTACGGACGAAAAGCGTTTGCGGCTGTAAAGTGCGGCCGTAAAGTGTTTGCGGACGAAAAGCATTCGCGGACGAAAAGCATTTGCGGACGAAAAGTGTTTGCGGACGAAAAATTAATGGTGTCCAAAAAAGTGACATTTTTGGTACGTAAATGCGTCCGTAAAATCACATTTTATAGGGAGGTCGACGGAAAATATATTTTTTTACTCAATAACAATTTTTTCTTTAGTTTGCGACAATTCATTTGATGCTTTTATTTGTTAGTATATATTTGTAAATCAATGTTAATTTCACTTAGGTTTGCAATTCGATTAAGCTGTCTACAATAAATAATACCAATGGGCGAGTTATCAAAAAAGCTTCGAACAGAATAATACACTTGATAAAAATTGCAAGTCGTCATTTCTATAATAATATGTATATAACATAAATAAGAGAAAAAACATCTACAAAATGATCCAAGAAAAAATGCAGTGTAATTCGAAAAAGGCCAATGCCGTTGCTAGTCAATCGCATAAAAAAAAAACTAATTAATTGCTAAAATTATAGCCGAAATTTCAATGATACTGTTTATTAAAGGTTTTTTCTTTAATGAAATGAACGTAACCGTTATTCTATACTTTATACTTATTCTGTATATTATAGTACAGTAATTGAAAACCTTAAAAACTAAAAAAGATACTTTTGGAAGTCGAATGTTCAGAGTCATGACAGTCAGTATTTTAAATTTAAACTGACGAATGTTGAAATTTAAATTTATTTTTGCAAACAGCTATATGAGCAAAATTATAAAATTCCTATAAAATAACAAAAAAATAAAATTAAGCTGGACTATGTTTCGTTGTATACGTAGACAATATTGAATGTTGTACGGAAGGAATATCAAACTTAATAGGGTCATTGTTATATTAACAGATACATTTTTGTTCTTCTTTCCTTACTTCGTCAAATCTCTCTTTTGTTTATATTTTTATATGTTCTGCCCTTTTTCTACACAATAATAAACAGAAAAAATAAAATAAAGTTGAACTGTTCTTTGTGGTTCTGAAAAAAAATGTAGCATGTTACATAAAGGAAACGTCAATAATTTTACTGTGTGTCATTTTTGTATTAACAAAAAATCGTTTTCTCCTTTCTTTATTTTTTTTTATATTTTGCATTCGTGTTCCGCCTTTTCTACGTACATAATCTGCTTTTTATCATTGCAAATATAAACATGTTCAATTATTGGATTATAAAATCATTAATTGCGACTTTTGGTAGTTTGCTCGAAAATATAATTAATATTACCATAGATTATTTGAACATTTTTTCATTTTAATGCAATAGCTTATAGGCTCCACATACAAAAACATAATTAACAAATATGACATAGATAAACACATATGACTTTTTTTTTAATTTCTAAAAGTTTCTATAGTTGACAAAATTACTTTTAATAATAATTATCGAAAAATATATCGTAATTTATTGCAGAATCATTATAATATTCTTAAATTTTGGCATCCGCCTTGTTTTTCCCGCATTTATCAATATCAACAACTACGGAGACAAACAAAATACTTTTGGAAGATTCCATCAGTTCGTTGTTCTATTAACTTCGAATACCCATTCTACTACCTTTAATATTGTTTTTTTTTTACATTTCGTAACAAACAGGTCAGAGATATATTTAAAGTGCCATAATTCTTAGAAAAGGACTTATTCACTAACAAAAGTTTTAATAAGTTTAACTAATTATATTTTTGAATTATAAAACCTTTAAAAAATTACATAAATTTGTAAAGAAAAAGTGCTAAAAGTTGTGAATTAGAGGTTGTATACGACAAGCTGTAAAACCGTTTACAGTTTTCAGAAAAGGAAACTACGTTTTAATTTTTAATGATTATGTAACCCGTTTTCGTAAAATAGTTCAACGACTTGTACAACTTTTTGCTAGACATGTGGAACGTTCAGACAATAACAAAATCGGAGTCAAAAAACTGAAAAACCCAGCGCCGGTTCATACCATTAGTGTTCCAACGAAACATAAGACGAACTAAATGACCGGGCAGAATTTTAACCACAGGAAAATGTTGTTTACAAGTTTTGGGAAAACAGATGCAAATGGCAATTTATATTAACATAATCTTATGTAACTAAAACATTTGAAAACTATGAAAAGATTATTAAGCGAAAAATGTGAACTTTGATTCTTCGATATAGTAAATAAATTAACAAAAACTAAAGTTACATTTACGTCACACTTTTGTTAATCTAATCCATTTAAATGAAAACCATGTGTTTTCTAAGAAATAATAATTAAAAGGAAAGCTATTTCTGAACTTATTTGCTCTATTAAATGTGGGAGACAACTTGATGAAAATATAATGATGTTTATTTTAAAAAATGTAGTTTTCTTGGAATTATAAAGTAATTATTTGCAAAGTTTGCTCATATTTATAATTTTGTAGATTCACTCTAACCTTTTGTTTTAACGCCGTCTAGAATGAAAATATGATTTAGCTAAAAAATTTAACGTTTTAAGCACAGAAAACAGTTACTGCCTGAAAACAACATTAGAAATGTATGAAGACGTTTGCGTTTTATCGATCTGACGAAGTGAATTATAAATGAGCTTTCAGTTTTCATTTTATAAAGAGAATGGGAATTTACTGAGTACACATTTCGCCAGATGTAAATAATCTTGGGTTAAAAATAATGTTAAAATTCAGGGAGCAGATCAACACACTTTCGAGGATAAACTGCTTTCCGCACCGAGAAAATTCTGTAACAACTTGCATGCGAACGCATTTCCAAACAAATCACGGCGAAAATATATTTTAATAAAGTGAAGAGTCGCCTGTGAGACCGGCGTAAATTAATAAACCTAATTTTATAGGTATTATTAAATTTATTATCGCATTTCGAATTTATTATGTGAGGGCAATTTATTTGAGCGGAAATCCAATTTCAGTTCATTCGCGTCAAGTTACGCTTTATTTTCTCGGTATCATTTCAGGAAGATTATCTTATCAAAATACGTCAACCGAGTGCACCGTCAAATATGATTTGTATTTCCTTAATATTTTTTGAATAAATATCAAAGTTATTTAGCAAACGTCTGTATGCACTAACAATAAACTTTTATTTAGCAAATTATTATGAACATATTTAAATAATAATATCAGTGAAAATGAACAAAATATCTGGCTTATTTAAAAATAAATTCCCCACTTGTTAATTATAACAGACAAGCCGGTCTCATTTTAAAAATTGGCAGCTTTTTGTTATTGATTGATTTATCCTTGTTATTAAAAATTATCCTTATCAGTTTAATAGTTATTGGATGAATTAAAATTTATCATTTGATCATTTCCATAACATACGAGGAGATATTGATAAATAGCTGTGAATAGATCGATACCACATAAAAGCACCTCAAATGTTTGACAAATTTCAGTCAATAAGTTTCAATCGTTTATATTTTGTGAATTTTTTAAGTAGACATGCCAAATCAAAGTGTATAAATTTACTAACTGTACAGAAGAGGTAAAACGTGGTTCTCAAATAGGTATACCTATTCTTTCTACTACTTATTAATGTTCCCTCGTATCAATAAAATATTTTACAAATACTTAACCAACGTGTTTTAATGTTTTTCTCGTATCACAGGCTGAAAATCTGTTGCTGGACTCAAACAATAACATAAAAATCGCCGACTTCGGCTTTTCAAATTACTACACTGCCGGCGGCCAGTTATCAACGTGGTGTGGGTCGCCGCCCTACGCCGCCCCCGAAGTGTTCGAAGGCAAGAAGTACACAGGGCCCGAGATTGACATCTGGGTACGTTAACTATTACGATGGCCTAAGGGTCGTGTTGTCGTGCTTATCTCAGGGTTCTACAACGCCGATGCCCCTTTTTCAGAGCCTTGGAGTTGTGCTCTACGTCCTGGTCTGCGGAGCGTTGCCCTTTGATGGATGTTCCTTGCAAGCTTTACGAGATCGAGTTCTGTCCGGAAGGTTTAGGATACCATATTTTATGAGTTCAGGTGAGTACGTCCGAACAGCACGCGATATACATGGTGGCGAAGTTGCCCTGCCCTATTTGTCTCATTTCACTGTTAATTAATATCGACAATAATTCGTGAAAGTAATGTTGCTTGAGGCTTTTACGGTTACTTGATTTATCAATATTCAAATCAAATTTCGACTTGTGAACAACCCAATCAAACTAATGTTTCACAAGACATTGCGGCGTCATTAGAGTCAAAGTTGCTCTAAAAGCTAGAGTAGGCGTGATGGTGTTTAAATCCCTCGTATAAAACGTTAGCATACTTGTGTTGATAAAATATTCTTGTTCATAGTACTCCTAACAACACGCATAAATCCAAAAAAGAGGTGGTTATTATCTACAAATTTGATAATTGGAAGTAATTTATACTTATTTTTATTACTTGTTCAATATATGGATGACATAACCTGTATTCGTTAATATTGATTTTACATTCGACAAATACATATATGGTGCCCCTAAAAGTATTTTTTAAATTGAGCAATCTATTTATAAGGTTACAATCAGAACAAAGTTTCTGATTTCCTTTGATGAGACAATTCGCCATCGCCGATTTGCCATCGCCGATTCGCCATCGCCGATTCGCCATCGCCGATTCGCCATCACCAATTCGCCGTAGGCCAAATTCGCCGTTACTCCATTCGCCGTCTACCCGATTTGCTGTCCACCCGATTTGTCATTGCGAAAAGTTTTTTTTAATGCTTAAATAATAAGGAAACAATCTCTAATTCTATCTCTGATCAATTTTAATGACCACAGTTCATCTCAGTATTGAGTTTTAATCCTTTTAAAACCTTTTTCTAATGATTACTAAACCAATGAATTGTTATTGGAAGAATTTCTGGAACTTATTGTGTTAGAATTATTAGTTTATTTTTCTATTTCAAAACAACGTAATTGCTTTGGGCCATTGTAAAAGGATCCACGCTTGCAAGTGCATTAGTAATAACATGTGACACATGTTATGAATTATCTTGTATTTGATTTACACTACATTGAGAGTAGCATTTATATATATTTCTGATTGCGATTTGTACTTACTGCGAATCGGCGACGGCGAATTGTCATAGACCCTTGCATTGCATTGCTTGTAGCTTATAGAAAGAGGTCGAATTTGAAACTTGTTTTTCCAAAATTTATGGAACAGTACTATATATTTTTAAGTTGTAGAATGTAGATAATAGCCTAACTACATTTTGACAAAAGTTTAAAATTGTCTATCAAAATGTATTAAACTTTCTTATTCTATGGGAGTTGTCTTGTATAACTTTAAATACGATTAAATTATTTAAAATACATTTTTATTGTTCTTTAAGCATAGTAGACATTATTTTTTGAGATATTAAGGGTTTTAATGCAATTTAATTTTTTTATATGCATTGCGAATTACTTGTATTCTTTAGTTAGCTCATCGATAATTTCACTGCAATATTTTTGCATATTGTGTTTAATTATCATGTCATTATTATCGTTGCTATACAATTTTCTGAATAACAAAGTCACTCCTCTATTACTTGTCGTTTTGTTTGTAGATGGCATTACACATAAGTTTCTTCGTAGTTATGAAGTAGAGACGTGGGAAACTAACAATGCGCATTTATACGCCCCAAGAACAATTCGTCAAGTGTGACGACTCGGCGAGTATAACCAGTATTGCTACTAAAAGTCCAAATCAGCGTGACTTTTGCACCGCCTGTACAGGGTCCGGCAGAATGAAAATATTAGCAGTTGCTCCAAATTAATTTGGTTATTATTAAGTACTTGAAGGAATTGTTCACAAAACGTAACCCGAACTTCTAAATCTCGTGGTAGTGACATTTTAAATCCTTTAAAATACGGCAAAAAATTCTTCCTGATAGGCCCAACTTGATGAATTTAATCAAATTAAGGATTAGGTTAATCTGTATTAGTGTGGTAATGAAGATTGAGTTTGAGTGATGTTATTTTCAAAACCTAATATTTTTAATAAATAAATTATATTGTAACTAAAATTGGCAAGTTTTTACTTTACATTTTTTAATTTTTTTTAAATATTTTAAATTTTGAAACAGTTATTAACAATTTAAATAGGGTCGATCATTCTGCCGGATCCAGTATATTATATCATGTAATTAATTGATTTCTTATCAAGAAATTTTCCTTATTGTAGGTATTGAATTTGGTGTAACCGAACATTTTAAGAATAACATATGCTATTTAGTACAAAAAAATATCTGCGTTAGAAATGCTCATAAAATAAATGTTCTTTTACTATTTTAAAATAACTTAGATATTAATTAATAGTCACAAAGGTACTTACTTTCAAATTGTTTAGCTTAAGTGACTGCCTATAATATATTAATTATTTATGTGGCGCGCCACTGCTACTTTCAAATTTAGTTTGTAGACACGGTTGCCAACTTAGGTAAATGGGTTGCCTATATCAGTGATGATTTACCATATCGGTGTGGCCCCTCAAATCCTTACGTCCCTATCCAAATAATACGAGGTATTTTATTTTGAATGATACATGTACCAGGGTTGTGTTTGGGCTTAAAGCAATAAAAAGAAGTAGGAACTTAGATTCGAAAAAATCGCATATTTAGAACTACGCTTATTGAAACCTTTGTTATGAAAAACAAGTTAAACGTATTATGATTTCATTTTGAACCAAAAAACATGTTTCTTGTGTTCTCAAAAAATGACCCAAATTATTTTCTTCATAATTAAATACTTTTCATCTGAAAAAACAATTACTTTGGGTTTCTAGAGGTTGACTTTTAATATGAGCCTTGCCTTGTGTGATAAGAAGGGGCGATTTTATTTATGTTAGATTTAATATCGTCGGACACAAACGAAGATCTCTCCTTTTTGTATTATCAAATCCTAGTCCTTCCATAAAGCAGGATCTTACTCTAGGTCAAACTGTGTTTAGATGAATCAAATCCCTCTATGAATCTGTTCTAGGAAATGTGTGCCTACAGAGCATATTTTGTATTTTGAAGCTTACCGTGTCCCCCTTAAGAGTTTCTGTGGCTCTCTATTTTTCAAATTTTCCCAGTAGCCCTCAATAAAACTTTCGTAGCCCTCGTCTGGCTTCCATTGAGAACCTATGGCCTATATTACGTGATCACATGATCACGAGGTTTTAAATCTTTTTTAATGTATTTGTACTTTCTAAATATAATTATGATATTTTTTTCACAAACCGAACAGATAATAAATACAACTTGCTTTGTACATATATTTTCCAATATACACAACGTTGGGTGTAACTTCTGCTCATAGAAATTTATTCCAATGATCATCAATCAGTTTTAATTTTTTGTGGGATTATTATTAATTTTTGACGAATAGTTTATTATGCAAATTCAATAACCATACTTATGAATCACCCAGTATACAGCTAAGACGATTAGAAATTCAATAAAATACAATTTTAAAATATATATAACTTTTACCTCTGCTTTTTATATAAAAACAAGTAGAGACGTAAATAGAGACCCATAAATACAAAAATGTACGTTAAGTTTTAAATGATAGTCATTTTTTATTTGTACTAGACATGTGATTAATTAGACTTTTAGTTTTGAATTAGTTAAAAGCAAAGTTCTCGCGGTAAAAAAATGTTTGAATTTCACCTCCAAACTGCCTTTGCCGGTTATTTTATTGAAACCAATTAAAAGAAAGTTGGCAGCCCATAAAAGTTATTTGAATTCCAATTTCAAGCTCAATTTATCATTTTGGAGGAGCGAGCTAAAATAATGTAGGTCTTATGTAGCATTTAAGTTGAAATTTGGGCTATGGCATTTCTAATTTGAATATGAATTTATGCTCGAAAATAATTCTTTTGAATGGACGTTTTCCATGTTGATGTTAATGTTTATAGTGGCGAAGAAAGGAAAGATAAAGAAAATTGTAAACATAAGTGTTGTACTTGTAATATCACAGAATTTTGACATAATAATGTTCATATGCCATACAATAGTATATTACATACCGAGGTGGAAAGTGTTTCATTCCTGTCGACAGATTAAGTAGTTAACCGAGACGCGAGACAGGAATGAAACTTTTCACCGTGGTATGTATACTATTTTATTCGCAACCACTTTATTCTAAACAATAATTGGAAAAATTATTATATTATGATACGACAGATTGTGACGCGCATGAATGGATGAACGAGATTCCAGTGTCCCTACTTACACAGCGGTCGGGAAGTGAGTGGGGGAAGTAGCGGAGGGAAATGTACGACTTCCCACACTCAAATGATGTCAGTAATGTTAACATTACATATATGGTTGCGAATAAAATAACTTATTGCAATTGTGAGTTCATTTGGCTCTGGATGATTTAACGCTTCAAGTAGCGAAGTTCAGGTATTCGTTTATCGAGTGGAAAATTTGAAATTTATACATCTATAAGCCGTTCACGATCTTTTTGGGTCAGGTGAGGCTATGACCATCTAGTAATTTTGTTGGCAGAACCTGTGTTGCAACTAAACTCCCTCATGGAAATTGACACCTTTTGTGTTAGGTTAGGTTGTTTTCAGTTTAAGGTTATATTTTCTGAATAGGTACATTGTTGCCGGATATTCTCTAGTCTCCACATCGACTCGCGTTCTTTTAAATTTGGTCTGTTCTTTTTAAATTGGAAGTAGCATCGTTTAATGGAAATTTTTTGTTGTAACAAAATTATTTTGGGCATTTTGACTTTTCCTTTGACGGAAATTAAAATTATTTTTACACATTTGATAAATCATTTATATTCTTACGAATATTAAAATAATAAATCTGGCAATGTGGTGGCAAGAAAATGTCGAACAGACACTGACAGAAAAAAAAAGTTGCATCCGCTACATCATCGAATCAGTTAGTCCAACATGAAAAGAAAAAATCATAGCCAACTCTGTCCCAAAAAGGTCGTGAACGGCTTATATACAGTGTGTCCCCGGATTGAGTTCACCATAGGTATAATTGACAAAAAATTTTACAATTTTATTTTAATGTTTTGGGATTCCGCCCTGCTTGGTCTGAAGAGAATTTTAAGAATATTTACAGTTTTTGAAACACAAGTAGGCCTTGGCAGGGAAGCGAAAACTATTTTATTTTCAGGTAAACTACCCTTTTTGTTCATGATACGGCAAAATTTTATTAAGAAAAGTTGTTCAGAATGAGAAATTGTCGCCCTATACAAAATTTCAGAAAGATCTGTTGACTCAGATGAAACCGTCATTTTTAATAAATGCAATTTGTTTAATCTAAAAAATAACGGTTTAATCTAAGTCGACAGATCTTTTTGAAATTTGATACAGGGCCATAATTTTTTATTCTGAATAACTTTTCTTAATACAATTATTCCGTATCATGAACAAAAAAAGTAGTTTACCTGAAAATAAAATACAATTATCTAAAAAATAACGGTGTTTTCTAAGTCCACAGATTTTTCTGAAATTTTGCATAGGGCCTTAATTTATCATTCTAAACAAGTTTTCTTAATAAAATTTTGCCGTAGCATGAACAAAAAGGATAGTTTACCTAAATAGAAAATAGTTTTCTCACATTTTTCATGGCCGACTTAATTTCTAAAAATTAAAACTCTGCTTAAAATTGTTTTCAGACCAAGCAGGGCGGGATCCCAAAACATTAAAATAAAATTGTAAAATTCTTTGTTGATTATACCTATAGTGAACTCAATCCGGGGACACACTGTATAATCGACTCGACATTTCAATATTACCTAGGATGAAGTACGTCGTAGTTTCAGAGCAAAATCCCAAGCTTGCAAAAATCACAAATCTAACCAACGTACTTTGGATTCATATTGAAATGTATTTGCCATTTTCTATACCCGCAGCTGTTAAAAAAATAAGTTAGCACC
>OW679197.1:81804176-82060081 GCA_940337035.1 Agriotes lineatus | reverse complement strand
TCAACAGTGCGGTCGAGGTAATTTCGGTGTTACTGCAAGTTGGGCTATGGATAAAATTTTGTTTAATCAAAAATGAATTGTTGCAAGTGTGGATGTAAAGGAATAGAGGAAAAACACATAGGAGATAAATGTTTTGCATGTGATGGTTGTCAGAAACTATTATGCGAGAAATGCTCTGGAAAAGAATTCACAACTTCGGAGATAAGGGTAATGCAACTGAAAAAGGAGCGAGTGCTCAAGTTTTACTGTAGCACTTGCCTTAATACCCTGAGTGGAAATAAAACTGCACAGCGACGCATATAATTGGCCTAACGGCTGTTGGCTGAGTGCTAATTAAATAAATAAATAAATAAATAAATAAATAAAGTTAATAGGTATGTTCGTTTGTCCTGCTCTAAACTGCTCTGAACACTTTAGCGTGACGTCACCAGAACAGTTTAGTGCAGGTTCGAGCAAACTAATTGCGCATAATCGAGCAGAAGCGAACGAACGGTTTTAGAGCAGTTTGGAGCAGTTTAATCTTGTTGACAAAACAAATAACAAAACCTTAAATATTAGTTATTTAACCAACAAGTGTGTTAATGAAGGCGATTAATAATCAAAACTGTTTAAAGCACGAACGAGCGACAGCGAGTGAGTGCCTTTAATAGTTGAGATTATTAATCGCCCATTAACAAACGAGTTGATTAAAAAATTTTTTCGTTGACCGCAAAATCTTTATTTGTGGCGAAAAATTTGATTAATACAACTAACCTCCATGTAAAATATCATCAAAACGTCAAAATCACAAAAACAGTTAATTAATGAAAGAGTGCATTAATCAAAAACAGTGTATTAATAGATCTATTAATCCATCCTTTTTTCAAAAACAGTTAATTAATGAAAAAGAGTGTATTAATCAAAAACAGTGTATTAATGACTTCTATTAATCCATCCTTTTTTAGGAAAAATAATTCATTAATATTGAAATTAACAAGCGGTCAACGAAAAAACTAATTAAGTTCTGGCGAGGCGCGCTTGTACGGGTTTATATTATCATTATTCTACGTAGTTATGGATGAAATTGTGAAAATGATGCTAGTGGAGGATGACGTAGACGTATTTTTAAACAATTCTAAGCAATGCTAAACACAACCAAACACAAAAATTCGAACGCTAGAATTAGGAAATGAAATGGCATGACGGAAGACGCGCAAAACAGCTGACTTTCACCTGTTTTACACGACTGCGCAAGTCTGCTACTTTTTACTCCTCCTAAAGACCAGAAGTAAGAAAAGCTGTTCCAAGCAGTTCCGAGCAACTTGCACCTTATCAAACGAACGCAGTTCAAGCAGTTCGGAGCAGCTGCTCGATCTCAAACGAACGCCGTTTTCCTGCTCTAAACTGTTCGGAACAGTTTAGAGCAGTCAAACGAACAGACCTAATGAAACAGTGATCAAAGAAGTTGTAAATGAAACCGTAAAGCAATACGATGAGAAGATTTTAAAAGGAATTAAACAAACCCTGCTTATGAGAATGGATGAAATGGAACTGGAGTTGAAAGGGTTGTCTGCTTTAAACGAGGCGGTAAAAGAGGTAATTGAAGATGTTAAAATTATAAAAAACAATGGAGTTTCAAGGCAATATAGCGAGGTGGCCAGGAATACACCAGTCTTAATAGTAGAATCTAAGGTTGCTAAAAAAGATGTGGATATAGTTCGAAAGGAAGTTAAAAAAAGTATAGATCCTGTGTTATTGGATGTTGGAGTTACCATGGGACGATCAACTAAGAATGGTATCACGATTAGATGTGATGATAACAAATCGTTAGAAAAAGTTAAAAAGGACATCGAATTAAAGATGGGTGATAAGTACAATGTTAAGGTGCCAGCTAAGAAAAACCCCAAGATAAAGGTGTTAGGGGTTTTTGCTGAAGATGATAGTGAAGATATTGTTGATAGAATTATTCATCATAATAGATTAGAGAAAGATCAACCAACATTTCAGATGAATTTGATACATAGAACTAGGGCAGTTAAGGGAAAATTTAATATTATACTGGAAGTAGATTCAAATACATTTCAATGTGTAATGAAAGAAGAAATTTTAAGAATTGGTTGGTCTAGATGTAAAGTTGTCGAAATGGTTACGGTGCTTAGATGCTTCAATTGTTGTAAGTACGGTCATAGTGCCAAAGTTTGCGAAAATAGAGTAGCATGTCCAAAGTGTGCAGGTGAGCATAAAGAAAGTGAATGTAGTAGTAGTGAGGCTCAATGCGTGAATTGTAATGAGGCTAAGAATAAGTTAGATGTCGATGTTGATGTTAACCACCCAGTCTGGTCTATTGATTGCGAAAGTTATAAAAGAAGGAGAGAGTTTCAGATTAGGAATATTAATTATATATAGCAATTACAGTCTGGCAAAGAGATACGAGAGTTAAATAAAGAAGGTTTGCTTCTACATTTGAATGTACAAGGTTTAACAACAAATTTTGATGAGGTAGCGCAGTTACTTTTTGACATTAAACCTATTATAATGTGCCTGTCTGAAACTTATATTACAGAAAATATTGAACAGCAGGAGATTTTAATACCGGGGTATGGTGCAGTTATATGTAATTCAAATAGTCGACATACAGGTGGCGTTATCATTTACATTAATAACAATTATTGTTTTGAAATAGTAGATAATATTAGTGTCAACAAGGATTTCTGGTTTTTGTCTATACGAGTGCATATCTGTAACAAAACTTTATTGGTTGGATGTACATACAAATCGCCAAGTCAACCCTTTGAAAACTTCTTCGAATTTTTTGAAGCATTGCTGAATAAGGACATCTATGAAGTTGGTGATGTGATTATCTTAGGAGATTTTAATGTGCATTATACAAAAATAGAAGACAGTGCTACGAGAAGGTTCAAGAATATCATACATCGGGCTGGATTTACACAGATAATTACAGAACCAACCAGAATAGTAAATAATTGTGAGAGTTTAATTGATCTAATTGTGACAAATCGATTTGATCTTAAACCAATTAGGGATTTTAAATGGCCAAAAATTACGGATCACGATATAATTGGAACAGCTTTAATGAATAATGTTACTACTGGCAGGGATGTGAAAACATATAAAGTAAGAGACTGGTCTGATGAAAAACTGAATGCTATAAAGGAAGAATTGTTGGGAAAGACTTGGAGCTATGAATCAGTGGATGTTGATATAATATATAATACTTTTAGCACTAACGTAACAAGTGTAGTTAACCATATATCACCTGAAAGAGAGAGGACCTATAAGACTCAAAAAAAGGATTGGTTTGATAAAGAAATAAAAAATGCCCAGAAGTTACGTGATATGGCATATCAGCGATTTAAATTTACTCGAATGGATGTTGACTGGGAACAGTATAAACTTCACAGAAACAAAGTTGTGGGCTTAATAAGAAATAAGAAAAAAGCATATCTAGAAAGAAATATTGACTTATGTAAACAAGATAGTAGAAAGATGTGGAAAACTTTGAAAACGCTTGTATCTGGCACTAAGAAGGAAATAAATGGAGAGATAGACTTTGGAAATTATACTGGACCAATGGAATCCAAGTTTAACCAGTTTTACTGTGATAGCATCAAGAATATTGTTGAAAATATTGAAACTGTTAATGAAAATTGGAAACATGATGGAATGGGTGATATCACTGTAAGTTTCAATCAATTCCAAACCATTACATTTCATGAACTGTCTAAAATTGTCGCAAATTTAAAAAATAAATCATCTTCTGATTTACTCAACGCAAAAATTATAAAGAATCTTTTTGACGTTATTGGATACCCTATGCTGAACTTCATAAATACATCATTATCTGTAGGTCATATACCTGAGAATCTCAAAATAAGTACAATTTGTCCAATCCCAAAAGTATTAAGGCCAAGCAAACCAGAAGAGTTTAGACCTATCAATGTGCTACCAACTGTGGAAAAAGTGCTGGAAATAGTGGTGCATAATCAAATTATCAAATACTTCGAGGATAATAATCTGTTGTACATGGGACAATCTGGTTTTCGTAAACGTCACTCGTGTGAAACAGCGGTGCAATATGTGTGTACAAGATGGAGAAGCGATTTAGATAAGAATATGGCTGTGTTAAGTGTATTTGTTGATTTACAGCGTGCTTTTGAAACCATTGATAGGGAAATTATGCTACAGAAATTGAAATATTACGGAATCAGGGGCACTGCCTTGAAATGGTTTGATAGTTACTTGAATAATAGAGGTCACAAAACTAAAATTCAAAGTAATATATCTGAAGTTGTAGACAGTGTTTATGGTGTTCCACAGGGTAGTGTACTTGGTCCATTGTTATTCATAATTTATGTTAATGATATTTACTTAAGTATAGATAATTGTTTTGTTAATCTCTTTGCAGACGACACTCTATTGTCGATATCTGGTTATGTGTTGAGTGAAATAACTGAAAAACTCAATAGTGCACTTAGTAAGTTATACAGATGGTTATGTATTAATAAATTAAGACTAAATGTTACCAAGACAAAATGTATGCTATTGGGTTCAAGTACTAAGTACAATCATTTTGTGTCAAGTAAACTTGGAGTTACTATTAATGGGTGTAACATTGATCTCGTTAAGTCAATAAAATATCTTGGAGTTACTATTGACTCACAACTTAAATTTACTAATCATATCGATGAACTCTGTAGAAAAATTGGTAAAAAACTTGGTTTCTTTAGACGAGTTTCAAGTGAACTGTCAGGGTGGGCCAGACAAGTTGTTTTTAATGAGATTGTTCAGCCACATTTTACTTATTGTCAGACAGTACTCTTTATGTGCAATAAGACTGATATTTATAGGCTCAGTGTACTGAGAAATAAGGCAATGCGGATAGTATTGAATTGTAACTATATAACGCCAATTAATATCATGTTGGAACAGTTGCAGTGGTTGCCCTTTGAAATCACAATTGAACGCTCTGTACTGATTTTCATTCACAAGATACGGCATGGTCTGGCTCCACGTTATCTAATAAACTTCTTAGATGTTCGAGCTAGTTTTACTAATCACAATCTTAGAAATAAATGTAACTTTAATATCAGCAGAGTGAACAAGAGTGTTTCAATGAGGTCCATTTTTTACAATGGGTTGAGTTTATACAACAACCTTCCTGCAGAAATAAAGAATTGTGAGGGTATTACGGGTTTTTCAAATAAAATCACGGAATACCTGAGAATTAAAAATTGTATAATGGACACTTAATTACGCGATACTGGACTGGTTTTCTTTTTTTTTGTGTTATGTGCAATGTTATTGTTTATTATCTTTTCTGTAATGAATGTTTTTATGTAGCTAATTAGCTAAATAAACCTTTACTTACTTACTTACTTACTTACTTACTTAGTGCTAACATAAAATGTCATTTTTGGCAATCCGGGACTATAGTGAATAGAGTTTACTGGAAAACAACACGTAATTCTCATAGAAGAACAAAATAACATATTCTATCTGGAATCACAAGGCAATTCAAAAGGTTTTTGTAACATTTGCTTTCCAAAGCCTTTTCATTAAGATTGGGACTTCCAAAGTAAGTATTCTGTTTAATATTTTCTAGTTGTAATTGATATACCATTAAAGTGATTTTTGGTAGTATACAGGTTGTCCGAAATCCGTTTTGAACATAGGAAATTAATGAGTGTGACAAGGAAGTCATAAACAAAATGAGTAGCAGGACAAAGATAGAACGTAATCACGGCTAGCTAAATTTTTAAACTAAAATTAAGTCAATGAAACAAACGCAAATATTTTAGCTGTTGTTAAGAGTATAAAGTGAGGTTTAAATATACTATTGTTTACTATTCACATAATTATTTTAATTATTTAAACCTCACTTAGACTCTTGATAACAGATAAAATATTTGACAAAAGTGTTTTTGTTTCATTGACTTAATTTTAGTTTAAAAATTTAGCTAGCCGTGATTACGTTCTATCTTTGTCCTGCTACTCATTTTGTTTATGACTTCCTTGTCACACTCATTAATTTCCTATGTTCAAAACGGATTTCGGACAATCTGTATAATTCCAGCTAATAAATGGTTTTAGCTGCGTCGTTTATACCTTCAGATTCTGATATATGATGGATCCTACAGCTAGTGGAGAAATTGATGATTAAGATTACTGGTGATATATACAGTGTGTTACAAACTCAACATGCCACTATTGATACCTCGGAAACTAAGAGACTCAGGTCAGTGAGACAAAAGTTGCTGTTTAGGGTTATCGGATTCCACCTTAAAACTTTTTTCATCTTATTTACAAAATAGGAAGTTTTTTGTCAAATATGATGGTAATACAGCGGGCAAGTTTGAGACTAATTCCGGTGTGCCTCAAGGTTCAAATTTGGGACCGCTTTTATTTTTGATTTTTATAAATGATATGCCTGATGTATTGACTCATATGAAATGTTTGTTATTCGCAGATGATGCTAAATTTTGTCTTAATATTGAAACAGTTGAAGATTGCTTAAAAATACAAAATGATATTAATAATATACATAAATTGAATTTTAATATCTCTAAATGTTGCATAATGTCATTTACTCGTAAGCAGTCGCCAGTCGTATTTGACTACAAAATGAATAAAGAAATTTTAAAGCGCGTTGAATCTATTACATATGATTGTAAACTAAATTATAAACTTCATATTGATCATGTAGTTTCGGAAGCGCTTCGTACTTTGGGGTTTGTGATAAGACAATGTAAAGTATTTAAAAATTGGAGAACGCTAAACGTCCTAAACTTGAATATGCTTCTATAGTTTGGCGAAAAGAGTTTGAACTGCCAAGCTTGGAAAACAGGGGTTTTACTACATCTCTAAAGCTATGCTATAGAATTTGGAATAATTACATAAATGATGTAAGGTTGGTCTCGCTATTGACTTTAAAAGTAGGTACCTCCTAGGCCTGTGCGTTTCAGTAATGTATTTTTTGTTACCTCGTATTATACTAGAACTCTGATTCGGATATGCTGAAATTAGCAAATCAAGTCTCTTTGCTTTTAGATATTGACTTTTCGTATACATTCGGTAAATTCCGTACTATAATAAATACGTATTATTATTATTCACCACGATTATAACAGAAAAGAGTGAACTGTTGAAGACTTCGTCTGCTGGATAGTTTTTTTTTCTTTTCCTTTTTTCTTGTTTCTCTTTTCTCTCTATTGTTTAGTTCGAAATTATTGTATTGATTAATTAAATTTGCACTTTATGTAATTAGGCCTGTGCCTGTTTAAAGAGAATAAATAAATAATTAAGAAATTTGATAATGATTTCGGTTAAAGAAAATCACAGCATATTAGGTAAATACGGATATATAAAATTATGCAAAATGTTCACTCCGCTATAACTTCGTTACTATAGAGGCACATAAAAAGGCAATAGAACATTTTTTTTAGTAATTTATATGTTCGAGAGAAAGTTAGTGTTTTTATATTTCGATTCTATGTTTTGATTCCAAGATATATCAACCTGAATTTTTTTTAAAATTAAAACCGCAGTTGGTTTTGCAACCATTTGAAAGCGTATTTTTACTTTCCTCGCCTGAAAGACGAAGGAAGTACTTAATCGTGAAAAAAACACTTTCCAAGATTTCTTCAGATCTTCACATTGCAGGGTCTCTAGATGACTAAAAACATGTTTATTTACTAGCAACATGATATTGTTCATTTCGTCATAGATACAAAATATGAAAAGCTACTTACCTTCTTCGGTAAATTGAAAAAAGAGGTTCGACTGGTCTAGGTAAAGAATGTAAGTCAACAGTTAATCCTTCACTTTTAATTTTGATAGGATCACTTTTTAAATCTGATTCGTGTATCCAGCGATGGACTGAAGAACCATTTTGGTAGATCCAAGTTTCGTCAAGATTCACAAATGTTAAATTTTTACTAGAAGTTGCAAAAATTTTCTCAAAAAGTAATTTTTGCTGCAACAACATACTTTTATCCGCAAACGTCACAAAAGTGACAACTTATTTGTCTTTATTGACAAGGTAAAAGTGTCACTTTATCTGCCTAAGCAGACAAAATAGCGACTTTTGCGTACTTTATCTGCCTAAGCACACAAAATGATTGCTCTCTTTCTTTCTTTCTATGTTTGTTCGCCATCTCCTCCGAAGATACTGGACCGATTAAATTGTATGATGGCTTAAAATTTTGCTAATTTTTAGAATTAGTTCGTAGGCCGGTTTTTATTTTCAAAAAAGTACGAAAAAGTTTTAATTTAAATAAACCTTTAAGCAGCGGATCGGAGCATCTGTCGCCGTGGGTTATGGTGTGACAGCTGCTGTGGCCGTGTGCTATTAGCACGGGTGATTCAGTATGTTCATATATCATTACAGTTGCGCGTTATCTGAACAACAGAGGTTGGCGCAGGGGTACAGTGCTAGCCTGAAATTTACCTGAATACGTTTGCGGATAAAATAGTATATGTTATTCGGAGTAAAAGTGACTTTATGTGGCTTAGCTGAATTATTTGCCTCACTAACGTTCGGCTAAATAAACTTCAGCTTCGCCACATAAAGTATCACTTTTACTCCTAATAACATAATCTACTATTGTTCACATAAAGTTTTGCGCCCGTTTACCTCACTGTGTTTGTAACCCATTGACTTTATAATTTTGTATAATGTTGTACGCCCCCCTTTAAATTCCAATTGTTTTCGCAAATCTGCCAAAAACTTGTCCAAAGTAAAGTATTTCGGAACATGAAATTTGTAAAAACATCAGTTTTGTTGCGTTTGCCAGAGGATGCTGTTTGTAAATTTTCACTTTTTGTTTTTATATTTTCTAGTGTTTCGGCTCAGAGAAAACAATTCAAATTATAGTAACAATAATAGACCAACAGCATATAACCACAAATACATACGATACACAACTAATGCACTTCACATTGAGAAAACAGTGTCTACAATGATAGCTATAAGAGGGGACTACATTTGCCAGGGGAATTTCAACTTCAAAGTCAATGTCAAGACTTTCTTCATTTTCTTGCCCTTGTTCATCTTGATCATGTTTTTAGGTTTATCTGTCTCATAAATGTTTTCAAAATTTCTTTTTGGAAACTAAGGCCATAGTTTGGCAAACGTCATTAACTCAGCAACTCAGGGCCTACCGGGAAATGCCCGGCGGGCCAGCACGCGCCTGATCCAAAAATATAATTGCCATACCGCTCTGATCGTTATGTGGTGTACAAACATGTATAATTTTTTGGCCAAAAAATCATACATTTTGTATTTTTATACCAGTATGGCCAGCGTACATAAATCAAACAAGTAGAGACACTCGCTGTCGGTTCCTTGAACAGCTCCTGGGGGGGGAGGGGGTACTTTCCGATGGTACTAACAGATGGCGCCACTACTTTATCACATATGATTGGTAGCAGAGCTAGTAACTGGCTCTGATTGGTAGAATTTTGTGCTGCCATCCAAAGTCAAGCTTAGAAATACCCCCCGAGTGACTGTCCCAGGCACTCTAGACAGGTTTCAACATTTGGCTCGAGTATCTCTACTTGTTTGATGTATATGTACGCTGGTATGGCTACCCACATTTCCTTAGTTACCATTGGAAAAAATTACAATTGTTTCACAGTTTACATTTTTTGAAAAGTTATCAGAACGAGTCGTAGTATTTTCCGTGTCACCTTATTTGGGAAGTAATCTGATCGAATATATCTCGGTCTCATTATTATGCAGGTAAAATTTGAACTCAAGATTTTTTGCTTATAGATAATCTTCCTCCAAATGTAATGACAAAATGCATCGCTATCGCTCGGGATTTTGATCATGTCATTTGCCTCGGCAGTTTACCAAAGCAACAATCTTTTGGTCTATTTTTTTGGCAAAATAATGATCCCTTGATATATTCTAACTGAAAATAATTGCTTCAGAATTTACGTTGTTTAACAACGAAAATATTTTTTTCTTCAAACGTCAGTAAAATGTGCCATTATACTGCTGGATTGATGATGCTAAACTGTCACTTCATTGCCATGGCATCTAAAACACTTTATCTGTAGCTCGTCATGGAATAGCTCCAAGCAGTTCCGTGCACATAAATGTGTTGTTCTTTTTACAGAGGGCGTGAAGCTTCAGTGCGCCAGTAATATACGTTGCCCCGCACCTCAAGTAGTGTTTGGTAGATGCACGTCACCCGATGAAGTTTTGTTAGGTTATAAATAACAGATTTAACATTAGGTATTGTTCTGTGATTGTAACTAGATTATTTTAAACAAGAATCGCACACGTAAGTGAACACTCGTTATTATTGTTTTTATATACTAATTTATTGTTTTATAGACAGATTAATGCTGCTTTCTGAAGTGATATCAATTAACAGTATTTGTTTATAATTAATTCAATGTTTCAAATATGTCACCTCAAACGTTTGATAATAAGCAGAACAATGGCAACACAACTGCAATGCAGGTGTTACATTTGACGGACCCTGAGACGCAACAATTATATACACTATTATTAAGCCCAGATTGCCGCAAAGCACTTGAAGGTAACTAACTGACCGTAGTAAGATAGTAACTGCATTGCTTAATTTTAACTTTTTTAAGATGCCCAATTTGCTAGCTCTTTGCTGTTTCATGTCAAATGTACCACAAATAACGTCGACCAAAGTGCCGTAATGACAATAGTTGTTAAAGAAGTCGACACCAGGGCAGAAACAGTTGTAAATGAAATGGATAATGAAGAAATAACTAAATACGAATAGTTAGAAAATGTGTCTTCACCTGAAATTAATTTTAAGAAGTTGCCAATGTTTATCCCATGTTTAATATTCATTAGAGATGTAATCATTAAATAATTCGAACATAATGATAAACTCTTCATTTTCAACTCGGTTCTCAAATATAAAAAATACGCCAGAAATACATTTTCGGTAAAGCTTTTTGCACTTTCTTCTCGCACCAATTTATAAAACGGGAATATGCAGCTTCATAAATATTGGCCGATTTTGTAGGCACCAAATCATTTATAGCCGTCTTGGCGGCCTTTGCTATTTCAGGTGGGGTACACTGATCAGTTCCTGACATATTTAAAGCTACAATGTTATTACATTTACTCAATAAACTTGTATATAATTGCAAAATATAGCCACTTACAGATTCTCTCCAAATTGAAGCAGGTTAACTGACAGACGAATTGTTTTCAGATTTTGTTTTGTTTATAGTGTAGTGCTCTCCAAAGCACACTACATTTATCAGTCTACCCAATCTTCTACCTTAAAATAATTCCTGGTTTTTTTCACATTTCTTAAATAATTTGTTATAAACGCTTGAAGAAAAAGTAGTATATGTTATTCGGAGCAAAAGTATCTTTATGTGGCTCGGCTGTACTTATCTGCCTCGCAAGCTCGACAGATAAACCGTCCAGCCACGCCACATAAAGTATAACTTTTTCTTCTAATAACATAATACTCGTATACTATTACAATGTCAGTTTTCAGTAACAAAACACGTTAATCAATTGTGAAGTTTTAGTCGTAGTAGTTAAAGTAAATGTTCAAAATGCCCCCCATCGTTTTCAACACATGCATTACACCTCCGAATAAATGAACTGGGAACACTTTCAAGAATTCCCGGTACTTGTCGAATCGTTTGGCAACCTTGCTTGATTCGCTGACGTAATTCGTCTAGATCATCAACAGGTGTGGCATAGATTAAGCTCTTCAAGTAACACCACAGAAAGTAGTCTTAAGGGAGTCAAGTCAGGTGATCTCGGAGGCCATCCAACTGGAATTTCCCCCCCTATCAATCCATCGGGCATTAAAAGTACGATTCAAATGCTCCCTCACAACAGCCATGAAATGTGCTGGTGCTTCGTCGTGCATGAACTAATGTTGTGCTCTCTGGTTCAGAGATACATCGTCCAGGAGCCCGGGCCTGTGTTTACTAAAAAATCATGGTAGCTGCCCCTGTGAGCCGATTTAGTAGGAAAAGCGGTCCAATCCATCTGTCGCCTAAGATACTCATCCAAACATTTGAACTGAAACGAATTTGAGTCTAGCTTCAACAACAGCATGTGAATTTTCGTCAGATCAAGCGTGATTGTTATGAAAATTAAATATTCTCTATCTTGTAAATCCAGCTTTATCGGTAAAGAGAATATTCGTGGAGAAATTTGGGCGCTCTGCATTTTCATGCAAAAACCATTGACTGAACAGTAACCTTGCAGCGTAATCAGGTTGCTGGAGGGATTGCACTCTCTGAATATGGTAGGGGTACAACAATTGGTCGTAAAGAGTTTTCCAAACGAGGGGTGCACTAATACCGACTTGAGCCGAAATTCTTCTAGGCTGATTTCTAGGTTTTGTTCCACACTTCAACAAAATGTGTTCTTCTACCTCTACTGTTCTGGAGCGTCCAGTATCATATGCACGTCTTCTAAATGAACCTTCCTCTTGCAGTCGCTGATGAAGTCGTCTAAGCATGTTGTGAGACGGGAGTAATTTGGAAAAGTTTCAGCATACAAACGACTTACTTCAAAAGTCAATTAGCACGATCACACATAAAATGGATGTCTGCCATATGTGCATTCGTGTAAATAGCCATATTAATTAAAGTGCAGTCAGCAAATGTATAGAATAATAAGTTAAGTTGTCAGAACAAAAAACTGATAAGCCTGTTATCATTTTGCTCTTACCAATAAACGTTGCAGTGATTAAATTTAAATAACCCAGACTAATATTGTAATCTACCATATCCTCCCTGAAACGGTTAATATTAGGACACCTGTTTATTTAAGACTTTTAGGCTTATTTTGGTCTGTACTGTATGTTCTACAAATATTATACATTTTTTTAACACCCTGTATAGGGTTGCCAACACTGTCATTTTGACCCGAAGACTTCGGGTTTGGTGATCAATCAGCGGGCTTCGGGTTTTCAATAAAATTCTTCGGGTTAACTAGAGGTTCATACATACATGGATTGCACATTTTTTTACTACTATTTAAAAGCTCCAGAGCCAAAGTAATTGGTGGAAAGTGGCCAAAAAGACAAAAAAAGTTTTTTGAAAATATTTTAAATTTTTTTCAGAAAAATTTAATTTTGTAATAGCTTACTTGACTTCTAAGATAGATTTTTAAAGTTTTATTTAATGGAATGTATTAAATTATAATTATGTTATTTATTCCTGCATCCCGCAGCGATGCTTATTTTCATCCTTGAATGTAGAAGCCAACTTGTATTTCCTATGTTCTATTGTTACATCTAATATCGTATTTTATGTAAGCAAATGTTTGCAAAGTCGGTGCTGCGCTGGATGTGTATTGTGAAATTTAGTTTTCGCGACTGCAGCAAGAAACACGATGTACGCGGGATGTGGGGATTTTCAAGTTATGCAAATTTAACAAAGAAGACGGCATTCGCACGCAGCCTCTTCTGAGAGCTGAATGGGTTTATTCGACTCGAAAGTAGAGTACGTGAATTCGCTCAGGACGATAGAAGTTAATTTTAAGCGATCTGAAAGAGCCTGGTAGCCAGCGTTTACTGCAAACAGAGTTAAAGTGCAGCGAACCAGCGTTTATAGATTCCGAAAACGCATTTTCCCAGTGTACATGTGAGTACGCCCATTGTGCTATATTTAAAGGCTCATTTGAAGCGTCAATTTTGAGAAGCGCCAACTGAACTGTCCTTTCGAGGCCTGCACGCAATCGGGGGTTCCCAGCATCATGTCCGCTAGGAGCGTTAAACTGCAAGCTTTTGCAAAGGCTAAGAAATGATTTTTATTAGCGACAATTTAATGCATACACTAAAAATCCCATAAGCCGCGGATTTTTTGTCACTATGACAGCGGCAAAAGTTAGCCCTAACTTTTCCAGCGACAAAACGGAACAATTATTTCAACGTTATTTTTGATGATGTTTTACGATGTTCAAGTTTGTAACATGCCTGCGAGTAGCCTCAAGATACATCGCAAGTTGGTTATTTTAGAAAATAATTCTAATTTCTTTTATTTATTTTGTGTTTCTGTGTGTTTTCTTTGTGCTTTTATGTTTTTATTTGTTTTTGACTTCAATAAATGATATAAACAAAGTCCGACCAGCACTACTTGAGGAATCAGACTCCTGTTTTGGCAATTAGTGATCTTTCATAAGCCACTAACTGAGATATTAAGACAGTTTAAGGTTTACTGAGCTAGCTAAGAGATAAAAAGGGCAAGTAATTATTTAAATATTAAAGAGTACGAGACGTCTTGTTCAACTTTAATATATCCACGGAGGGGTAAAAAATGCGTATTTCATATGCTAGGTACTTAAAAATAAATAATTTTTGGAATTATGTATTTATAAATTAAGAAACTATTTCACCTTGATCTTTCTATTAATTTTATTCCCTACTCCCCCCCCCCTCCAAAATTATTTTCTTTGGGTCAACATCGACTCAATGTTGGTAACCCTAACCCTGTGTGCTTAAAAATATTCATTTTAAGCAATTCTTTTGAAATGCAATGCAAGGCAAGACGAAAATGGGGGTGAGCGCATGCGCCAAGGCAAATTTTATAATCAGCTGATGCAAGACAAAATGATTAGAGCCGGTTCTAATTTTGTTGCAAATCGCATGCAATTCTAGTAATTTTTTTAGTAAAAAAGTTTGTTACCAACCATTCAAATTGAAAGTAGCAGTGAACTAACCTTTCACTTTTCAAATTTGATAAACAACTTAAAACACGTGCTAAAACCAATGTCAATATAAAATTGAAATGACCACATACGTATTACGGAAATTGATTTATTGGAATTGTTGTCAGAATGATATGCACTTTTATGTATTGTTAGTTGGTAGTAGGGATGTTCCGAATATACAAAAATTCGTATTCGCGAATACGAATGCCGAATACAAATACTCTTATGAATATTCGCGAATACGAATACGAATACGAATACATGACCTTGAGTGAATAATATCAACATCAACATCGTTTTTGTACGCGCTGCAAATTTTAGAAATAGTATGGAAAATAGTTTTGTTTTTTATTTAATGTTATAGAATGGTTAATATTTTAAAAAATGTTTTATTTAATGTATGAATACCTGTTTTATATTTTTATTAAAATTCTTATCTATGTTTCTATAATTTTAATGTCAAATACTCGTATAATATTCGTGTTAATTTTGGCGAATGCGATTACGAATACAAATATTGAAAATATAGCGAATACTCGCGAATACGAATACGAATACGAGTATTCGGAACATCCCTAGTTGGTAGTCTTGTTTACAAACGTTATGTATTGCACCTGACTTTGCATAAATGTAAAGTGACAAGCAATATGAATTTTTACATGCAATTCTTCAAAAAACTCACCTAGTAGGTATATCACATAATAATTTTACTTAACTTATATAACTTTCTACTGTTTTCTTCTGGCGTCTTTCTTCTTTGACTATCTCTTCCTAATGTTGTACTTGTATTAATTTTAAGTATATTATTAAGGTTATAATGATTAATAACAAAGAAAGAGATATCGTAGGAGGCCAAAAAATATGATGAAAATAAAGTAAATGCAGGTAAGCAGCAGTAGAAAATAATGAACGTAAAACATACAATATACGAAAACTATTGTTTATATTTCAGATAAAAGGACAAACTACATCTTTACTGTAAAACGATTACACTTTTTTACATATCAATACTCACTCAAAGTTACAAAATTTTGTTTGAAATTGTTAGCTTTTCCTTTCTGACAAAGATTTTTCAACGCTAAAACTGTATTTATGAAACATAATAAGACTACTAAGAATATCAAACACCAACTAATCTTCAATGACAATTGTATAATTCTAAGCAAAAATTGTTTGGAGAGTTATTTGACTTCTTTAGTATCTCCCACTACATATCTATTCATTGCATGAATAATTTTTTTGAGTCGCAGTATCTCTTGTACATCCATTCCATCCTCTGCGATACATTCTTCAATAACATCCAGAGCTAATGGTTCACCTAGTGAATCATCAAATGTAACCATTTTCTTGTCCAGATCAACATTGATCTTGTCTTCATCGTCAGTGGTTTCTGCACTTTGTTTTCCTTTATGCCCATTTTTACTCCGAACATATTTATTTCCAACATCTTCAACTTGTATTTTATCCCTCACTTTATCTACCACAACTTTAGTCTTTACTTTATTCAGTTGTTCACCTCCATGCATCAAGTTTCTTAAATCATCGACAACTTCCCTGTCTGGTAAACATTCAACAGCACCGTTCACTACTTCCTCTATCATATTCATTAGTTTTCTCAAATCTTTCACTGCTTTCTTTTTATCAGAACTTTGTGGATCTGATTCCCTGGCTAAAAGGTTCATTGCTTGTTTATTAATCTGTTTCATGCTCATTGTAACTTGCTCGCTACTCTTTATTTCTTTGACAGTATTTTCTTCATCGTTCATATTTTTCCCTAGATCATAACTTGTAACTGGCCTTTTGTACACTTTCTCTTTGTGTATTCCACCTTCTTTGCCAACTGCATCGTTTTTTCCCGACATTTGCTTTTCTATTAGTTCATTCAATGGTTCTTCATTGATCATCACCATTTTATCGTTGTCAATTAAGATTTCCTTAGAGCTTGCGGAGCCTACGAGCACCCTTTCTTCCACAAGTTTTTGTACTTGCTTTGCCATAATTAATCTCAAATCTCCTACTACCTTGTCCACCAAACTTTGTACAGCTTTCTTTATAGCTTCGTTTTCCATTATCATTTTCACTTGCTTAGACATTAACTCCCTTATATACTCAATCACCTCTTTATCAGCCAGGACATCTTTTACTGCCTCTTCTACCATCTCCATCAATGCCTGCCTTTCAAATGCATGTTGCATTTTCCTGCTCATTTTTGCCAGTTCATTAATAACAATATCAAACAAAGTTTTTATTCACTGAGTTGAGCAAGTATGTTTTCCTAGAATACACACGTTAGTATTTCTTGTACTTGGTATTACTTACTATGCACTAACTTAAGCTTGGGGAGCAATTTTACATACTAATGTAAATTTGGAATAAAAATAGTGATTGATTATTAAATGTAAACAGGTAATTTTGCTAATTTATGTCCACTGTCAAAATTGTCATGCAATGTTTTATTTTTGCCAACTATGAGTTTTATATAATATGAAAATACTTGTTTGTCAGCTGCTCAAATTTCCGTAAACCTACCCAATATCGGATCCTTACCATATGTAAGGATAGGGTTGCCATATTTTAAGATAACAATTTCGGGACAAGAATTACAAAATTGGGGGGGGGGGGGGGTGCTAGTGTGAAGAAAGTAATTCTTTACTTTAATTTTTTCAATGTTTTGTTCAATTTCTTCACAGTTAAGTTAATAAACACATTCAACTATTATTCGTAAAGGAAACTAATAATAAGATTAATTTTGCAGGAACACTAATACGAAGTTGTTCTCTGAATGATGTCATTTTTGGCAGTGGTCTATTATGATATGTTTTATCGGAATTTTTCCACTGTCTCAGGTGTTTATCACACGACGTTTCGGGAGTTTTTGATCTACTCCCGTCTTCAGGTTTTCCTGGTTAGTCCTGAGAAGGTACGATTTGTGTACGTCTTTTCACGTACACTAATATGAAGCTCTAATAAAAATTTTAATTGAACAATATGTGGTTATTAATATATTATATGCTACCTCTACCATTGATTCACATTTGCATCTGTTTCTGCTGCAGTATTTAAGAAAAGCCGTTGTAACCCAAATTTCAGAATAGGTAGATATTAGATACACATTTTTTGTTAAACAATTAGTTGTAAATTGCATTTGAGGTATTGAACCAGAATTTGCAGAAATCGCTTGAAATCGGTAACGCATAAAATTTTCTTGGAAAATCGGGACATTTCGGGATAACATTTCGTTGCAGGACAACTAGCTCTCAATCAGTACATTCCTGAAAAATCAGGACGTATGGCAAACCTACGTAAGGATCCGATATTGGAAAGTGGAGTAGCAATACTAATATCAGCAGAAATTGAACTCACTTCTATAATGGGAACAGGTTTCGGATCGTATAATTTGGGCCAGGTTTAATGCTAAATATTATATAATCATCATAAGTGTCTATGCTCCAACAAATAATAACCTAAGAGAAAAGAAAAATGAATTTTATGAGCAATTTCAAGGAATATTTGAAGAATTACAATATAAATATAATAGAGATATCAAAATAATTCTAGGAGACGTAAATGCAAAAATAGGAAATTACTATATGGGAAGAGAGACGGTGATGGGGAAAGAAGAACTAGAAAGTACCTATAAATAATAATGGTGAAAGACTATTAAATTTCTGTTTCATAAATGATATGGTTATTGGAAGAAGTTTATTTAATTATAAAGATATCCACAAAATAATGTGGAAAGCCCCGGATAAAAATGTAAATTGACCACATGCTTATCAAAAAGACGTGGTTACAAGATATTAGAAGCATGAAGGGTGCCAATGCTGGTTCAGATCACTACCTGATTAGAGGAAAAATAAAATTAAGTTCAATGCACATAAAGGACTGCACAGGAGATACTATAATATACAAAGGCTGAAAAATGAACAAACTAGAAAACAATTTCAAAAAGAACTGAGAAATAGAACTGAAAACCTTAGTATAGAGACTCTACGAGGTGCAGAAACATAGCGAACAGTCAAAACAGCTCTGTGCCAAACAGCAAATATGGTGCTATGTAGAAGAAAGAAAAGTCAATCAAAATGGACCACCCAAGAAACAGAGAACTTAATTAGGGAAAGAAATGGGATAAGACAAAAAATGCTACAAAATGAAGGAGCAAAAAAAGAAAGAGAGCTAGAAAAGGAATATTATGCAACAAATAAACAAGTAAAGTTATCAACTGGAAGAGATAAAAGGAACTTTTTTAATGAAATGCTACAAGCAGCGGAAGAGCAGAGCTGTGCGGTACTCGAGTACAAGTACTCACACCTCTGAGTACTTTTAGTGTACTCGGTACTCAGTCCACGAGTACATTTTTACTTCCTTTTACAATAAAGGAAGTATTGGATTCACCCCAAAAATTCGAAATTGAGTTTTCAACAGATCTTCACGTTTTAGAGTCCCCTGATCCCAAAAAACATATTTTTTTCATTGGTCTGTCTGTTTGTCGGTCTGTCTGTATGTCTGTGAACAGAATATCTCAAAAACGAAAAGAAGTATGGCGTTGAAACTTCATATATGAGTTGTGTGTACTATGTAGATGCGACAGCAAGCTTTTGAAGAAGATCGCATAACCGGAAGTAGGTGTTTTGTGATTTTTCAGTTTCTTTCGATTTTTTCAAAAACGGCTCTAACGATTGTTTTTAAACTTTACATATTTATTACATTTTTAATGTGTATACTTCGAAAATGGGTTTCTTTTGTTTTTTTTTCTATTTTTTTTATTAACTCCTACTTTAAATAGAACACCCGGTATATTATTACATTTTTGAATTCAGCTTAAAATTCTAGAGAAAATTTGTCTCTTGAACTAACACTCTATTTTGTACCGTTTTTGTAAAATTTTTAATTTTTTAAAATTTTTTACAAATGCTTAAAAATTTAAAATCAAATTTTTGGCTAATTATAAGATCACTGTAAAAGGCAGTTGTGTGCGTGTAACACACCAGATTTTTTAAAATGTACTTGTACTTGTATTTGACGCGTTTACGTGTACTTGAGTACATGTCCCTGTACTTGAATACATTTTCGGGTACTCGAATACATTTACGTGTATTCAAATACATTTACGTGTACTCGATATCTATTTATATTTATATATATATTTTCGGGTACTCGAATACATTTTTGGGTACTCGAGTACATTGCACTGCACAATAAGCACCTACATTTTTATCCAATTTCAGACATGTGGCCGCCAGTCGCCATAAAAAGCTTAATTGCAGTTTTGTAACCCTTTCAGTAGTGCAGTGCTAAGGTTGTCGGTTAGTTCGTTAGTTGATTTTTTAATAAGTGACTGACTACAGTGATTTCCGATTACTGACATGGGATATTAACAGTAATAGGTAGTAAGTAAGCAGGTACCTACCTAAATTAATGATATGTTCTTAATTACTAGACCTTAGGTAGTAAGAGCATCATTAACGAAGTTCTGCGCCGTATTCAGATCACTTCGGCCACTTAGCATGTGCATTTATAAAAAGTATAGCATTCACATAAATTATAGATGTTTTGCATAATGATAAAGAGATTAAATTACTTTTATTTTATGTTTTCTAACGTACAGTTTTCGATGTACAGGAAGTGGGAAAAAATGAAGGCTTATTTCCAGGATCCTAGACACTTCAGTGCAAACCTCATTTTAAATGCATGCTTAAAAGCACTGCAATCGCGGTTTTCCAATGTGTTTCAATTAGAATTAGAAGAAGCCGTTGTAGCTGCGGTAACATTTTTGAAGTTTAAGCTTTGTTGGTTCAACTGTTTGAGGAACCAAACTAGTAGGTACAACAACTGATTCCATAAAGCAAATGATCATTTTATCAACTAAACAGCTGCTGGAAATATATTTTGAAAATTCCGATGGATGTGACAGCGACGCCAAAGATCAGGATCTAGAATATGATGGATGTTTTGATTTTGATGAATATAATAATGATGTACCTGGACCTTCATCTCTTCATATTATCCAAACCCAAAAATTGAAAGAATCACATATTCTAGATAAAAAGAAGTCCAAAATTGAACTTAAACTTTTACATTACCTTGAAGATAAACGGACCAATCTGTCAATGCTGGATGATTACCCGAATATGAAAAAACTTTTCATGCACTATAATACATGCTTGCCATCATTGGCCCCAGTAGAACGATTATTTTCATTCGTGACACTGGTAAACAGACCACATCGCCATGCTCTGACCGATGACAATTTTGAAAAACTTGTTATTTTGAAAACGAATAAATTGGACTTTAAAAATGTTGTGGTTTGTTTTACCACCTCTGTACTTGGTACTCTGTACTTGTATAGGTATTCGATTACTTTCATTATGTACTTGTACTCAGTACTCGATTACATTCTAAGTAAAGTATTTGTACTCGGTACTCGAGTGCTTTTTGTCTGTACTCGGAACAGCTCTGCGGAAGAGGCAGAAATTAAAAA
Source organism: Agriotes lineatus (assembly GCA_940337035.1). Classification (NCBI taxonomy): domain Eukaryota; kingdom Metazoa; phylum Arthropoda; class Insecta; order Coleoptera; family Elateridae; genus Agriotes; species Agriotes lineatus. Next base: position 82,038,920 of record OW679197.1, on the reverse strand, counting down.
TGACTCCAAAACACTGTTTATTCGAAAAATTCAAGGACGAAATTACAGAGGCCATATTAATGACAAACATGGTAAGCTGTTAAGAATAGAGAAGGATGGGATTGAGAGATGGGTAGAATATTTTAAAGGAATATATAGCACAAATGAAACATTAAAAGTGAAGATTGAACAGGAAGAGGCATAAATAGAGGAATTGAACCTATTAAATGAAGAATTTAGTAAACATGAAATCAGAGATGCTCTAAAACAGCTAGAAAATGGAAAAGCAACTGGTATTGATTGCATTGCTGTTGAGCTGTTAAAAGCAGATATAGACAGAATGACTGAATTATTTTTTGAATTGATGAAAAACATATGAAGGAACTTATACCGAAAGAATGGTCAGAAGAAATTATAATAAAGCTATGATATTTTTTATCGGACTTCCACAATCTCGAGAATTTATCACACGTTTCGGGAGTTTCTGATCTACTCCCGTCCTCAGGTGAATGAACTCCTGGTTAGTCCTAAGAAGGACTGATTTTTTTAAATGTTTTTTATCATGTACACCAGTGCCTACGCCGAGGTTTGAACCCGTGACTACTGATCACTTTGATTACTAATCTGACACTCTTACCACTAGGCCACCAGTGTGGTAGGAGTGTCAGACTAGTAATCACAGCATCAGTGGTTCCGTATTTAAACCCCGGGGTAGGCACTAGTGTACGTGATAAAAAAGTACAAAAAATCAGTTCTTTTTAGGACTAACCAGGAGTTCATTCACCTGAGTACGGCAGTAGATTAGAAACTCCCGAAACGTTGTGTAATAAATACTCGAGACAATGGAAAAAGTCCAATAAAACATATCATAATAGACTACTGTCAAAAAATGACATCATTCAGAGAACATAATAAAACTACCCAAAAAAGAAAATTTGAAAAACTGTAATAATTGGAGGCCTATAACGCTGCTATGTGTAGCTTCAAAGACAATAACAAGAATAATTCTAAACAGAATGAAAGATGCAATTGGCCAAAAATTAAGAGAAAGTGAAGCTGGTTTTAGAGCCAATCGCTCTTGTATTGATAATATTATTGTCATAAGAATACTGATAGAAGAAACAATTGAATGGCACAGTGAAATGTATATAAGTTTTATAGATTTAGAAAAAGCCTTTGGTCAAATGGGTAGAGAGAATATTTGGAAAATACTGAAACTATATGGATTACCTACCAGAGAAATATATTAGATTGATACAACTGCTATATGAGAACTATAGAATACGAGGGAAATTTATCAGATAAGATAATGGTTATTAGTGATGTACGACAAGGATACATACTCTCACCAACACTTTTCTTAATTGTCATGGATTGGCTGATGAACAAAGTCACAGATAATAAAAGTGGTGTAACATGGACTGCATTTGATAAACTTAAGGACTAGGAGGATGCTGCTGACATCTGTTTATTAGCAGAAACAAAAATTCAAATGGAAAATAAGATCAAATCACTGGATGAAAATGCAAGACAAGTAGAACTAAACATAAAAATGATAAAACAAAGCTTATGGAAATAAATATTGAAAAAAGAAGAAGTCATGCTAGGAAATAAACAAACATGTGGAAATAGTAAAGGAATGTTGTTATTTAGGCAGTGTACTTGAAGAAATTGGAGGATGCAGTCAGGACATAAAAACTAGGAGAGGTGAAGCTCAGAAAGCATATAGGGCAATGAAGAAGATATGGTCATCAAATAATTTAGGTAAAAACATAAAAAAAAACAAGTTTTTAACAGTATAAAGAGCATTCTGCTGCATGCATGTGAAATGTGGAATGAAAGCAAGAAGATCCAAGTATTCATAAACAACTATTTAAGGAAAATACTGCGAATATTGGCCAGATAAGACTACCAACGATGAGCTATGGGAAAGAACCAAACAGAAACCGGTTATCGCAACAATTAAAAGATGTAACTGGATATGAATAGGGAATGTTTTAAGAAAATCAGACAAAAATATAATCAGACATATGTGATGCACTATAAACCTCCAGGTAAAAGGAAAAAGGGTCGCACAATGGGAAAATGGAAAAGAAGGATTTTAAAAAAGTGTTATAAAAGAAACATGACTTGGAGTGAAATTAAAGCAAGTGCGAATGATAGAAAGAGCTGGAGAGAACTAGTGTTAAGTATAGTGAGTGAACAGATTAACAATCGATAAGTTAAAAATTTTACCACAATGTGGAAATATGTGATAAGGGGGCGTTAGTTTAGTTAACTAACCACTTTATGAATAGCTACATGAAATGTCTTTACGACACCCCATGTTCAGCTAGGAAGTAATAGTACATACATACCATATGATGTGTTGTTTTTTTACATAGGAAATGGAAAGTGATCCTATCAAAATTAAAAGTGAAGGATCAAGATTTACAGTTTTACTTGCGGGATGTCATTTAGGGTTTGTAGAAGGGTGTGGCTTTTTACTAAATTCAAAAAATAACGATAGAGATTATCATAAGACAATGGACAGGGAACTTTTTCAAAATTGGGTGGTTAAACAACTTATTCCTGCTTTGGTTAGTTTGAAACAAAAATGTGTGGTGGTCATGGAACCACAATATTGAATTTGATCAAAAATTTACGAAGAAACAACTTTGGGAATAATAAAACCTTTTCGGACTAATGGACAACGGCGATATTTGGTAAATGAGAGATTGCGGGAATACGGATATAAGGTTCTTAGATTACCCCCATACCATTGTCAATATAACCCTATTGAAATGGCATGGGGGTTTTGTAAATCGTATTATAACAAGCACATCAATTCTCAACCTTTATACAAGGGTAAGGTTGAATCTGATTCAGAATCAGAGGACGATAGTGATGATAAAGATTTTCATGGCGAAATAATGGAGGATGAGTGAATAGCAGGTATTTAGGCAAAATTTTAAGTGGTTATATGAAATCATACCTTAGATGTTTGTCAGAGGATGCTTTTTAAACAGTTTATCCAAAATTTGTTAGGAATATGATTATAAGATGTAAAAGTATTAAGATATCAAGGGGGTTTATTGAAATTTGTTGATCAATTCATATCATCATCATGTGACACAGTGTAAAATTATCTCTGATCTTCTGAACGAGTACTGATCTGTACATTATCATTGAAACAAACTATGATAAAATTTTGGAAAGGAAAAACAATAATCCAGCGTAATAATTTATAATAATTTATTCGCAATCACATTGTAATGTGTCAATTTCATGACATGACAACAGCTGGGAACTAGATGATTACTTGAAACTAGCCAGGAAATTATTACATACCCCGAAAAATATTACATACCTGAAGAGTGGGGTGTTTCCATGGTAACAAAACATTGAGTGGGTTGTTTTCATGGTAACAAAAATATTTGCTACATCAAGATATCTATTATTCAGAATTCAATTGTAGTTATTTTTAAAATTAGATGATTGCAAATAAAATAGTATACATACCACGGTGGAAAGTTTCATCCCTGTCTCGAGATAAAGTTAACCTCGACGCTACGCGTCTCGGTAAACTACCTAATCTCTCGACAGTAATGAAACACTTCCCACCTCGGTATGTAATATACTATTACTACCTACCTACTTATTACTATTTTAGTGTTGAAATGTTATGTGGCAGATGTGAAAATCTACATGAAGTAAAATCAGCAAGCCATCCATTTGACAAGATATTTACATTTTTCACATGTTCATTTCTCTGACCAATATTGCTCAATTGCTCTACAAAATTTATGTGGCATCAGTTTGTGACGTCTTTATTCTTGCACACCAGCAAGCAAGCAAGCATGTAAAATAAAGTGTCATGTACATAATTCTTATCCAAATTGCAATAAACATTAATATTGAATGCTTTTCTTATGCATTATTTCTCATTTTCGTTTCTGTCAATTGTCAAATCATTTCAATTTTTCATTCTTAATTTAAACAGAGATCCTGCAACAATGTACCTATTCAGAAAATATAACCTTAAACTAAAAACAATCTAACCTAACACAAAAAGTGTCAATTACTGTCAATCTCCATTAGGGAGTTTAGTTGCCACAGAGGTACTGCCAACAAAATTATTAGATGGTCATAGCCTTCCCTGACCCAAAAAGATCGTGAACGGAATAACAATTTTATTTTATCCTATTATGTTATTATGGCAATAACTCCTTAGCAACGAGTTGCGTTAAGATGCATTTAACAGCACTAGTGTTGTTAAGAAAAATAACATAACTATACTTTATTAGCATTTAATCACATGTTGACAGCACTGAAGTGTATTGTCAGTCTATGTCAAATTCGATGTTAGTAGGTTAGGTTTGGTTTGTTATTTGACACAAACTGACGCAAAACTTAACCTGAAAATCTCAAATTTAACATAATCTGACAGTGCTACCAACAATACAGTATTGCGTTTTAATCTTACTAGTGATACCACCACTCGCTGTTGTAAGTGTCATTAATAACCATTTTTCCAATTTTTTAAAAAGATTAGTATTTTAGGATAAAATAAACCGTGTTACTATATACGTAACGTTATCTGCTTTCTACATTACTCGAGAATTTTAAAGAACTCGCTCCTAACGTCGCTCGTTCATTCAAACTATTCTCTCGTAATGTAAAAAGCTTGATAACGTTACTTGCATCGTAAATTACTACTATAGTATTGTTCAGGGTGGAGCTTGTAATGGACTGTATGAATTTAATTTGGACAGTTGCAGGAATATCTTAGGGGTGCAGGAATTAAAAAGGGGTGCAAACCAACGGTCTCGTGCGGTCTCACACGAGATGATGTACCAATAAAGACCTGGGGCCGTTGGTCAGCGTGACACAGTGAAACAAAAACTTCAAACTGTATGTTTATTGACTAGAATATTTTTCTATTTATACATATAAAAATACTGACTTAGCTTACAAAGTTTAATATTTGCCCTAGTTCCAGCTCGCATATGCACTTGCGTATTCAATTTCATAACAAACAAACAGCCAGGATTGCAGGATTGCAGTTTGTTGACCGGGGTCATTCGACCAGTGCTGATAATAAACGCTGATGCCTTGTTTGTAATTTCCTCATGCAACAGGTTGCTTACGAAATGTATGCATATTTAGTTTAAAGTTAAAATTATGTTTTGGTTCCTAAACATTCTGCCGAGCGACAAAGGGCCGGGATGGTGTGGCTGAGGCTGTCTCTCCATCTTCTTCGTCAGGTGGCAGTGGTTGTAACCTGAAGCTCTCTGACGGGTCTGAATTTGGGCGTGGCTGCGGTTTCCTATTCTTTCTCCAGTACTTCCATAATGTCCAGTTGATACAAACTGATACCAAGATACCGATTGTAGTACCAGTGTTCACCATGATGGTATGTTGATGGTGCCACAATGGATATTTCTGATGTAGCTGCAACTCGTCCTCTTCTTCTTGTAGGCGTTGAAAATGATCGGACGGTAGCAACACAGGTTCCTCCATTTGCAGTTGAGGGTGGGTGCTCGTATTCTGCAAAGTAGTGTTAATAATTACTTGCATTGGTTTGTTGAACCCAGCTACGACAGGAATAGTAGTGAATAGCTGAGTATGCAAGGTAGTCCGTTTGGTGTATATAGTACAATCTGGGGATATCTGGATTATGCCAACATCTTGAATCTTCACATCTTCTCGATTCCCGCTGCATTGTACTGCTGCTGTTGTGGGTTGATTGGGCATAAACAACCATGTATTTGCTGCGTACAGTTTCTTCCATACCAGTGTCTTAACTGTAAACTGATGGACCAAACATTTGATCTTGTTTAATCGTTGATAGATTTCGTCAATGATGCAATTAGGATTGTCTTCAATACTTCGAACGGCGGATGGCCTACATAGGTAAAGATGTTTTCCTATTGGCTCGATCTCCTTTAACTTGTCCTCTTGGATAGGTAGTAGCGACGTCGGATGGCTCTCCATGCCATTTCCATCAGATGATGTTGCAGGTCTAACCGAGAGGGTTGTAAATCCTCGAAGTGGTTCGGTTGCTGCAACACTGGCTCCTTTGCTATTTCTGTAAAAGAGCTTTTGTGTTATTGTGTCGTTGACTATGTTACCAATTGGTTTGGAACATCCTGCCAACGTCCATCGGCTGCCTCTTCCTTTGGAGACGAACATTATATGAGTGAATACGATAATTAATATCACTCTTGCCGAGGTTAGCTGTTTTAGAGGATGCCGCATCGGTATTCCATATTGCGTGCTTTCGGTAAATTCCCTCGCAGACTTTAATAAGCCGTCTTCTTGATACCATCTTCTACGAGGGGCTAAGTGCTTAGCATTGTGTTTATTGTTTTCTGAACTTGTTGCTGTTAGTTCTTGAATCCACCTTCTATTAGGCGTAGAATATTTGGTTTCGGATTTTTCATTTTCTGAATTCCTGGCTGCTGCCATTTCTAGGTTCCACCCTACACCGGGTGCTAAGTATTTAGCGAACTCGCAGGTTTGCTCGCTTGCTGCATTTCTTGATGCCATTTCTTGATGCCACCCTCCACTAGGTGCTAAATGTTTAGAGAACTCGGAGGGTTGCTCGTGTACTGCAATTCTTGCCGCTGTGTCTTGTTGCCACCCTCGACTAGGTGCTACGTGTTTGGTGTTTTCTTTTCCTGCATTCCCTGCCGACAAGTCTTGGTGCCGCTCTCCACCGGGTGTCAAGTTTTTAATGGTGTCGGAGGGTTTTCCATCTTCTGCAGTTATTGCTGTAACTTCTGGGCTCCGTCCATTACCGAGGGTCAAGTTTTTAGTGAGCTCGGAGGTGTTGTTGTTAGCAGCAGTTATTGCTGCAGCTTCTTGGCTCCATCCATCGCTAGGAGCTGCTGTCGAAGCATCTGGAGGAGTTCCAACGATTTTTTCGTGGCCTGCAATTTCTGGACTGCATCCACTGCTTGGAGCTGCTGTAGGAGTTTCAACGATTTGTTCGTGGCCTGCAATTTCCTTTCCTTTCTGTCCATCGACTTTGTGAATGGGAACTTCCTGAATGGAGACTTCGTGAACGAGGACTTCATGAATGAGGACTTTGGAAACTCCATGCACTTGGTGATTTTCTTGCGAATGATAAGATGCTATTTTTTCACATTCGATGATAACAGGATGTTGAACTTCCGTATTCTTTATATTGGCAGCTGCTATTGCTCGTTCTTCCGCTGTAGGATCGGTTGTTGATATTTTCTTCACCTGCTGGATTGTTACTCCTGGGATGGATCCATTGATGCGGGATCAATCTCTTTGACTGTCTCAATAATTTTTTCCTTGCATTTCCCTGGGCAAAAGTGTCTGGAGTTATATTTTCCTGTAGGCTTGAAGCAGTTTGAACATAATTTTTCATTCTTTATGAAGTCCCAACGTTCGGATATATTTAGATTGCTGAATTTTGGGCAGGATTTAATGCTGTGTGATCCTCCGCAGTGGAAGCACGATATGTCAGCAGTGTGGTACGTCTTCACTGCCCACCGATCCTGGTGACTTTCCCATGGTTTCCCAATTCCTTGTTTTCTGGGTTCGAGTTTGTTCCGTCTTTGTACAGCTTCCAGCGACTGAAATCTTGTTTCTAAGAAATTCAGTAGCTGCTCGAATTTTTGCACTTCTCTTGGTGCCGTTAGTGACTACTCATACAGTCTGTTGGTTTCCTTGTCCAACTTCCGTGTCACTATATGACACATGATAGGCCCCCATGTGGCCGTTTCAATTCCTAAGTTCTCAATTGCTCTTAGGCATTCTGCAGTCGTGTCATGGAGTTTCTTGATCCCTTCTGCAGATTCGTTCGACAGGGTTGCCTGGTTGAATATGTCATCCAAATACTTCGCAAGTAGCAGCCTGGTGTTGTCGTATCTGTTCCTTATAATGAACCATGCAGACTCGTAATTGGCTTCAGTTGCCTCCAGGTGTTGCACTAACTTGCTGGCTTCCCCTCGTAACTGTGACTTTAAGTAATGCATTTTTTCCGCCTTACTTAGTCGTGAATTTTCATGAACAATTCTTCGGAAAATATCATGAAAGCTAGGCCATGCTTCGTAGGTCCCTTCAAAAAATGGAATTTTAAGAGTAGGCAACACTATATTCGCATCCTGGATGTGTTGGTACAGGACTACAATTATTTCGTTGACCATCTTCTTGGTCTCGTGGAACTCCTTGTCGTCGTAGCTACCGTGGGATAGTATCTCCTCGTTTAGAGCTCTGATGTCATCCCAATCATCCTTAAAATTCTTAATGTTGTATTCACAATACCTTTTACTGCATTCCTCATTCAACCTATTCCAGACTTCCTGAATGTCGCTTTGGAGTGAATTCACCTTGATCTGTAGCCTTCTTATTCGAAACTGTCCCTCCTTGTCAGCACGTGCGGTCGTATCTTCTTTTGGTCCAGCTGGCTGCTGTGAACTTTCACCTAGTGTGGCTAGATTTTCTTCGCACTTGTCGAGCAGGGCAATCCCTTCATTGTAAACGTCTTTGGTTTGCTGAAAAAAATTGTTTTTAAAATAAGGGTGTTCTTCCTCGACTTCCTTCGCCAGGTCTGAATGGTTGGCCTCAAATTCTTCCCAAAGTTGTTTTAGGGTCGATCTGCGAGCGGTGATATATGCTGCATTTTTTCTTGATGGGCCATCCTTCCTCACGTTGATAATCTGCCTGCGAATGGATTCTGCTAAATCTTCTTGGGTTGTGAAAATCTCCCGTCGCTGCGCCATCGTAACGGTCTTGTTCGATGAGGGCTGGTACGTTTTAACGGATCACTGGACCAAATACTAGGGGCAGGAACGTTGAAAGGCTCGAAATATCAAATACTAGGGGCAGGAACGTTTTAATGGCTTGAAGGACCAAAATGATCAGGGCAGGAACGTTTTAATGGCTTGAAGGACCAAAATGATCAGGGCAGGAACGTTTAAAGGCTCGAAAGGACCAAAATGTTCAGAGTGGAGCAGGAACGTTTTAATGGATCGAAGGACCAAAATGTTCAGGGTGGAGCTTGTAATGGACTGTATGATTTTAATTTGGACAGTTGCAGGAATATCTTAGGGGTGCAGGAATTAAAAAGGGGTGCAAACCAACGGTCTCGTGCGGTCTCACACGAGATGATGTACCAAAAAAGACCTGGGGCCGTTGGTCAGCGTGACACAGTGAAACAAAGACTTCAAACTGTATGTTTATTGACTAGAATATTTTTCTATTTATACATATAAAAATACTGACTTAGCTTACAAAGTTTAATATTTGCCCTAGTTCCAGCTCGCATATGCACTTGCGTATTCAATTTCATAACAAACAAACAGCCAGGATTGCAGGATTGCAGTTTGTTGACCGGGGTCATTCGACCAGTGCTGATAATAAACGCTGATGCCTTGTTTGTAATTTCCTCATGCAACAGGTTGCTTACGAAATGTATGCATATTTAGTTTAAAGTTAAAATTATGTTTTGGTTCCTAAACAGTATAGTACGTTTTTTTTTCTATAATAACTGTCAAAGTGTTACAATGTTGGTAGACATGTGATTAAAACGCTAGAAAATTTTTATACCTCGTGTTGGTAGAACTTTTTTTCAAAATTATGGTTATGTGTCAATTTGAATGTCAAAGTTTCTTAATTTGAACTCTTGACAAATTTATTTTTTTAACATGGAATCATCATCATCATCATCAATAAAATCGGATAAAAAAAGAAAACCAAGAAATATTTTAAATGCAAAAATGAAGCAAGCAATATTAAATTATGACATACCTGTTAAAATGACAATCATTTTTTTAGGGAAGAAAAATCTATGTACCAACATTATTAAAACTAGGGACCCTGCAGGAATGCAACTTATCCCCTAGAAAGTTGACCTTGAAAATTATTATAGAAAAAAATGTACTGTATGTCAGTATTACAGTCAATTTATACAGGGTGTTTCAAAACAAATGCGAAAAGCTTAAGGGGCTGATTCCTTGTTCAAAATAAAGGATAGTTTATTATATAAACATTGGGTCAAAAGTCAACCATTAGGGAGATATCGCACTGCAAATATGGCGGAAAAATAATGTTTTTATTTGTTATCTTAAAAACGAAAAGAGGTAGAACATTACAATTTTATGGAATTATTACTAATATAAAAACACACTTTTTGCATATTTCTCAACTTTTTTAAAAAGAGTAGAGGGGATTGAATTAGACCACCGCTATCATTCTTCTTAACTAAATTTAAGAAAAACTTACGCAATGACATGGAACAATATGAATTGATAGCCTGGTTTATTTAGAAACTTTTTTGTCTCTTGCAATTTTTTCATAAAACTTACCGTTTCCAAATAAAAAAATAAAACGTAAAGCATTGCATGTCGAGAAAAAGAAATTTATTTTAGAAAAATAATCTAGTTGGCTGTTATCACTTTTTAAGACGTTTCTTATTGTTGTTTTATTTGACATTGCTCACTTAGTTTGAATCATATATCTAATACTTACTATATTGCTAGCGGCTATGAGTGAGAAACTCACCAAGGAAGTGAGACAGACAACCAACTCTTCAATGTATAATGGTGGGCGGTGCGCAAGGGCGGTGGCGTCGTCCGCCCAATGGGGAAGTGGTCAAGTTTAAAATTCGCTTCTAAAGGCGGAATTCGAATTCCCACGCATGCGCACGAGACGCGTTATACTCTAAGTGAGACTATGTCGGCGCCGTAATGTTTTCTGACGTTCCGAGGCCCTACTAGCAATATATGTGTATTATATATATGGTTTGAATATAAAATACGACTAATTTAATCAAAAATTTATTATCTGATCATTTAATTATTCAGCCATATTTGCAGTGCGATATCTCCCTAATGGTTGACTTTTGACCCAATGTTTATATAATAAACTATCCTTTATTTTGAACAAGGAATCAGCCCCTTAAGTTTTTCGCATTTGTTTTGAAACACCCTGCAGAGTGAATTTATTATAACGTGCAATGTGGCATTCCCGTTTCCATAAGGACTTGATTGTTACTATTGGTTTCTAAGGGTACGCCACACCATGTGTAAATGCGTTTATTCGCAACCATATATGTAATGTTAACATTACTGACCTCATTTGAGTGTGGGAAATCTCGCACATTTCGGCCCGCTACTTCCCGCACTCGAGTGCGGGAAGTGAGTGCGGGAAGTACATTCCCGACCGCTGTGAGGTAGGGACACTGGGAATCTCGTTCATCCATTCATCCGCGTCACAACCTGTCGTATCATAATATAATAATTTTTCCAATTATTGTTTAGAATAAAATGGTTGCGAATAAAATAGTATACATACCACGAGATAAAGTTCACCTCGACGCTACGCGTCTCGGTTAACTACTTAATCTCTCGATAGGAATGAAACACTTTCCACCTCGGTATGTAATATACTATTATTTTAAAATGCAATATATGAACCGTAATTTGATTGAAAAAGAAGCATCAGAAAGAACAACAGGGCATGTAATAACCCACAAACTTGCTGTAAACTGAAGTCTTTATACTATTTGATCAACAGAATTTCTTTCCCCGTACAATATATTATGTTTTTACATACTCAGTAACGTTTCCATATTGCATTTTAAAGTAATAGTATATTACAGCCCGAGATGGGAAGTGTTTCATTACTGTCGAGAGATTAATTAGCTGATTGAGACGCGAAGCGTCGAAATCAGCTATTATCTCGAGACTAAGGAAACTTCCTGTCGAGGTTTGTACCTATACTATTTTATTTACAACCATATATGAAATGTACTTCCCGCACTCGAGTGCGGGAAGTAGCGGGCGGAAATGTACGACTTCCCGCACTCCAATGAGGTCAGTAATGTTAACATTACATATATGGTTGTAAATAAATGCATTTACTCACAATCGGTTAATAATAGGTAGGTTTCTAACCTTCAAAACAGTAGGAAAGAGAGTCATTGTTTGCTTTACTTTCCCAGCTATCCGGGAAAATCTTTCAATGAACTTGCCATGTTACTTAACAACAGCGTCGCAGTTTCCTTTGTTAAAGTGACTTATTAAACTGCGATGACAATTCGTATTATTTGAAACTTACCTATTACCTAATTAAATAAATAATGACAAAAACCGATTGTGAGTAAAATAATAATTATACATACCACGATGAAAAGTTTCATTCCTGTCTCGAGATAAAGTTACTACTTAATCTCTCGACATCGACAGGAATGAAACACTTTCCACCGCGGTATGTAATATACGTACTATTCTTAACGGTAAGCTGATGAGGCTTAAAAGAATTTGCTTATTTCAAGCATTTTGCTTTAGATATGGCGTTTTGCTGTGCAGTAGGATGCAGAAGCAAATCGAAATACGGCGTGCTAATGAGAACTTTTCCTAGGAATAGGGACAGGTGAGACATTGGTACCCTAATGGTAATTCCAGGATTTGTGAGAAGCATTTTGTAGATTCTAAGTGGGAGAAAGCGTGATTTGATGGCAAAAAAAAAAACATTTAAGGATAATGCGGTTCCGACTTTATTTACTTTCTTATATCTGCTTCGGAGCCTAAAATCATTGAAAATATTAACATCTTTGTAAACAACTGTCCAAATTTTAAAATATTATCAACAGTAACAAAAATGACTAAGCACGTCCAATGTGAAGTAGATTCTCGTGTAAACTTGGAAGAGGAGATTACGAGACTAAAAATAGATTTAGAACATAATAAAAAATACAAACAACTGCTGGTTAGAAATCTAAATTACAAGAAATTTATTTGGTAACTGAAACGAGAGATGTTTAGAATCAACCAATTTGGTAAATAAAGTTTTTAACAAAGATCAAATTCGTAATACGACAGTAAATAATGCGATAAAATTAAAATTTGTATGTGGTACAAACGGATATAAGGAACCACAACGACAAGGGATTCCTCTACCACACTGGCGGATCCTGGGCCTGTTAAAAATGTATTCTGATAAAAAGTTTTTGTTTGTTTTATTATTATTATAGCATCCTGTAATTTAAATTTTCTGAAATGCTTCTTCCACATTCATTGTTTTTTAAATTGCAATAGGCACAATTTGCTCTCACCCCCCAGCGTTGGTGGGGGTTTTCGTCATTCGTTGATGTCGATTTTTTGACCTGCCTAGTGTCTACCAGTCTCCATTAGAAAAAACAATGAACTGCATCTGGTGCGTCGTGACCGGCGTATTTTGAAATAATATAATGCTTTCATTGTTTTTTTTAAATTGTACAACTAGTTAGTCAAAGTTTAAAATATTCAAAGCCGGCAAAATTTTAATTTTAAAGGTAAGTACTCGTACTTATGTAAAACAATACTTATTTTATCTACGACAGTGTGTAAAATTGCCTTTTAGTTGGCAGTTTTAAGTTTGTAAAACGACTGTTTAATAACATGTTTTCGTTAGTTTACGTCGTCAGGAGTAACGTGTTTAAAATATTTCATTAGGCACGTGTTTTAAAATTTTTAAAACACGCAAAATTACGACCGGTTGCTAGTAAGAAATGATCCTAATTTACATTTAAATTATTTTGTTATATTTACCGTGTTTTCTAGATTCTATCGTAGATAAAAATTGTACGATACACATGCGTAAGCATCTTTAGTCACTCGCGGGGCTTAAAACACTCGCTCACTCACGTTTTAACTCTACCCCACTCGTGACTAAAGAGTAGCTTTACGCACTTGTATCATAAATTACTATTATAACATTTTCCTAATGTTGCCATGGGTATAAAGTATCACTTTTCAAAATTGAGTGAAGTTTCAAAACGTCGCACTTTCTGCAATCAGTTGTGAAAAGAAAACTATTTCACAACCAGTGATGAAGTATTTATTTATAAAACCAGTGATGAAATGCCTCATTTTGTTACACAAAATAAGGCATTTTCCAAACTCGTTTTATAAATTGTAATTTAAAATGTATTCACTTTGTTGTGTTTATTTTTTTTGTAATACCTACTTGTTAAAGATTTCTTTAAGGACTGTTTACTACTATGTAAGCAACCTCTTTACTTCGGCAGGCCGTAAAAAGTGTCCTTAAAGACCACGGCCTGCTAAATTGTGTGCTAAACGTCAAAGTGACGTTTGTCACACAATTCAGCAACAAGCAAGCCTTCAACTCCACATAGAAGAAGGCGAAAAAGACTGCTATAACTGCTGAACATACGCTAAAATAACTTGCTCATTCACAATCTTAAAGTCTGTAGGAATATATTTATCATTTTCTACAGATGTCATAAGTTACGAGCTGGTTACAACTTAAAACTGCTTACAGCCATACACGAAATTGGAAATAAATGACATTTATAAACAACAGTTGCAACGTTCTACGCACTCTCAATCATTATTTTTTCTTTATTCTATTATACAAATCTAGCGTTTTGTTGAAAATAAATTACAAAAAGATAGGTATGACCGAATGGTATGTAGGTATTACAAAAACTATTGTACTACAATACACGTCCGTTAGTGCCTTTTCCCCAACTTCTATGCTTTTCATACACCTACATATTATGCTCTCTTTTAGATTTTGCAGCATATTGTTTTGTTGAATCCTTATAACAGCTTCATTTATTTGTTGCTGAAGTTGCTCTTGAGTATCAATTTCCACATCATACACAAATTATTTTAATGTTCCCCACAAGAAAAAACCTAGAGAGCTTAAATCTGCGCTTCTTGGTTGCCAAGGTAATACTAGACAGTCACGACCAATCCATCGTTCTGGAAATTTGATTTAACCATTCTTTGGGTTTCAATTCCCCAGTGTGCTGGTGGTCCGTCCATTTGAAAAACAGTTAATTATTTGCGAGGGATCTGAATGCCAGGGTTAGCAATAAACCAAGTGAAACAGTAGTAATATTGTTCAGTGCTGTATAGATAATCCTTTATCTAATAGACTTGTCTGTCCGGGACGCTGTTTCAGCAGCCAAACCGTAAGAGATAGAGAAAAAAGTTATTGAAGTTATATGTTTGGAATGGTCATGTTAGGTCAGGAACCGAATTTCAGTCACGTGACACTTCCAGTTTTCGAGAAATCACGTGATTTCCGTCCGTCCGGGGTGCTGGTCCGTCCGGGACGCTGTTCTATTTGAAAAACGGTCTTTTTTGTTTTATTAAATGAGACATTTGTCTCACTGGTTGCTAGTAACTTAATAATAGCGAATACAAAATACCAACACAAGGATATCCGCAAAGCACAAGAGTAGTAGACGAAAGAAACGAAAAATGTATAACAAACTACTCTATAGTAGAACAAAACTACTTCAAGAAAATTACAGATTGCAAAGTGAGAACGGAGTCAGAATTCAAAAGTGATCACTATTACCTTACCCTCAAAAAATGACCTAAACACAACAAATGAGTGTAAAGATCCATGAAAAATAAATAAAACTAAAATTGAATTCTGCGAAATGTCAAGAAAAGGAAAACCAGCAGGTAAAAACTCGAGAAACTGTGGAATGCTTTCAAATATCATTGTAAAGTCTGCAAAGGTATGTGGTGCATAGTGGTCTCCATAGACCAGAATAATTAGTAGGAAAGTATGGCAGAAGGATTTCAGCAGCCACGTAAAGAAGATTATGACAATTATAAAGAAGAAGAAAGATAAAAAACATAATTAAATCATTTAGCCAATCATGGAGAAAATTCGGACATTATATCGAAAAAACCAAGAATGAAAACCAAAAAGTTATTTTATAAAGCACTTGAAACCCAAGAAGTGCAAAAGAATTCCTCCTAAAATGCATACATTCCAAAGAGGTCAAACAACTGGAGTGAACAATTTTCGGACCTGCTAAACATTAAAGATGAACTACAGAAAGCAACCATAGAGGATACAAATACAGGCAATATACACTCAACACACAGCGATACTGATAATAAACATCCAAAGATTACCATCCAAGAATTTAAAGCAGCTATAAAAAAAGATAAAATCAGCCCAGAAATGATAAAATATATGGGAGAAAACGAAACTAAAATCATTAAAAAGGCATGGACAACCAGGACAAATCATACCGATCGGGAAAGGGCCGCAATTTTACCCATTTATAAAATTAGAGATTCCAAAGAACATAACAATTATAGGGGCATCTCGTTACTCAGTGTAGCTGCCAAACTGTATTCCCATATAGAAGCACGATTACGATTCTTAATGGAAATCCAAATGTCAGAATCAGTGTCGATTTCGGCCGAACACCAGGACTAAGAAGAGCAGTAACGGGTTTCTATAAAAACTCTTGCAACATAGATCGGGCTGTAAACGAATAGTCATTGCAATTTAAGACAAACAAAAGGGTCATACAAGGCGACATAGGCTCTCCATTGACTTTCATGCTGATAATAGATGACACCCTGAAAACGTGCAAAAACGAAACTAAAAGCTTCTACTAAGGACATTTAAGGTGTTAACTAGGAAAAAACGAGAAAGACCTTCAACATAGCCTAAACGTATGGCGACGAGAACTAAAAACCAGAGGCAACTGATTAAAATAGAAAAAAACAGAAGCAATGATAATCTCAAGAGAGGAAAAATACATACGCAATATTTATAAATTACTACAAACTTAAGCAGGTTTCGAGCTTCAAGTATCTAGAATCAACTATTACAAAAAAACGCGTAGTTAACAGCAGGAGAAGAACTTTTTCGAGCAATCAACAAAGAGCTTTGTATTCAAAAAAGAAACAAGCAAAAAACAACAAAAGCAACGGTATATAAAAACACCTTTGTACCAACCCAGCGACAAGCCATGGAAAAGAGATTTTTTAGAAGATTTGAAAGTAAAACAAGAATGGCCCGATACGCAACGACATGAATAATCAGAGAAAACTTGGACATCAACCTCTGAACATTATGATGGATGAAAAACAGTTACGATGGTTTGACCATATCATTAGAATGGATAATACCAAGGCGGTCTATATTGTTCCAGGCCATGACATTGGCTCTGTTGCCAGATTGTGTGCTAGGCCATTTCAAGACACACTGAGTTTTGTTTGTTTGAAATATATTTGACATTTAAAACTATTTTGACAAGGCAGTTCATTGAAGTTACACAAATGCTTTTGAAGTGTTATATACCAAGCTGCAAGTCAACTTGCTCCATATGTTAGCAATGTCAAGTTTCTATCTAATGGAATGGTGGCAGAAAAATGGAAAGAAATTTTACATTCAGAGAACTGGCGGATTGGAAAGGCTAATGTTGTGTGTGAAAACTGAAAAGCACTTTAAAAGAGCGGATATAAAGGGTAATAAGATGAAGAGACTTGTTCTGACTGCAATATTACTAGCTTCCAGGCAAGTTATTTTGAAGAAATTGCTGTTTTAGATAGTCAAAATTAGTAGCAATGGAGAATTAGGTACCTACCCATTAGGAATTGTTTTTAAATCGAATATTACGGTGACGTGACGCACTACGATGTAAATAGTAGTGATTTTATAGATTTTTTTTCAACTGGCATGTATCGCAATGACAAGTATAGTACACTGACAGATTGTTCATTTACTGACCAAAACTAGTAATTTTTTGTTAAAGGTTGGTGAAGCCATGTTGCCAGATTCTGGTATGCCATTACAAAAGTCACTTTATAGGCCCAGTGTGATGACCCGGAACAATATAGACCGCCTTGATAATACATGACTCCCAAAACTCGCATGGAAAACTAAACCGGTTGATAGCAAAAAAAAAGGAAGGTCAGACTAAAATGGGAAGACAACATCAATGAAGTGATAATAAAACGTGGCATATCTTGATAGGACAGGAAGACAGATTGAAAAAACCAGAAGAAATGGAAGACACAAATTACCTTTCGTTAAAAAGATTAAACTTGTGAAATTTATATCGTTTTTAATATAAATTGGGAGGTCCATAGTAGAGTGATACTTTACTCATGTTTTTTCCGAATTTTTTATGTGTATGGTAAAAATTAAATTTCACAATATAAAATAATATATTATACAAATATCTGCAAAGTGTTATATATTACATAATTGTCTATAACTTTTGTTAAGAAAGTTTTTTGTAAGTTTAGTTTTTGAAAAAATGGCAAAATTAAATTTATACGAAAATTTCACATTTCCGTTGAATTTAAAAATAAGTATACAAATCAGTAAATTTTGTTAAAATATACAGTTTTCTATCTGCGGAGAGAGAAAAATAACTTTGATTTTGGTATAATGTAATTTTTAAAATAATTGTTACTGTCAACTAAAATAAAGAATAAATAAAGTCGTGTGATGGCCACACCCCATTTTTACTTCATTTTACGATAAAGGAAGTATTGGATTTACCCCAAAAATTCGAAATTGAGTTTTCAACAGATCTTCATATTTTAGAGTCCCCTGAATCCAAAAAACATGTGTTTGTTCATTGGTCTGTCTATGTGTGTGTGCCTGTAAACAGAAAACGAGAAGATGAAAAGAGGTATGGCGTTGAAACTTCATATATAAGTTTTGTGTACTATGTAGATGAGACAGCAAGCTTTTGAAGAAAATCGCATAACCGGAAGTAGGTGTTTACTCTTGTGATTTTTCAGTTTTTTCGATTTTTCAAAAACGGCTCTAACGATTTTTTTAAAACTTTACATTTTTATTACATTTTTAATGTGTATTGATGTGACATAAGTGATTTTCCAGTTGAATACCTCGAAAATGGGTTTCGTTTGTTTTCTTTATTTTGTTTTATTAATTTTAGAGAAAATTTGTCTCTTCAACCAACGCTCTATTTTGTACGGTTTCTGTAGAATTTGTAATTTTTAAAAATTTTTGGCTAATTATAAGATCACTGTAAACGGAAGCTGTGTGCGCGTATCACACCAAATTTTTTAAATTGTTACTAAGTTACGTTACGTTTATTAAGAAAAATCCGTTTTTTGGGCAGTCACTAGTACTGTCAGTTAACTGCATAAGTTACCAGTGACCCTGTATATATTGTTACGATGACTCTACCACGTTGTAACTCCTATGTTATTTTATATTTGACACTAACCTGTACTTTACGTTTATTCTCAATCAATTCTTTTTTAAATTGAATTTTAATTAACTCATTTGCCATATTTTTATTATGGATAATAAAATTATTAATTGCTAGCTTCGGTAGAACACTTGACTGAAAATGAGGTCGCATTCTTTCTAATCTAGATTGCTTATATTCTGAAATTTGATTTTCTTATTTTTATGACAACTCGTACAACTGTCAACTGACACTTCAAATTAGTTTTGATAAATCAGTTACAAATACCCTCTTGTTACATTTTGTCATTCCACAATATCAAATAGTAAGTACTCCTTTAATTAAAATTAACTCACTTCACTCTTTATATATTTTTTTCAGTTTCTATTTTAAATACCTATAGCCTCTTACCTGTTATTCGTCTCAACACTCTATTTTACCAAGCCCAATGCATCCAGCTCTGCGATTCACTACATTACAAGAACAGCTCCACTCAAAGCCACGGCGAAGGTTTCAACTGACAACCAAACTGCCAAGACGTCTAGAATCCGGATCCAAATCAACACAGGAACTCAGGTAACAGTTTTTCACAGGAATACAAGAAAAACAGCTCGCCTTTTTAAAACAGCATCCATACCTTCACCTCAATATGTATCGAAATCGACCTTAGCTGTAGATGTGTTTACTCTGATGCTCAACTAAATCACAAGGATGACCTGCACCGGAATTCTGATGACTAGCTCTTCCCCTTAACTTCAAGCAACAATTCCACGGCAGTCCGTATTCAAATCTTCAAACCTCGTACTACCCGGCACCACGAACCTTGACAAGATGCAAGCCACAAAATGTCACTTGATAAGCCTATCAAATCAGAATTCCTTGTCGAATCAGAACTCCTCCAGATGAAAAATCTCCAAGTCACCCCACAAATACGCTCACTCTGCTAATGATGTCGATGTAAACCACTTCCTTTGAAAACCTTCTTATCCAGTTCAGCATTCCCTTCCGTTTATTTGCTTTTGTAGATTATAATTGTATTACTTTGGTATTCTCGCCACATTCTTATCTTCATCCATATAGTCTGCACATCTTCTATCCTTTTAACATTTTACCACGCCAATTTTATTTCACATTTTAACCCTTTTATATACCAAAGAGCTTTTGAAAACTTTTATAATGGGGTTTATATTTATAATTTCAAACGTTATAAATTGTATTACATCATTTTTGTTATCAAAACTTTTCTATTCTAACCAATAAAAAATCTCCTTAGTGATCTAGCTTATATTATTTTACAGTCCAACACACTATTGAAGCTTTATTATATGACTAATACAAGCTACGTTAAATAGTATATTTCGAAAAAGTATTTGCCATTAACTTCCCTTTTCATTTCAGATATTGAATTATGTTAAAATCCTACTGTTTCTTAATTAGCTTCATTTAATTACATTTTAAATTCTATTTCCTTTCTTTTCCACATTCATCTTAATAATGTTGATATCCACTTCATATCTAAATTAATCTTTGAAATTTTTAATACTGTATTCTTTTAATCTTATTAATCTGATTTTTAAAGCCCTGTACCAATACCACAACAATATATTGTTTTACAAATTTTGTTTGTATGTTTATTATTGATAAAGTCTAGGCATTCGGAGTATAGGGTACCTTAGAATTTGTAGTTTTTATTTTGTCATAAATAATAAACATTATAATTTCTTGTTTTAAAGAAAGGCATATTCAAGAGCGTCAAAATTTTCAGCTCACACGAGCGCCAAGTCGTATAGTTACACACTGCCCATTATTATATTAACGGTTCACTCAATGCCACAGCGCGAGCCGGGAATGCTGGGCTCTGATTGGTCGGCGGTGCGCTGCGCAATGCTAGGTCAATACCTCGTTTTCCTTTATTCAGGTAATACTGTACACAAAAAATCATTGAAAATGAACAGGGCTATGCAACCAACATTACAGTAGTTGATTTACATTTTCTGAATGGTCTATACATGATCAGAAATATTATTTACATCGAATATTCTATAAAATTTTTGAAAATTATAGTAGCCTTCTAAAAACGTTATTTCAAATGTGTAATATGTGTTGCATAAGCCTGTTCATTTTCACTGATTCTAACGCCCGTATTCATAGTCGTTCGCCAGCGGATCGCCGGCGACTCGCCAGAGTTTCGTTATGAATAGTATGTTGGCGGCACTGTACGTCAATGTCAAATTCGAGGTTAACAGGTTAGATTTTGTGTCAGTTTCTGTCAAAACTGACTGAAAACCTAACCTGATCACCTCGAATTTGACATAGACCTACAGTGCCGCCAACATACTATTGATAACGAAACTCCGGCGAGTCGCCGGCGATCCGCTGGCGAACGACTATGAATACGGGTGTAAGTGTACGTTTAGACAAGTACTAGATCCACAGATACATAAAATAAGTAATATTATTGTTCAATAGTTCTAATACCTGCTTTTATTTACACCCGAATTAGCTCTGATACGCACCTACTGCCAACACCTAATTGCAACTTAAAATTGATTAACATTCCAAAAATAATATGAACATAATAAAATTCAAAGCGAAATGCATCGATTGAAATAGTTTATACGAAAACTAGATTTTCATAGATCTTTTGAAGTAGATCAACACAAACTGCAGAAGCTTGCAAGAAAATAATATAAGCAGCAACTACAAGTATTAAAAGACGACGAAATTCAAAATAACAAATAAGTAGTTATATTCATACAATCCACCTTAAGTAGTTTCCGAATAGGATGAAAATAGGCATTTCTTAACAGCAAAATAGGTTAAATCTTGCCTGTTTATCTAGATAGATAGATAGAGGGATATATATTTATTGGTGCTAATATGCAACAAGTACACTTACACAAGTCAAAAAAAAATAATTAAAAAATTGCAATAAAATTAAAACTAATAAGAATCATCCGTTCAAGGACCGCGGACCAATCAGAGCCCGGCATTCTCAGCCCGCGTTGCTATTTTAAGTAAACATTTTCAGAACACTGGATACTTATATAAAAAACTAAATTTGGCACCAGAGTTGAATCTACATAACCTAACATACTAAATATGACACTAGCACAGATTATTCTATTTTTAAGGTCACTTGATCAACACATTAAGTGTGAGGTACCGGCATTCCATTCATTGCGTGAGAAAATTGTAAGATAATGATAACAAATGAAAATTTCCCAAGTTCAATAAGGAAGACAATACTGACAATATTACCCATTCACAAAACTCGTGAACTGTCAATGTCAAATGTTTTTAAATATTTGCTGAGTGTACCCGGAAATTATAGTTTTTTTGGGAATGTATTTCGAATCTAGTGATTTCTAGTAATATTACAGTTAGGTTATGTTACATGTGTCAAAAGTTAAGCGAAATTTTTCCTTGTAATAATTAACTATAGCCCTTTTCCCCTTTCCAGTAATAAAACCTTCTTTCGTTCCTGTTCCATTGTAATTGCAGTGTATGCGCAAGTGTGACGCTGCCAAAATCAGTAAGCAGAAGTTCCAAACCCGAATTTAAACAAGGTACCAACTTGACAGCGTTTTGACAGTTCACGAGTTTTTTGAATGGATAGTAGTTTTGTTTTGTTATAATGACACTCTTGTAAAGTCAGAAATGTGTTAGGTTATGTCACTTTTTATCAATCAACAGTAGTATTTGTCAAAGTTGCGTCAAAATATTTTTAGATTGTTTTTTATAAAATTGTGGAGCAAGAATAGATTTAAAAAATCACTAATGGCGGCATTTTACATTAATTAGTGTGTTGATCTAGTGACCTTGACAATTTTAGTAAATCACGGCCATCTATTGTGCAAAAACCAAGTGAACGACTATAAGTTGGTGAAACGCATTGTTTCGTATTTATGGGACAGCCTGTACTTTTGATAACTTCGCCCCCTCGTTTTACCAATGTTAAATTTGGAGATAAAAATTATTCTATTCGAAGCTTAATTGTAATATTCCGAATTGGAATGTAAAACTGCTGCAAAATCGGGATTTACCATAAACGGAGCTGTTGAATATAAACGCTTTCGTTATGGTTTGAATTCCCAGACGCGTCCTAAAGCTCGCGGCGTCAAAGCACTCTCTGTAGTCGACGTAGAGGAAATCTATGGCGAGTTGGGCGAAAAAGCGCCCTTATAGGGCCGCGTAGTGAGTCGTTCCCTTGCAGCGCAGCAATTTTCCAAATAGAGCGTCTAATTGCACGGCATTTTTGAGGAGTAATTTAATCATAAAGGACATGTTCTCGGAGTAATGACGATAATTCGTACGTCATACCGTGCGTCGTTGCGAGCTCGCGCGCAAGGCGCTGAACAGCTGGCGGCAGTCGTCTCTAGGACTCGAACTCGGGCGTCGCTTCGGCTGGCGGCGTCCATAGACGTCTCTCGCACAAAATGACAATACATCGAATTTAGCAATAAAGTATGTTGAATTAAATATTGTGTGAAGTGACCCGCGACTTCTCTCAGCAGCTTTGTTACGATGTCAACAATGGGTGAACGCGAAAGGATAGCGAAGAACCCTATCCGAGTGGGGTTCTACGATATTGAGAGGACTATAGGAAAAGGAAATTTTGCCGTTGTTAAGCTAGCGAGGCACCGAATCACCAGGACGGAGGTAAGTCCATTCGCCAAATTTCCGGTGCTTTTTATTTAGGACAAATCGGCCGATTTGAACCCGTCCGGTCAATTGATGATTGCTCGCTTGAATAATTTTTTGAAGAGATAATTTCCAATTAGCCTCTTAGTAGAACAATAAAATCATTTATCTCGATTAACAGAGTAGCTGTAGCATTCCACAGAATTTTCCATGAATAATAATCTTTTTTATGGAACCCGATTTTTTGTTAACTCTTCTTTGTGAACTATCGTTAACTATCTCTGTTTAATTAGCGCGCATCGTAAAAACCCTTGGAGGAATTCAAATTAAAATTGTGGCACTTATACTTCGCAACAACGTAAGCAGCAGCTCTGTGACACGAAATTCAAAACGTGCTTCCTAATGCCGTGGCTTCAACCTAAATTTGCTTAAGGCCAAGGAAAGCAGCATAATGAGTTTATCTATAAGACTTTAAAATACATAGTTGCAGCGGCCACAATAACAAGCCGCTTATCCACTTACATGGACGATATAATCTTAACGCTCAAAAGCCTGATGCGTTATGTCAGTGTTGACGCATGTGATTAAAATTTGGGAAAAATGGTTGGCCTTGATGATTTTAGTAGTTTTTACCTCTATTTTAATTTTTACCTTACTCATAACATCTGATACTGAAATTCTTGATTAGTACTTAAAGTTCTTAATAAATTGAAATTTAACACTTGGGAGTTCCCTAGTTCCGGTTAATAATAAATGATATGTAAGAGATTAAGTTCTTCGGATTTTAATTCGAACAATATATTATGTAATCGCAAAACAAAGAAGAATTGGTTTTATACTTTTAATGCATTATTTTACAGTGCGTTCCCGGATTGAGTGTTGAAGAGGAAACATTTTCTTATTTTTAAGTTTTAGAAAAAACTAGATTATCATTAGTTAATGTACTATGCAAGACAAAAAAACTGGTACAACTCTTGATAGAGATTTTAGCATAATTTGATTAGCTAAAACGAGGCTTTGCACAATTACGTTTATTATATCCATAGCAACGTCTAAACAATTTGACGGTTAAGTTAGAAATACCTAGCAACTGTAGATATTAAAGCAGTCACATTCACAACAGACCATACTTACTTTAACAGTTTTTTTTGGTTTACATAGTACATGGTGTCAAAAAAATTAAAGAAACGTAAAATACACTCACTGCCCAAGTTTCCTTGTCTTTCATTTAAGATTCAAATACCAAATAAAAAAAATCTGTGACGGGCTTTACTCAGAACTTCCTTCGCAAACGGAAGTTTTGAAACTAACAATTTTGAAAATATCAAAAGTAATTCTTTTTAAGGTGTTCACTTCGTATCTGTTGGATCCAAAATACGCCTATTTTCATCAATGGTAAAAACCTGAGCTATGTGCAAAATATTACTTTTATTTAAGCATAGTCCTCCAGTTAAAGCAAAAATTGGCAAAATTTAATTTTTTAAAGTGCTCACCTTGTATATATTTGGCAAAAATTATATTCGGTTTCGAGCCAGGTAGACATCTAATCTGGATGCAAAATTTTGTCTTCCTCCAACAAATAGCTTTTGAGCTATACCGCCAACAGACGAACAGACTGACGGACAGACGGACAGACAGACAAATGGACAGACGAATTTGAGAAAACATGTTTCTCATCATCTAAGCACGCTAAAACGTAAAGAAATCTCCGGTGATTTTTTCACGATTACTTCGTTCAAACGAGGGAAGTAAAAGTTGCTTTATATTGCAAGATATGAAATATTAATTTTCATAAATTTAATTCGAATTTAAAAGTTCCAAAGTTCTTTGTTAATTTTTTATTTTAATTTTTATTATTTTATACTGATTTAGAAGGGTTTGTACGCAAACTAGCAAAGCCGTTGCATTTTAAAATAAAAAAAGCAATTTGAAACAATAATAAATTAAATACAGGGTGTCTCTAAAACGTCTGGAAGGATTTAACCAATATAGTATTTCGTTAAAGCGAAAAGATTGCTGTTAGCAATTTAGGATATGAATCTTGACTGGAAAAAGGTGTTTTTTGACATAATTTGTTTACTTCTGGGTGTTAGTCAAGTGGCTAAAAGGTGATCACATTACCATCCCCATGCAAAGAACTTCATATTTTTTAACGGTTGGGCCAATACCTTTAAAACTGTTTTTGCAAACACATTCTGTCAAGCATTTTTGGCCTTTTGTCGATTTCGCTATCTGTCATAGTTTAGGTAGAAAAAATTGATCTGCTGCACGCCATGTACCTACTGCAGTTATCCTTATACAGGGTGTCCCAGAAATAAACGCTAGAAATAAAGCCCATAAAAGGAGCCAATGAGTTAACACAGTTTCTGAAATAGTTATGAAAATCGGCTTATGCATTGCTAAACTAAATATTACTGAAATGTTATCTATAAAATGCAGTGGGCCACTGCCCGTTACATTGCTGTTGTCGATTTATTATTTTTGTTAAAAGTATTGTTGATAACATAGCAATATTACAAACATTTTGTCAGTTTTGAACGTATTGCCTTAGCAATTGTATCTATCAGAAAGCCACTACGTTTTGGTCGGATAAAGAATAAAGGTTGTTTTAATCGGATTTTAAAATTCTCAGAATTAAAAAAAAACAAATTTTTTTTGGACAATTCTCCCTTTTAGGATGCTGCAGTTCTTTTGTCCACTTATTTCTGGGACACCATGTACAGGGTATCTCTAAAAGATCTGTGAAAAATGCTATCACTTATTCCTAATACCAAAATGGTACGATTGAACCAAATTTACCTCTATTCAAAAGTGCTTGGTTGAGGCGCTATCAAACGTCTAAATTTGTGTCCGTCTGTTGGCGATGTAACGTAAAAACTACTTATTGGAGGAAGACGATATTTCGCATGCGGATTAGATTTCTACTTGGCACGAAACCAAATATACTTCTTGTCAAATATATACAGGGTGAGCAACTTAAAAAAATAAAATTCTGTCTATTTTTGCTTAACCCGATAACTATTAATTAAATAAAATTGTCGTTTAGCTGGCCATAATAGTAATTTACATTGCAAGATCGTTACTCAGCACGTAAAGTTATGGTAATGGTCGAGCATTGTACAACGTTTTATGGTATTCTAAATCGTAAATATTTAATAAAAAATTGTTAAATTCAAATGACGTTGCTGCTTTTCTCTACCCCTAGAGGTAGAGTTCAGTAAACCGGTGTTTACGATTCAGAATACCGTAAAGTACTTTACGTACGATCGATTAATAACATGTGTTTTTGGACCTCATTTTCAGGCGTTAAGCAAGTCCTTTTCGCCCTCTGGCGATAAAATTCTTTTAGCCAACTAAAATGATTTCCGCGGGCGAAAAAGTGTTTTATCACCCATTAGCGCCATTTTAGCGAGCGAAAAAGTATTTTACCGTGCGCTGACGTCATTTTAGTTATTACCTAATTATAAATGCAAATTAATGAAAAACATAGTTACAAAGCTACTATTTAGCTAAATTAACTGCAAGAATGCCTTGTTTTTATTGGCAACGATTTATATAATCTGGATATCTCCTTTAAAATTTCGATCGTACATACAGTTTTGTATACACCTCAGGCATAATCAGCGTCTTTGGCTCTTGTCATGTTATACCCATCTATGCTCCACGCCGCATGCTATAACTTTCACGCCGCTGTCCAAAATCGCCTGTTTTACACCCTTGATATATAACTATTATGACCTTTGGGCTGTAAAGTGACACATTACGCCCTTAAAAATATGGTGTAAAGTGACCAATTCCGCCCGGTCGTACCTAAAATAAGAAAAACTTTCCTTTTTGCCATATAATACAGGAACACATTGTATATATTGTAAAAAATTATTATTCAGTGAAACATTTCTATTTTCTACTAGAAGAATGAGGTAAGAGTATTTTGACATACTATTTTTATTTGTTTAATTACGAGTACTTCATTTAAAATTTTTCTTTATACAGTGTGTCCCACTTAAGAGTATAGGTAACACTCTTATATCTTCTCTAGTTTTTATCTGATTTAAACATAATTTTCCTTAAAGATAGAATACATTTGATCTACGAAAATAAATGTAAAAATCGTAGAACTATTAACAGTTTGCTTGCATTCCTTGTTTAGCTGTTATTTCTAACAGTTAAACAAAAACAGGTGTATTTCAAAAATTTTAAAATGGAAAAATTGTATTCGGCATTTTTAATCGAAAAATTTTACGAATGAAAGTTCTTCAGAATTGTCTAGAAAATCGGAAAATATCTTTGCAATGGGCTTTTAGATTTCGAGTAATTCATTAATTTTTTTATAAAAAATATATTAATACATTAATATGGAAATTTTAATTTTTAGTTTTTACAAATTAGAAATAAGTACCTACGACGCATAAAAATTTAAAAAATATTTAAACATTCTTTTAAACAATATTCACAATCTTTTTATTTTTAATCGAACTTTGGATTTAAGTTTTTTGAGAAATTCTGAACAATTTTTACCTGTAACATTTTCCGATAAAGAAATGTCTGATATGATTTTTTTAAATGTTTACTTCCCTCCTCTAAAATAGTATTGTAATGGCGAAACAATCACCTTTCGATTTTTTTTCAGATCTTTGAGTTTCAGGGTCCCTGGATGACGAAAAATAAGTTTTCTCAATTCCGTCTGTCGGTCTCCTTGTCTGTCTGTCTGTCTATTGGCGATATGTCTCAAAAACTATTTGTTGGTCAATTTCGGTCAAATATATACTGGGTGAGCATCTTTAAAACATTTAAATTTGTCTATTTTTGCATTAACTGAGGAATAGATAACAGTATTAATTTGCACATAGCTCAGGTTTTACCCTTGACAAAAATGGGACCCAACAGATACAGGGTAATTGTTGTAGAAAAACAAAGATGTATGCGATCGACAGGTGCGCTGTGCGCGGTCTTCCTGCTTCCCTTTGAAATGCATTACCAAGTGCGATTATTAGCAACTTTAAGATATTTTTACTCCTAGTTGTCTCATTTTTCAAAATATTTAGTATCACAACTTCTGTGTAACGACAACACGTTATTATTGAATGTTTCTGGAATGTTGTTAGTAAAGCTTTGTACTTTACACATAAAACTGTTTATAAGTTATAACTTATAAGACAGTGGTACAAAACCCGATAGCAGGTTGTTACTTCTTATAGCATCATAGATATGGTACATCGTCTAGTTTTACGTAATTATGTGTTTTAGCTTCTGGGTTTTAGCTCTATGTTAACTACTTTAATATTACAGCTTTGGTTTTAATAATGACTTTTCCATTATCCATATCTATAGGCATTTACCTTTGTTAATTTCAGGATTAGTTACAGGGCCATAATTACTATTTTTTCCAATCTTTCATAGTTACAGTTTTCTGCAAATATTTTAATATTTAAAAACTATATCCCAATAAAAAAGGTTATTTTTGCGGTGTAAATGCCTGTAAGCAGGAAGCAAGTTAATAAGGTTGGTGATGATTATAATGAAGAAGAAAGCCGTTTACAGGTCTGTGTGAACAGCTCTTTAGCGCCTTTTCTAAGCATACATTTCTAGATGTGCTAATTAGGGCGTCTAGTAAACAAATATAAAAAGTGGTTTTGGCAAGGTCGCAGTTGCAGCTCATGAATACTGCCGGCCCACGTGCTCTCCGAATAAGTTTTTAAGTCAAAGACCATGGGGCGTCGTGCCGTTGGCCAATGTACAAACTCTTTCCGTTTCCATTTATTTATTTACTAATTTTTGCGTGTTGCGTAAGATGGCGAACATTGAAAAACGAAATGGAAACGTTTCCGTTACGCAAGGTCAACCGGCGTGCTATTCCCGTCATAGTTTCCGCATTAATTGATAATGGCCATCAATAATTACCGCTTCCGTTTCACAATTTCACTTAATAAGCGGGCACGGCGGAAGAAAATCTATTCAGCAATAAAAAGGTTAATTATTGTGATAGACGTATAAACGACGGACAGTAGGTTAGGCTCCGAACACGCCGTCGTGCGTCAGGAGTGACGTCAATCGACTATAAAAGGATGTTGAGATTTATCCACAGATAGCTTTGAGCAGCACCTTGGATCATGTTCATTGTGCATTTATTGGGTCTTATCTGGCTGCGCGATACCTTGTTTAAAGTTCCACTTCCTCATGTCAACGGCTCCAAGTGCCCTTTTTACCCATCCTTGAGCTGCGAATTCTCCACCTCCCGTCTTCGCCCTCTTTCGCGGCCATAAATTCAAGGGATTCTCAAACGTGGGGAGTCACTGCTTCGACGTAGGTTTTACGCAGGCAGGAAATTCGGTTTTTCAAATCCACACGGCACCAATCCTCACGCAGAAGCCCCCTGATCTTGATGTAAAATTTTCGTATTTTTAGTATCTGCAAAATTTTCTGAGGATATTTTATTTTTATATATTTAAGTGGTTTATATGTACAGCTCTGGCGTTTAAAAAAGGCGTATTGCTGTTTGAACTGTTAAATACAGAACGATTATTTTATAAATACCAACGAAGGATAATGTAGGTAATAAAATTGTTCAAAATAAAACCACATATAAAAGTAGTTAAACAATTGCTTAGTTTTATTAACAATCCCTCGTGTAAATGTTTACCGAGGATTGTACCTGGTTTCTAACAACAACGAGAAGAAAGTAATAACATATAAGGATATGTTTTATCCATACCTATATTGCGAACGGGTATATCAAATGCAGCTGTGCAGGTCATAGGTTATAGCAACCTCAGATATTGTTTTTCCTAGTTTCTAAAATGTGTAGTTGAAATGCCTATATTCGAATGAAGTTTTGTACATCAAAGAAATATTTCTTTTTATAGTAATAACACATCGAACTAAACAGAAATTTATATAGATAGTTAGTTAATAGTGTCTTGCTGATTAATCAGTCGATACCTTCGTAAAGGGTGTTTATTAGAATTTGTGGTCTAGTCGGCTTTGGAACTGATGAAGTCATGTCGTGCATTAAATCATATGGCTGATAACTGACACTGGTGACACTGTAAGTCAATGTCAAAATTCGAGGTTAGCAGGTTAGGATTTGCGTCAGTCTGTGTCGATATGATTTAATGCACGACATGACTTCATCAGTTCCAAAGTTGACTAGACCACAAATTCTAATGAACACCCGTTATTTATTTTGGTATTTATCACTTCAAAATTGAATACCACAAAAATAATTACATAATTACATGAAATGTGGTTTAATTTAACATTTGAAATTTATTAATAAACCTCCTATTTACTATTTTTTTCTTCATATACAATTTTAGCAACAATATGCCAAATTGTGTAAATTTAAGGTACACTTAAAATCTCTTAATTAAATCAGTTAGCAGCGTAATAGCCTAAAGTAATACTTTTAGTTAGCAGACGTCATATACCATACAAAAAAGGCTGCTGAAATGTTATGCAAAATGTGTCACCTTAGAATTAGCACATTGCAGATTTCTATAACAGCGCAACAATTAAGTCTCTTTTAATTACGACATTAAAAATATTTATTTAATTATGCTTAAATCTGCTGTTTTTGTGCACATGTAGTACTGCAACAAAATGTTCTAATGCAATTTTAGGAGCAGCAGTTGCTAAATTTAGTAATAGCACTCTTATCTTATTGTTGCCGTAACGAAGTAATTGTTCTCTTGGAAATTGTTACGAAAACTTGTATTTTTCGCTTGCAAACCTGGAAACTGTGACAAAATCGAACAATACAATGGAAATTTTCCAGTTATCAATGTAGTTAATCGATACTTAAAGTGCGCAACAAGCTTAAAAAGCATCCTTGAAAAGTATACAAGTGACGTTAGATTTGTAGAATTCTATTTCAATAGTTACAGTTTTTCTACTGCAGTTGAATAATGTAGCTGGCAGGTTGTTGGATGCAATTTTCTCTCGTCCTTAATATTTTATATAGCATCGACCAGTTTTGCTGATTACGAATTCCATTAGGCATTCCCGAAAGCACATTTGCATTTTAGTTGAAGCTAATCTTGCAAACGTCGATAGTCAAATTATTTATTTACTGTAGCCGGTTTTGTTTTCACTTCTTTAAAAAACATCCTGGGGCCGCTGCACTCTGCCAAGGGTAGGTGATAGTGAACGTATTTTAAGGAAAATCTTGAGTTAATCTACGTTCGGAAGTGCTTTAGGTTCTGATCCTGTAAACGAAGGCAAGGAAATGATCTGTTTACCGAGCCCATTTTGTTTTCAATTCTCACAAATTTCAAGGTTTGTGCTGCTGTACTTGTGCCAAGAATTTATGACGTGATCTCCCTGTAGCGTAAATGCACTGTAATAACAAAAGAATCTTATTGATGTGATTTTGAACACTTGGAACCGATTCTGCAAATCATGACAATGGCGGTGTTTTTTTTCATTAAAGACAGGTGTGTCTTGGTGTTTTCGCAACTTTAACATTTCTGTTACTAAGGCATTTATCAACGGATTTTTTTATTTAAAAAAAAATTAAATGGGGTTAATTCCACAGAGACAATGGGTTTACTGATAATACGTAGAGTGGTCTTTTAAATTTCTAACGATTTCATGAAACATGACTATCACTCTGATAGAAAAGCGTCTATTTCTTGAACCAATTTTCTATTTTTTATTTTACGAAAATGCTGTGTCCACAGTTGTACAGGGTTATTCATTATAAATTACCCACCCCTTATCATCGTTATTATTGCCTATAGAAAAAAAAGTTTTAAATAAAAGTTATGTGGTTATAACTGAATTTTGTTAAAATGCTATCAAAAGTACAGTGGCGTGCATAATTAAGGGGATACAAAAAAGTAATATATTTTTTTAAATGGAACACGCTGTATATTATTAAATTTTTGGAATGATCTTTCTTTCCTGATTTTAAAAATATACCATATGTTACCCCTACCTTATACCGTTTTTGAGTTATTAAACGTCGAATATCTTAGTTAAAGTAGTTAACATTATTGAATATAACAAAGTTTTATTTAGGAAATTTAAATATAAATAAAAAATAACTCATTTAGATTATTTCATTAAAGAAATGTCACTTATCAAACAAAATAGTTGTCATTTTCATAGCTTACTTTAATAATGTTAATGATATTCGACGTTTAATAACTCAAAAACGGTATAAGGTAGGGGTAACATATTGTATATTTTTGAAATCAGGAAAGAAAGATCATTCCAAAAATTTAATAATATACAGGGTGTTCCATTTAAAAAAATATATTACTTTTTGTATCCCCTTAATTATGCACGCCACTGTACTTTTGATAGCATTTTAACAAAATTCAGTTATAACCACATAACTTTTATTTAAAACTTTTTTTTCTATAGGCAATAATTACGATGATAAGGGGTGGGTAATTTATAATGAATAACCCTGTACACTTTTGATAAAAACATAACATCGCTACAGCGTGAACGCAGTCTTTAAATGAGTGTAAAACGTGCAGTCCATTTGAAACCATCTTTAAAATGTAGCAGTAGGTATTATACATTTTTTTAAATTAATTTTGACTTTCGTAGTTGCATACATTTGTGTTTACCATATTGTTTGTTTGGTGCGAGTATAATAGTATATTATTCTACAAGTTAATAAAAATGAGAGTTTATCAGTGAGTGTAAACGTTTAATATACGAGCGAGTGAAGTGAAGCGAGTAGTTTCATTTTACAAGGGAATAGAAAAATTGCTTTTCTAACGTATCACATATACTATTTTTTAATACCATCTAACCAACACGAAATTTTGACGTGTAATTTATCTGACGTCGACATTATTAATTATAATCTACAGGAATCTAGAAGTTGTAAAAGCAATAGATCAATAAACATAGGTACATTTTAGGTAAATTTTTTCACTAGTAAAGAAAAGACGTACTTTGCACAATTAAAATGACATTTGAAAAGATCCACATTAAAGGTATTGGAAATAGTTATGTATGGTACAAAGTAAATAAGAGAATAAAGAGCCTCTTTGTTCACGTGTGGCATATATTTTTTTTCCAATACTTACATTCAGTTATACAAATAAGTTTGAAAATCTAATAGATACGTAATTTTAAATAACTATAGCTAATCATATTACTTGGTCATGTGGTAGTTACCAAGGTACACGTATGTATTTTGTTGCTATGGATTAGGGACTGTTTTAATAATTATGTATCAAGGGCGAAAAATAGTTATAGCAGAAAGTGCGGAGCACATGGCAAGGGCCAAAGACGCTGGTTACGCCTGAGGTGCATACAAAACTCTATGTACGATCAAAATTGAACTTAAAAAGGTAGATATTTTAGCTGAATAGCACCTTGTCACAATGGTTTGTATGAATACCTGCTTATAAATAATAACTAAAATTATGTTAGCGGGCGATAAACTTCTTTGTCGCCCGCTAAAATAACGTCAGCGGGCAATAAATATTTTTTTTTACTCATTATAATACAGAAAAATTGGTTTTTGTCAATTTGTAGGCTGTATGTATACTGGCATTTCAAACAAATAGATGTTTTTTTATATCTATTATTAATGAAGTTACAAGCTGTGTAGCGATTTACAAACACCTTGCATATCACTTCCTCAAAAAAATATTAACACCAACTGATGTCATTTTAACATGCAAAAAAGAATTTTATCGCCCGAGGGCGAAAAAGACTTGCTTTACACTTGAAAGTGATGTCTAAAAACGCCTCGAATATTGCTCGATCGTACCTCAGAGCCATGTACATATACATAATGCCTTGCTTTAGTGGGAAAAGTTTTATATTCGACAAGTAAAATCGGAAAAAAATGAATTTATAGATAGACGTCTGTTTGTGACAGAAAAAATGATGTTAGAGTGCTTTGATGGATATTGACAAATTTTTCACGATTAACACTTACGATAACAAAAAAACTGTTAGAAATATCCATAACCATGATAATTTATCGCCGATTCTTCATTTACAAACACTGTTTCTTCTTAATGTTCAAATTTGTTCAAATATGGCATGTTATGTGCACATTTATTGTACCATTTACTTGACAGTGACAGTTCAGTCCAATGTACGTTAATATTATTGTACTAGTACAATAAAGTATTACTTTATGGATCCAAAACTGTTTCATAAACAAGGCCTTTATGATACAGTCGAACATAAAGTTAATTTTATCCATTCTCATCATTAAAATGTTACATTACTATGGGGATTTTAATAATAAAACACAGCTTTATAACGTGTTGGAAAACTATATTTAATTAGCAAAAACATACTTTGTATGATGCACGGTGGCGATGAATTCTTAATTTTTTGTTACAAATACATAACTGAATTATGCTATAGCATCAATTAACAACACTTTTTACTTTATTACGCGAAGTACAATATTTGGTTTGTTGACTTAACAATTTGACTCATTTAAACACTGTATAGAAATTATAATATTTGTGTAAATATTTTGTATTATAAAGATACATTTTTTTCTGATTACAGGTAGATTAAAATGGTACATAATTGTTTTATGTTATTGTGAAACTAAATGCTAAATTAAGTGCGTTTTTACTGTTATCCTATTATCCTTTGTTATATAGCAATAGTATTTGTTACTACAGAACATATGATTTTAACTATTTATGTTTAACACTACGGCAGTTACATTCACACGTTTATGAGTTATTATTGATTTTATTATTATGTATCATACTTAATTCTCTGTTTATCTGTGTGTTACCACATTTACTCATTAAATTTCACGGGAAATGTTGAACACATTTTTTTTTAAATTGGCATCAGTTGATTCAGTCAACTTGCGAGTTGTGTACTTGCAGCTATTACAATCCAAGTAGTTATTATCTTTTTCGGTGGAATATTTTCCGTATATTGCTTACGGCCATTCACGTCGACGGATCATTACAGAACTATTTGTTAGATATACTTTTAACAATACCTAATTCATGAAAAGCATACATTTTATATGGTACATTTTACGCAATGCTGTGTACCTGCAAAAAACAACACATCATCATCAATAACGTTTCTAATTATTTGTATATGTAATGATAGATTTGCTAGAAAACTGTATCAAATGCCATATATAACTTGGTTTTTCTTCAAACGGCAGTAAAATATGGCATTATACTGCTGGATTGATGATGCTAAACTGTCACTTTATTGCCAAGGGCAGATAATATTATCTGCCGCTGACGAGATCAAGTAATTTTCTTCGAATTTTGTTCACAAAGTTGTAAATAATTTGTTATAAAAACGTTTGAAGAAAAAATAGTATATGTTATTCGGAGCAAAAGTATCTTTATGTGGCTCGGCTGTACTTATCGCAAGCTCGGCAGATAACCCGTCCAGCCTCGCCACATAAAATATAACTTTTGCTCCTAATAACATAATATACTATTATAATTTCGCATATCAAAATATGTATATATTTTTTTTATTGCCGTTATACAGTGGTGGGAAAAAGTATGGAAGCACCTGTATACATATATCCTATATTGCTGAAGAGATTCGTATGAAATTTAGTATGTATATGGTATATGGTTATTCTAAGTAAAATGAAAGTATTCTTACTGCAACATAACTTCTGGTTTAACCGGAAGTTGCACATAACTTAACATTTTTAAATATAACACCCTGCACTTTTTTAAATATTCGGTTGGAGAGTTTCGTTGCGAATTCAAAAATATCTAGTTTTGTACATTTATTGAGCTTTTATATCAAGCTATAAAAAAGAATTGATTAACTAATTTGCATTAAAAGCGTAAATCGTGAAAAAAACAACGAAATTAACGAATGATTTATCAATTAAATGTAAAAAGAATACAATATAAGCATAATGAATAAATAAATAATATATAAGAGTACAAGCAATCCACTGAGACAAATGTCTCATTTAAAAAAACAAAAAAGACCGTTTTTCAAATAGAACGCGTATTAAATAAAAACTGTACCCAGACCTGGAAGGTGTCAAAGTGGTTGCCTAACCGATCGACGTTTTAAGGCGCAGAGGGTCGCAGCTCCGTTTGGCTGCTGAAACATTTTTATTTAATACGCGTTCTATTTGAAAAACGGTCTTTTTTGTGATTTCTCGAAAACCGGAAGTGTCACGTGACTGAAATTCGGTTCCTGAGCTGACATGACCATTCCAAACATATAACTTTAATAACTTTTTTCTTTATCTCTTACGGTTTGGCTGCTGAAACAGCGTCCCGGACGTACGGACGGACGGACAAGTCTATAGGATAGGAAATATAAAGGCGTTACCATACTTTTGCCCACCGCTGTATGTAGCTGCAAGAACAAATACATCTTTAAATTGTATTATTTATCGAGTGGTGTATTTAACAGAAACCTTTTTTCTTGTGCAATTCGCTATAGTGTAAACGTATTTTATACTTGTTGAAGTGTACCGAGTTTATTGAGTTCGCAGTCAATAATGAAACCCTTATTTTCAGGTGGCCATTAAAATAATCGACAAGACTCAGTTAGACGCAGGAAATTTACAAAAGGTCTACAGGGAGGTTGACATAATGAAAAGGCTAGATCATCCGCACATCATCAAGCTCTATCAGGTGAGTTTGCATTAGAATAGGCAAGATAGCGTGAGAGCACGATACAATTGTTAGGTTCGTTAACACCACCTTCAACTTGACTGTCCCTGACGCTAGCGACGCCTGTGACGTCAGGCGTCGCCTGCACCATTACACTGTATCGCTGCTATACGCTCTGCTCAACCGTTAACTTATTTCATCGTTTTACATTGTATAATACATGGCTGCTTTGTCTATACCCGAAAATCATTTTCCATGAAAATAAATCGGCTGCAGTTGGATGAGTTTAGCTAAATTTGTGCTTACTCTACACCCGCGGCTGATTGTTATTGATAATCGATTACATAAAAATAAAACCAGACGGGTTATTTATATAATTTGAGTGCGTACTATTTTTCTCTTGAACTTTAGCGTAGTGTTTTTGTAACTGCAACCCCATAATTTCCAGCTTGACCAACGGGCTGTAAATAATCGTATAATTGATTTGTAATTTTGATGGAATCTCGAAAAACAGAGCATAAATCCTGTTTACCATAAAACTTCAATAAAAATCGCAATATTTTGTTTTATGCCCCGCTGCTAGAGCTGCGCCGATAAAATTTGTATTCAGAAGAAAACAATTCGGTTGCTTGTCATTCCAAAGAGTTCTGTCCTGTACTGGAAAACTCTTTTATTTGTAGTAGAATGCAAATAAAAAGCGATTGAAAACGGGAGAAGTTGCCTAAAAAGCTGTTCTGCTATATTTTACAGACTAAACTCCCTGTCGGTTTACTTAAGCCATGTTTATCGGCTGTGGTCAAACAAAAATCT
Source organism: Agriotes lineatus (assembly GCA_940337035.1). Taxonomy (NCBI): domain Eukaryota; kingdom Metazoa; phylum Arthropoda; class Insecta; order Coleoptera; family Elateridae; genus Agriotes; species Agriotes lineatus. The sequence continues at coordinate 82,000,964 of OW679197.1, read as the reverse complement.
GTTTTGACGTAAACGCTTTATGGCGAACGCTCTGATTTTCAAACTAGCGCAGTTCGAATTCAATCCTCATAAATTCGTCGGTGGGTCTTTAATGAAGATAAATATTACTTGATTTTACTTCAAAATTTTGTTTTCGTTGAGCTGAAAATAAACCAACGCCCGCGCCATTAGCCAGGTTTTGGACTCGGCACAAATTTAAAAAAATGAGTTTAATTTAGTGCATATGAATTTATTTGGAACTTTGCACTCGCGTTTTCCAGAAAAAGCCTGTTTTCCGACCTCTAATTATAGATTGACGCTAGGTTATCACATAGCCGTGCCGATTAATAGCTATGTTTGTTAGTAAATACGTTTATCTATTTTCATTTTAATACCTTGTAAAAGTTTTGACATTAAGGGTCCGTTACCTAGACAGCCACAATAACAAACCCCATAAAAAAGATTGTAAATGGAAGGCAATAAACAAACAATGAAGTTAATTTTACCTACAATTTGCTTTAAATTATTCATATCCTGTGAATTCAAGGATGTGTAAATAAAATTGCCTATTTTTAGTTTATATTTGATGGTGATTGCAGTAGTATGGTAGTTTTTACAGCTTGTAATAATTTAATAATCTATAATCCTTTGATATCAAACAAAGGTCTTTCGCCTCTGGTTCAGAGAAATAAGTGCGTTTCAGGGCCAATGACTGGCGAAGTACTTACTATATTAATTATTTATGTTGAAAGACTGAGACAGAATTATTAAAAAGAAACAAAAAACTCATTACAATCAAATTGGAATCTTGTAAAATGCGGATTTTCCCACACACAATTGCAATTAATTCCTTTCTTTGTTTTTTATCTGCTAATTACTGACCTTGAGTGCCTGAGATTTCATTAAAATTTAATTGCTTGCAACATGTTACATTATTAAATTAAGCAATCCTCATGTTATGTCATGTGTCATGTAGTAAAGGTGCAACGCAGATGCAGTGGCGCAGAAAAATTTATGTAAATACATTACGTTAAGTGCAGGAATTTATTTTGTAGCATTAATAATAATTAAATACTAACTTAATTGCTATAATACGTCAGCAGTATTGGAATTTTTAACTGCTATTAAAATTAAAGTTGTGTTTGTCCAATATTTGTTCATCTTATCATTCAAGTCCTAGTAGCACCTTTATGTGGAGTAGATCTAATAATCAAATATTAAAGTGAAACTCAGATATAACCACATGGATTATTACAACGTTGCTATAACGTTATATTTTGACAAGTTCCTGCAGTAATCCATTATGACTCGATGATAATTTAACTCGGTTATAGCAATAATGTTTATAACGACGACTCGGTTGTAAAAACAATTTTTGTTGTCTAACTTGTTTATAACGACTATGCTGTTGACAATGTTATATTTCTAGGCCGTTTTTAGCTCTACAACTTAGCAGCTACACATTTAGTTGAAAGTTACCCATACTTGTTGGTGGCCTTTATTTAGCAGCATTTAATCACAGGGTGAGCAAATTTATACGGAATCTGGATAACTGTAGAGGATATGGAAAATAGCCCCCATTCTCGTTCTTTTTTTCGAGAAAAGCTTAATGGTGAAGAGCAAAATTGGCTATCGTATTTTGTTTTCAAGTTCTAAACAAAAGTCTATATATAAAAAAATACAACTTTGTGGCATAACTTGAAATTCAAAACCTTTTTTTTTAACTGACTACCCCAATATAATCTCATCAAAAAAGTGTCTGAAGAACGTAGAAATGGCTTTTCCCTATTTTCATAAATAAGCGAGATAAAACGAAAAACTTTTATTACTAACTTGAAAACAAATGACGATAGCCAATAAATTGTGCTATTCACCATTAAGCTTTTCTCGAAAAAATAAATCGAAAACGGTGATCCACTTTTCCATTTATCGAGATTCCCTATCAAAATATCGAAATTTGCCCATCTGTTCATATACGTATCACAGCTGCAATTTTGCAGAAATGTGAACTGTAAGAAAAACCTTGGAAATACTTTATTGGAAGCCCTTAGTGGAAATTTTTTTAACCTGTAAATATTGAGCAAACATTAATTAAAGGGTTTTGTGTTGTTACTTTATAAAAACAATCCTGTACGTAATTATGCTTAAGTGTTGAAGTAAATACGTAATCTTTCAGATATTTTAAACAACAATTAACAATTAAATACATTATGCTACATGTTCTGTTGTAGCGACAATTCGGTTATAGCGACATTTATTCAAATTCGAGTTTCACTGTAAGTTTGAAATGCAAATTTACGTTAGCTTACAAAAGAATGTTAAGTCAGTTGTTATACTTTTTATAACAGTTGTATAATTGAAGAATAGTTTGGCGAACTGATTTTTTTTATTTTAATTTTTAACTTTTATATTAGTTTCGTCGTTATTATATTTGAATTTGAAGTATTTTGTCTTTTGTCTCTTCAAAAGAGTTATTTCGACATAATAATTAAAGTAATATATTGCATATCAAAATTATTATTTTATTTACGTATTTACAGTTTAATAGAACAACATGTTATTTTTCAAATCTATCAATGGTAATTCCATAAGCCTAGGTAAATATTATTTTAAAAGTAGAGTAAACAAATAATCATATTAGTATAAATGATAAACATATTATCTGAACTGCATTATTAAAATCCCAATTATACTTTCCAAAATATAAACGTTTTAATGCAGAATAAAACTTATTAATACCAACGTTTTTTGATATGGAACATATAAAAAAATCAAAATTAAGTCAATGATAGTAAAGATATAACAAGTTTAATATTTATCAGAATAAATAAATTACAATCTAGATTAATAATTACATATACAAGTATTTAGTAGTAGATAATGTTATTAACTTTTCAAATAAACTTTCGTTGGCAGATCGATAGTTTCTCATATCGCTACTTCGTACATCATACAATAGATTACAATCTAATTTATTATACGAGGCGTACTCAGAAAGTAAGTTCGGATTGGCTATTAAAAACAAAAGAAGACGTATTATCCACATATTTGACTGCCATTGCAGTCTACATAGCTTAAACTACGTTCCTACACCATCAATATGGCGATATAGCACAGTTATACGTCCTTAATTAAAGTTCCTAACCTATATTCTTGTTATTGGAACACGTATGGCATTGGCTCCATACTCATCACAAAGTTGACTTGAATATGTTAAACACCGAATCGTATTGTCTCAAAATAACATCTAGGTAAGGGAATTCAGCACGCATGCGCACAATTGTGACCGCTGCGATGCAGTAGCATATTTAACTTACTTTATGAACACGCCTCGTACGTGAGATATTTGACTTGTTTTTGGTTATGTTTCGTATTAGACTGATAGTATTTCCATCAAATTCCAACCTCCAAATGTCACATTTCAGTTGCACTTTACGTGTTATTAAACTAACCAAAACATTGGCAACTAGAAAATAACTAAAGTAACAAGGGAAATATATCCATATTTACTGGAACGTTGAATTTTAATATTACAATTCCACTACAAACAATACAGAAGTGGTTGCAAACAGCTATAGAAACTATCATTGCATGTGGGATGCATTTATATCCCTCGGGAAAATTGTGAACTGGAAACGAGTAAGCTAATGCTCATAGATTTGCATAATTGACATGCAATACCTTGCCGTGGTCCGAGTATTACGTGTAATTAATGTGATATCGTGCGAAACTAGTCGTAATTATACAAATTGTTACTTAAACAAACTTAATATTTTTGATATTATCTTTTTTTTTTCACAAAACACTAAAATTTAAAAGCTGCATTTTTATGTGCTTGTTTAATTTGTATTGCCTGCGATAAAATGCTTACATATAACAATTAGAGGAAACAGAATTATTGCATAAGAAAAAGAGTTGAATTAATTTTATTGTTGCAAAATGCAAATGCGTCGCAGTCCGTTTAAACGGCAGTTTTTACAATCCCATCTTGTTTTTATTGCTGATTATCAACAAACTTGGGCGTGCAGACAGATATCCTTCAATCGATAGCCTAATTTTGACCTTTTCCTTGCCTTATAATGGGCGACCCCCGTAGCGTCCAACCGCATGGAAAAGGGGACCTTGGACTTGTTTGACTTTTTCGGTCGAGGAGACTGAGCTCGAATTTAAATTAAAATCGAATTTTTACGATTCCTAGGGCTTAATTTTACGGGCAGAGGATCCTGGTGTATATGTCATCATAATAAATTTTATATAATCGTAAAAACCGTTTTACGTACACTCTGTCGTACATCCGGAAATCAAAGGTCGCTGCGAGATTTTATTTTGTTTTTATAACTGTAACGAGCGATTACTTGATTGCATTGAAGATTATTCTACGGAGGTGTTTTATTGGCTATTATATTTGACATATAAAAGGCGAGGTTATAATTTCCTAGGCCTTTGTTTTCGTGCATGGCTTAAAAATGTAAGTAGTATAAAATTCATTGCAAGGTCAGGAATAAGCACCTTTAGTTAAATATGCGTTTTCAAACATTTCATTCAATTAAAAGCGGAGGATGCAATGACTGGAACACCTTCATTTGATGCGCTTAAAAATTTAAGGTATCTGCCCCTGTCATTGCCTGGTGAATAAGTAAAATCGCATTCGCCTGGAAATTTTCAAATTTTAATGGGCGAAAGGTTACGTCGTGACGTCACTATTGGCCTGAAATTTGTATAGCGCGGCCATTCACATGAATTAAAATCACAGTTCGTGTAACGTGATTTTCCCCTTCGCGATTGGCTGTTATGTGGAACCATTGTCAATATTTATTTGTGATAACTCTATTATGACGCATTTGCCACAGCATGCATGCCTCTTTCTTTCAAGGTGTTACATGTTAACAAGCGTTTTTTAAATGGTGTATACCACAAATTATCAATTTTATTGATATTTTTATTGTGATTCTAAAAACAAACAATGTTGAAGAATATTCAAAATTTGTGTAAGTAATAAAAACTGTTACTCTTTATTAAATTTGCATTCTTTACGTAGTATTTTTCAAAGCTTTCGATCAAATTTTTGTTTGATAAATTTCCAACTAGTATTGATCCAAATTTTATTAATAAACCAGCGATAGAATTTGCAAAAATTGAATTTGTAACTCATTTCTTCAATCGTGTATTATTAGCATGCGGTTGTTCATGTGTGGGTTCAGGTATTTTAAATCACTCCTACACTTTCATAAAAAAAAATGTTGTGATAATACATTTGTACGTAGTTTTACATTTTCTGTATTCTTAAGTAAGATTTACTATACGGTGTGTTTTAGTTCTCACCTTGTCATCCCTGGTTCTTCCTTATTTATTTTCTGATCTATTTCAAATTGTGGTGTCTTATATTACCGTGTAAAAAATCTATTTTTGTAATTTTTAAACCATTTTACCGTAAACTAGTAGCCTACTGCGATCAAAAATAGTAGATCTAGTTTTATAGAAAAGCCTTATTAGGAAAAGTTGCTCAGAACCACAAAAATAGTCGAAATCCAAATTTTAATCGAAAATTATTATTATTTTATAGAACAAATGTTTCGTTTTTCACCCTCACGCGCTTATATCTTCCTGATTTATTTTTTTATCTTTAGTTTAGATAAAAGCAATAAATACTTTAATAAATAATCTGTAAAAGGCTTTACCCAGAACTTCCCTCGTCGACATTGTGACACTAAATAATTCTAAAAATCAAATTAAGTTAGGAGTAAAAATATCTTCACGTTTCTAATAAATTAAATACATTTTTAAATTAAAAAAAAAACCGCCGCATATGCAGAGCGATCGTAACCGCACCCCTGCATAGAGATCGTATCTGCATCGATAAAGCCAACTACGCTACCGAGCCTCTTCGAAATAAGTCCTGCGCGCGCCTCTCTCTTTTCTGACATTATCCTGTATCGGTTGAGTCTTATTTTCGGCAAATGTAAAGCCTGATCTATATTAAAGTTACTACTTCCTTCTATTTCAAAATTAACCCAAAAATAAACAACATTTTATTTTTTAAGGTGCTCACCTTGTATATATTTGTATGAAATTGTACCGGTTTCATGCGAGGTAGATATACAATATGTATGCAAAATAGAGTCTTTCTCCGACAAATAGTTTTTGAGCTATACTGCCAACAGACAGACAGACAGACAAACAGGCAGACAGACGGAATTAAGAAAACCTCTTTTTCGTCATCTAGGGACCTTAAAACGTGAAGAAATCTCGGAACGTGATTTTTTCGTGATTACAATACTTCCTTCGTCTTTCAGGGGAGGAAAGTAAAAATAACTGCGAAAAATCATAGTATGTTTAGATTTACCGAAAAAAAAATTAAACAAGTTGTTCAGAGTCACAAAAAAGACTGTATAATTAGCCAAAATTTGAAATCTATCAAACTATAAATAAGGAAGATACAAGAATGTGAAGATCAGAAGTGAAATATTTATTTCATAAAATCCTAACAATAATAATAACAGTTTTTAGATGAAAATTGGATTTTTATTATTTCTGTAATTCTAAGCAACTTTTTCTTATAACTTTTTTCGTTAGTGATTTGCAATAAAACTATTTAAACGTTGTAAAAATAATCCTCTTAAAGTGTAGTATCATTTACCAACATTTTAAATCGATAAGAAAATACATTAGGAAGATACAAGAGTGTGAAGGTGAGTGAAACACACTGTATACAGAGTGATTCATTAATTTCATGTCTCGGAGAAAATTCCACTTTAGAAAACAAGAGCGGGAAATTGTGCCTGTAGCCCATGGTGCCTGTATATTGAAATATTTTTGTACAGTAATATTTGACCAACGAGGTCGTTACATTTTTTTTTGTTTAAAAGCCTGGTTGACACCGTAGAATTTAGATAATAATAAAATCATAATCCCAGTAGATTTTTAGCAATATGTTTGAAATTTTGTTATTTTATACTTGGACATATTCTGCCTTTGTGTTGTTACTTTATAAAACAATTAAAGATATTACAAGGAAAAAAAAGAATAGCAAGAGAATATGGATTTAAAAACAAAAAAGCTTCACGGTTATTTCAAAACTGGTATTAGATCTAGTATTTAAATATATGATTTAACAATGATTGTTTAATCCATATTGCATTTTTATTAGTTATTTAAATATAAAATAAATATAAAACACGCATACATAAATTCAGCAATGCTTATATTTTAGCAGTAAATGTTATATGCTTATATCTTTCTCTATAAACATTTTTCTACACATAATTGACGTTATAAAACAACAGATATGGTACATTCCATTACTAAACAATGAAAAAGTTGCTTTCCCCAGGTACGGAACGCTGAAAGAGGACGCCAGATTATATGATCGTTACCAAAAGGTCACATAGTTTCGTAGTTAAGTTCCCTTCGAGGCTATAAAATTTAAATTATGGGGCGATAATTGCTGACCATCTATGGCCTGAAATAATTACGGTATTAATTATGTATTACAATAGTGGCCAAATATTGCCGGGGAAAATAATTCTGACAGGACGGTTTTTCTATAAATATAATCTGCAGTGGATTCTTTTATATTTAACGAATGAAGTAATAAAATAGCCCGAGACTAAGTTTCAAATAGTAATGCAGTAGATGGCGCTCCGAACTCAAACTTAGTTTTACACTAGAAAAATATAAGCGTGTGGGACTGCTCGTGTTTACAATAATTTCGTGCTATATAATTCAAATAAACGTTGTAGGCCAGCTTCTTTTATCCACTATTTATCGGTTGTCCTTTTACATTTTTAGTATTCATATCAAACGTCAAAGTGACAATTTTGAAAAATATTTGATTTTCATATGGTTGTAATAATGACTTTGTTTTGACCAATCACGACCATAGTTATGATTACTATTTAGTTCCAAGTACTGCATGCTTATTTGAAATTTAGTATAAGCACTAATATGTGATCGCCATATTACTGAGTTTTTATGTAATTTTCTCCTTGTATTCATTGAAATAAAATTTGAACATAATCACATTTTTCATTTTACAACAAATTTGCGCCCCACGTTGGGCGCCATTTTTTAAAGGTTGGGAAATGTCACTATGTAAATTTTATTTCAGAAAAAGTAGAGACAGAACGACTCGATAGAAAAACCTGGATTAGGACGTGTCTGTATATTTAAAACTCAAACCATTTTCTTTGTAGAGTGCGTTTGCGACTTCTGCTGTATCAATTTTAATTGTTATTCTTTCATTTCATCGACGAATTTGTTGTAAATGTATCTAATGTTAATTTTCGGTTTCGATTTTAGAATTATGTTTGGTGCATTCTTATATACTCCGGTGGTCGATTTTCAAATGACTTTATCGACATTTGAAAATTGATATACCCCATGCATGGCATAATGGGTAAATTTAAGAAAGGTGTAGTTTTTTCGAACTAATTTTAGCTTGTTTTGGTTGTAGTTTTGCGTGGCTGGCATGATCGTTTGTCTAAAGAAAAAAAATACAGATTTTAATTATGACAAAGTTTAATTATGATGTAATTTGTTATTTCAATCAGTATTCTTATTTTCATGCATTCATTTCAAAGAATTCGCAATTTTAAGTAGTGTTTTTCATGTTTTAATTGAAATATGATCACATTAAATAACGATAACATTTCAAACTGGCAGTGCGTCAGTCGAAAGTTTATTGTTTGTTAATGCCGATACGATTGCAATTAAATTTCGGAAACTGAGCAGAATAATTTCCATCAGATTGGAACTTCCAATCACGACAGCGCTCACTCGATTAAGCAGCCAGTGAACAGTCTAATCCACGGTCTTAAGTAGAGCTATTATTAATGTTGTTAACAATTCATAAACCTAAAGAACTGCGTTAATTATTCAACATAGATTTGCCAGTGTATGGCCGTAGTTGTTGAAGGGTGGTGAATAACTCAAAATTAATGCCGAATTTTTGCCCGCTCACCTCGCCGACCTTTTTAATCCCCCTTTCACGAAGCTTAATCTAGTGTGCTTGTTATTGCGTACATTTTGAAGTGTATTTGCTTTCTCGCCTCCAGGTTTACTTTGAATTTTTTATATTCGCAGGTGATGGAGACGAAGAACATGATCTATTTAGTGTCGGAGTATGCTAGCCAAGGGGAAATATTTGGTAAGCATTTTACTGATGTCATGGAGTGTTTGTCTTTCCTCTCCAAGATCCCACGCGCGGCGCTAACCTTGACGCTCTGACGTCATTCCGAGTTGGGAGTTGGGGGGATTAAAACTGCCTGGCACAACAAGGGTTAGCTCGACCCTGGACCCATCCTCATGCTCCTGCTGGTGCTGCTGTTCCTAGCCTTTTTGCTTCTCTCGGCTTTACAGAACGAATTGGTTTTTAATAGTCCAACTGTTGCTGCCGTCATGCCCATGAAAAATTCTTAGCTCTTTTTAGGAGTAGTTCCCCTATTTCCGGGAAAGCGACGCTGTGCCCGACCCTGCACTTACTGTACCAACGTTTTCATTGGCATTATTAGAGATGCGCGGTTATATTTAGAGCTCGGGGAACCTTCAAACCATAGCAATATGCTGTTAACGTAGGCACATCGGCCCACAATTTTTTGCAGGCCTTTATTCATGAGCTATGATTATGCGATCGATATCTACGATGAATATTTAAAAAAAGGGAAAGGTTAGATGGCCACTGCCATTACTTCAATTTGTAAAGTAGTTTTCATTTAAGCTGCTGTGACGTAGGTGCATGAAGATAGTGGAAAATTTCGGATTGCGTCAGAGTGATTCGGAATAATAAATATGCAATTTCCTCTAAAATAATTGTTGCTTTCTAGTGATTTTGCATGATAATTTAGATATAAATTAGATTTGTTATTAATTTATTGGCCGTACATTTTTTGGAACTGTAGCCTTTGCTTTCAATCAAGGTCTTCCAGCTCAGGAAATTTGCATATCCTGTCGTAAATTCCAAAAGTGTTTTTAATTGGCGTTTTCCTCTTCCTCTCGGCTTTGAAAGTTCGAAGGTATAGCAACAAAATCTTCAAAGATACGAGGAACTGATTTTCTTGCTCCAACACCTTCACCGGTTTTATTGACTCGCAGTGGAGAGCAATTTCCAGGAGCACAAATCTTTTAAAGTATGTCTGCAACGAGGTCTAAAACATAAAACCGACATGAAGCTTGAAGCTACAATTTAATTATTTAACCTCCTGTTTGTCCATGACTTCGTGGAGACAGTTGGGCTGACTACTGATGTGGGCTTCCTGCGAAACTAACAATGGATAAATTTGGTACTTGTAGAGAGACGTCAGTGAAGTTCAAACGTCACTAGAAATGAGTTGGCAGAATAGCACAATTGAATTCCTGGTCTGGTTTTTCAATTCGTCGAGCTTAATAATTATACAAAAAATAGTTCATAGAATTCATGGAACGAAGAATGCCATGCATCCTAATTTGAATATGTAGCTTAAAATGTCAGTACTACTAGTTGTTTCCTAGTTTTCAAATTATAAATTATTTAAATTTTCAAACTATACTATTAAAAACAAAAGTAGCATACTAAAAATGAACTTCGAATACTTAAACAATTACTCAACTAATGTTTATAAAGAACGACATGCTTTACATCATTGTTTTGCAGATGATAGGTATTCTGATAATTTTCAAAAAGTAAATTCAAAGAACAACAAAATGAGACAATACGATAGAGATACAACCACAGTCAATTAAAATGTCAACAAAAAATCTGAGTAAAAAATTGGTCGACTAAGGTCAAAATCAACCAGGAAAGCAAAAACCGATTCATAGAACAACTGTCCCGTCATGGAAGATTACACATAGAAGTGTATCGTCTTATTTAATTATAAATTAGTTATTCCGACCCAATGGTTTTTGTAATAAAACGGCAAAAAATTATCTAGCGAAAACATAATGGAATAATACCAAAACAGAATGGAAAAGCGACAACTTTAGTCGTGTCTCTTAGGTCAGTAGCCCTTAAATTGAAATGGACAGAAATCCCTTTTTCATTTAGTCGGTTTCTGAACGTGGCAGGAAGCAAGTTAGGAGTGAGATAGAATGAAAGAGACAAATTGATATTGATAACGTGTTTTATATATTTGAGTCGGTCAGACTCTTAATAAATAAACGAAACATGGAAATCAAAAGAATTCTATTATTTTAACTATACCAATTCAATAAAAGAACAAAAGCAGAAGATATTAATAATGTTTCACCAGAGAAGTGAGGAATGCATGTGCGTATGTGCAATCAAACTGGGCATAGCAGTAAAATGTGTCAACATATCACACTATGAGCTCGTTCTTCCAGTTTTACATTGGTATACGCACGATAACAAGAACTACGAAACTTGAACTTGAGCTAATATTACATGGCAGCAAGACAAAGACAACACACATATTAAGGACGTAGAGTTAACTGTAACCCGCATTCTTCAATCCTGTTTAAAACAAGCAATGGATTACTGTGGATAGACGCGACAAATCCGTAAACTAATTGCATTCAACCCGAGGATAACGCACTCATTTAAATGTATTCAGTACGATAGTCGAGAAAAGGTTAGAAAAAACGAGCAAGAAGCAGACCTCGCTTCAGTTTATGTGGACTGAAGTAGACGGGTAGTTTATGATTAGTGAATGTAAAAAGTAAAACTGGCTCGGTTTTTTATGTCTGGTTATATCCTAAGCACTTCTATATCCTGGAATGCGAAAAGGGTCTAAACTGATCGTAAGCTAAAACATTTTACTTCGGCAATGAGAAGCTCATTTGGTTGTCCTTTTAAATTTTGGGCTGATTAAATTCAGTATTTGGAGTATTATCATTGAATTTTTTCAAATTGTAACTTACGTTCATATGTGTTGAAAACCACAGGCTAAGAATAATTTACTTTCACCGACCGTAGCGGTGATACCATAACTTTTCCTTGCTCATGCTTGTTTATTGTAGCCATTTTCCATAATCGTCGACATAAAATAAGATTCTAAACTGCTCGTTATTACGACGTTACTTTATAAGAGCAGTGTATTAATAGTGGGCTTTATGTATCACAGCAAATCCCTCGAAACGACAAAATTTGGCCATAGAAATATCCAGATAATGAGAAAACTTTAATCACGATTAGGTTTTGTCCCCATAAAAAAGCCTTTTCCAGGCGTTGCGTGACTTGCCTCTTGTATAAATTTGTCTGATTCTCTTAGTTTGTATTTTTAGCCAGAATATCCCGTTGAATGACCTTTGAACTTACACAAAAAACAACTTTGGTTAAGGACACTTTCCAGTTGGTCAATACGGCTGACGTGGTACAAATATGGATTTAGAAACTCCAGGAGAGCCCAAAGATAAGATTACTTTTTGAATATGTGATGTGCTCAGCTGCAGTTATTTTAGTCTGTACTTTGACACTCGATTCCTACATACGGATCATCGTAATGTCCTACTTCCACCCTGAAACGTTTATCCCTCTCGCATACACCTTTATTTTTACCATGCCACCAATAGGGCTTGAAAAAGCCCCTCGTCCCTGTGGGATTTTAACCCAAGTGTCGATGTCTTGATTACCACTTGCTCCTCTGTTTTGCTAGTATCGCAGCTACAAAGAACAAACTGCGTGTGAATTTGGTTTGTCGAGCAGCTCGAGTGTCAAAATTTAAATTTTATTCGAAGCGAACTCCGCTGATTTGTAATCTTTCAGGAAAGGATGTTTTTTAAAGAAGCCCTTTTGTATGTAAATTAGCGCCCTCTCGGTTTCTGGTTTTGAGATTTTCGGTCTGGCTTTCTCGTATATCACAGAGTGTGTGCCGTTTCTTGAATTTTCGTCTTCGCGAGGAGCGTTAGGTCACGTTTAGCTTTTACGATGCAATTTTGGCAAACGAAGAGTTTGTGTAAATCACGCTATATTATTAGGTTCATATTTGCACAATTTGCGTCTTATTGCTTTGATATTTTGGATTTTATTGAAAATCTATCTTTGGATGTGGTGTGCTAGGGAGAGATTTTAGAAATGAAATTTTTTACCCAGCAGTGCAGGAACTTCTATATCTCCAATTTGTATTTATAATCAATTCACTTTGAATGCAACAAAATTTGTGGTTGTTATTAGGGGATGCTAAGGGAAAGAAATTGAAACAATATTGACGAAGACGCAAGAAAATTAATGGAAGAAATAAGAGAGGTAAATAAAAACAACAGAATATGCGGAATTGAACAAGTTAATTAGACAAGAGATACGAAAAAACAAAAAAAAACGCAGAACAGAGGCTGCAATAAATGAAACAATTGAAAAGAAACACGAAATGCTTTAACTTAGGACGGAAACAGATACATTGCTTGACCAAGGCGCAGGAAAATATAAAACACAAACGAAAGCTTCTTACTATCGTCCAAAACTTTTCCACAGATATATGATTCAAACAAAAACAGAAGAGCATAGGATCAGAAGAAATACCTTCAATAACAATGTTAGAAGTGACTAGGGCTATTAAATAAATGCAAAAAAATAGAGCACCCGGAGAAGATGAAATCACTAGAGATATGATATTGAAAGGAGGCGTAGAACTAATTAAAATAATTACAAAATTATTGGACGAATGTCTACACACGGGTGCTATATCTAATGATTGGAATAATGTAAAAGTGGCATTCATATAAAAAAAGGGGACAACCGAAAACTGGACAATTATCGACCTATTACTCTTTTATCCCATTTGTACAAATTATTGACAAAAGTCATAACTATTCGTTTAATTAACCAACTTGACGAATATCAGTCAAATGAACAGGCGGCATTTAGGAAGAAATATTTAACCAGCCAACCATTTTTTAACAATGGATCTGATCCAACGCATATAATACCCCCCCCCCCCCCCCCCCCATTTATGTTATATATTCGATACAACCTAAAAAAGGGCTACAAGAAGCAATATGAAACTGGAGAATTGCAGAATTTACATTAGCTATCTAAGACATTTTAAAGAAGTTGATCAGAGAAAGGCGTAAACCATCTTCGTTATGTCGACGATGTAGTTATTATTGTAATCACAGCTCAAGAACTTCAAAACATGTTATAAGAGCTAAGTAATGAATCCAAGAGAATGGAATTGCAAATGAACTTAACAAAGACTAAGATTATGTTTAACTCGGATCATAAAATATATGTAGAAAACATAGAGAAGAGAAATTAACCGAATACATACATTTAGGGTAAACATTTGTTGTAGGAAGGGAAAATCAAACAATAGAAATAAAAAGAAGAACTAGACAAGCTCGATCAGCTTTCGAAAAATTGAGATTTATTCTGAAGAACAAGAACGTCTCCGTATATTTAAATACTAAAGTGTCATATTTGAAACATTGAAAAATGTTAAAAATACTACCTGTAATGTGCTACGGAGCAGAAACTTGGACAATGTCACAAAGAAAGATGAGAGTATTAAAACCAACACAATATGTAATGGAACATGCCATACTCAGAATTTCACTAAAAGAGGGAAAAAGAAATGAATGAATCCGTTCGCCCCAAAACAAAAATGGATATTTGATGGACATGCGGAAAGAATGAATGCTGACCGATATTGTAGAGCCATAATAAAGTGAAGACCATATACATACAATAGACAGAGAGAGAAACCGCCAATGAGATAGATAGATGACATAAAGCTAACAGCTGGTCTCAACTGGGTTAGAAGAGCGAACAATCGTCATAAATGGAAAACTGTTTTTTTAAACCTGCGAATTCTGTAAGGTATTTTTCTTCAATTGCAGGTGTCACATTAACCATAGCCAAACATTGATATTTATTGGTTTGCTATATGGTGAACGATATCTTATTCTTGTATATTTAAATCGAATTCAATATGTATAAAAGGTATTGCCTTTGGTTTCTCACCCTGGGAATCCCCTATAAACACTAGAAGGGAGAAAAACAAAGAAATAAGAGATTGCTCCTGAGCTTCAAAAATACATCTTCCTATTTAAGTTGGTCGTTTTCAAAATATTATATTAAATAGCATTATGATATTGAAATCTAGCAAATTTTGTCTATAGGTCAATGTGTACTTTGTTTTTAAGGGTTGTATATGTAGAGTATCTTTCAAAAGTAATAGACAAAATCTTCATTATTTATAAACCATATGACAAAATTAGAATGTTTATAATAGTTCTTGTAAATATGTCAAATTTATAGATAAAGTGATACATAAACTCCAAGCATCTCATTGTTAACTGGTAACACGTTTACTATAGCCATTTTACAAGCCAAAAATTATAAATTTATTCATTATTTAAAATATGTGTGAAGGACCATGTTTGCTTTTGTTAGAAAAATATTCCTGAATTTCATAACGTTCAACGTAGCTATTCGTAGTTGCCTGCTGCAAACCTTTAGTTAATTTGAATTTTCTCATGCGTCCTCAGTAAAACTTCCGGATCTGCTCATGATGCATTAATTTTGCAAGCAGCGCCGTGAAGGTCTTTTACTGAAATTGTGTTTAAAGCTCTGTTTCTTATTTTTCCTTTCGGACTAGGAGGAGGTTTTATTGAATATAACAGATATTTTTAACGGGATTGTTTTGTGGGAATTATCAGTTGCTCTCCGTGCACATGCAAATTAGCAGTGCTTGTCTATGCCGTTAAACGCATGGAATGAAATTAGAGAAGACGTTTCACGCATGGTTGTAAACTTGACGAGTGAAAATTAGTAGTCTGTTGCAAATACATGCCAGAACGCAATTTTGATTTGATTTAAAGCTTGGAAATTGTCGACTCTGAAAAAATAAAAGGGCTTTGGAGACTCTCAACCAGCGTAATTTAATTTCGATTTTTTTTTGTATAAACATGGCATGCAGCGTTTCTCATTTTGACTTTCCAACATTCTTCTCATTGTAAGAATTTGTGACAGCTAAAAACTATTCGTTCTGCAGCATCTAGCCTGTGACCTGTAGCTTAATTTCAACAGTTGCCCAATAAAACGACCGTGAATAGACACCAGGAACTGCGAGAACAAATCAGTTACGGTTAACATTTGTCATTGCAATTTCAATGATATTATGCAAATTATGCGTTGCTTCCGGTTCCGGAGCTTTGCCGGAGTTACCATTTAGATGCATCCACTCGCTCTAGGCGAAAACCGTTAAAGCCCACATTTTTCTACGTGGGAGTTTCGTGATCGATGACGTCGCTGTGGTGGCTGGGCTAACGAAACTTCCCCATAATAATAGAACAAAAAATATCAGTGGGCACCTTGTACTTTGCACCCGCTGCCAAAATAGAGTGGCTTGGGAATCTCCGCAACCTCGTCTGCTTTTTGGGTTTTGTGTTAAAGTTATAAATTTATCCACGATTACGAAGATAGCGTCGCTAATCTTTTGACCCTTTCAGACTACATCGCAAGATACGGCCGTATGACAGAAGAAACAGCAAGGAAAACCTTTTGGCAAATACTTTCCGCAGTAGAATATTGCCACAATCGTAATATAGTACATCGAGATTTAAAGGTAAGCTCTTTCGCGGCTGTTTGTACTGATCCTTTCGGGGTTCCCCTACCTTCTGCATTTAGTCCTTGGGCGCCCCAACCCTCGAAATGACGCCGCCGTCGGGACGCAATCGATCTATACCTAATGACGTCACGGCTCGTGTGTAGGAGTACCCGGATTCGTAGCTTCCGCCTCCGAAACAACGCTTTACCCCGTTTCTTCACAACCTCCTACAGACCCATTTATAATGTGTAATTGTTGCGATAAGTTTGCTATTGTTCGAGCTGTGTGGCCCCGCTTCTTATATAATCGCATTAAATATAAAATGTTCCGGCGTAATTTGGTTTTATACATTCCGAAATGGCGTGCTGCTTTCTGAATTAGACCAATTATTTTTCGTTCAAAATGGAAATGGCACTTTCGCAAAATGTAGGCTCTGTAAAAATCCTGAAATTGGAGTTGCTGGCGTTTATAACTGAACTCACTTTTGCCGATACAGCAACTTGCCAAATTTTATTCAATTTCAAAATATTGTATAATTTGATAAGAAAAATATCGAAATTTATTGGAAATATCAAAGGAATCTTCAAATAATTGTAGATTTCAGAGCAGTAGCAATAAAAAAATAATATTTTGTATTCTTGCAGTATTAATAAAGAAATTTACTTTTGCTTTTTGTATTACTTTATACACCACAGTAAAAATAAGTTTGGATATAAAAAAAGCAAATTCAAAACTTCTTAACTACTTGCTAATTATGATAATGATATGTTACGTTAGATTAGTATTTATAATAATATTATAGTTATATATACAAGGTGACTGTAAAGTATAGAATAGTGGTCATACTACAGTTAATATTTATTTTATTAAAAATAACCTTTAGTGGTATTCATTGAAATTTAGGCTACATTTTATAGCATTCTATTATTATTTTTCTTTTGGTGCATTTTTTTTACTCAATAACAAAGTTTTCTTCTAGTTTGCGATAATTTTTTGACGTGTTTTACAATTCATTTGATGCTTTTATTTGTTAGTATATATTTGTAATCAATGTTAATTCCACTTGGGATTGCAATTCGATTAAGCTGTCTACAATAAATAATACCCGAGTCATCAACAGACGCTTTGAACAGAATAATATACTTGATAAAAATTGCAAGACGTCATTTCTATAATAATACGTATACTTATAATATAAATAAGAAAAAAAAAATCTACAAAATGATTAAAAAAAAAAATCAGTGTAATTTGAAAAAGGCCAATGCCGTTGCTAGTCAACCTCATAAAAAAAGAACTAATTAATTGCTAAAATTATACTGTTTATTAAAGGTTTTTTCTTTAATGAAATGAACGTAACCGTTATTCTATACTTTATACTTATTCTGTATATTATAGTACAGTAATTGAAAACCTTAAAACTAAAAAAGATACTATTGGAAGTCGAATGTTCATAGTCATGACTAAAGCTGATAATTATATGCACTCAAAAGTACGAAAATATGCGCATATATATGCATACATTTTGTTAAGTATATGCACCCAAAGTTATAATATATGCACATATGCTCTAATTTTTTTGAAAATAAGTAGGAGTATTCTAAATAATGTAAAAATTTCAATTATTTTGTATGAGTATATTTATTTCTCCAATTTTTATTCAAAGACGTCATTCATTTTAATGTTTGACTATATAAACATGGACTGCCAACACCAACTTCACGTTGTAAGCAACATAAAAATGAGATTTCCCCTAACCCCACCAGACTGTTATTCACCCAACACTCTTGAAATGGATTTTGTGTTGGCCGTGTTGCTTCTATGGGAAAAGTGGGGGTTGCTGGCAGTTTTTGTTTATATAGTCAAAGATTTTAACAGGGACTTCCCCTTTCCTCTGCTCATTTCGATGCGCACTCTGTACTCCAACGGCAGAAAGTGAAACTATATATCTCAGTTGTACATAAAAAATTTTTTAATAAATTTAATAAAATAGTAAATTTTATAAAAAAAATTCAAAAAGTTCTTCATACATTACAAATTATTGCGAAATATAACCAAATATGCAAAATTCATAAAATATGCTCAAAAACGTATAAATATGCAATATATGCAAAATGAAACTTGGCTTAAACGATTTTTTTTTCACATAATTAGTATACATATGCAAAAAGTTTTGCCGGCGTATCAATTATACAAAATATGCATTTGCCATATAATATCAGCTTTAGTCATGACAGTCAGTATTTTAAATTTAAACTGACGAATGTTGAAATTTAAATTTATTTTTGCAAACAGCTATATGAGCAAAATTATAAAAGTCCTATAAAATAACAAAAAAAAACATAAATTAAGCTGAACTATGTTTCGTTGTATACAATATTGAATGTTGTACGAAAGGAATATCAAACTTAATAGGGTCATTGTTATATTAACAGATACAATTTTGGTCTTCTTTCGTTACTTCGTCAAATCTCTCTTTTGTTTATATTTTTATATGTTCTGCCCTTTTTCTACACAATAATAAACTAAAAAAAAGTTGAACTGTTCTTTGTGGTTCTGAAAAATGTAGCATGTTACATAAAGGAAACGTCAATAATTTTACTGTGTGTCATTTTTGTATTAACAAAAAATCGTTTTCCCTTTCTTTATTTTTTTTTATATTTTGCATTCGTGTTCCGTCTTTTCTACGTACATAATCTGCTTTTTATCATTGCAAATATAAACATGTTCAATTATTGGATTATAAAATCATTAATTGCGACTTTTGGTAGTTTGCTCGAAAATATAATTAATATTACCATAGAACTGATTATTTGAACATTTTGTCATTTTAATGCAATAGCTTATAGGCTCCACATACAAAAACATAATTAACAAATATGACATAGATAAACACATATGACTTTCTTTTAATTTCTAAAAGTTTCTATAGTTGACAAAATTACTTTTAATAATAATTATCGAAGAATATATCGTAATTTATTGGAGAATCATTATAATATTCTTAAATTTTGGCATCCGCCTTGTTTTTCCCGCATTTATCAATAACAACAACTACGGAGACAAACAAAATACTTTTGGAAGATTCCATTAGTTCGTTGTTCTATTAACTTCGAATACCCATTCTACTACCTTTAATATTGTTTTTTTTTAGATTTCGTAACAAACAGGTCAGAGATATATTTAAAGTGCCATAATTCTTAGAAAAGGACTTATTCACTAACAAAAGTTTTAATAAGTTTAACTAATTATATTTTTGAATTATAAAACCTTTAAAAAATTACATAAATTTGTAAAGAAAAAGTGCTAAAAGTTGTGAATTAGAGGTTGTATACGACAAGCTGTAAAACCGTTTACAGTTTTCAGAAAAGGAAACTACGTTTTAATTTTTAATGATTATGTAACCCGTTTTCGTAAAATAGTTCAACGACTTGTACAACTTTTTGCTAGACATGTGGAACGTTCAGACAATAACAAAATCGGAGTCAAAAAACTGAAAAACCCAGCGCCGGTTCATACCATTAGTGTTCCAACGAAACATAAGACGAACTAAATGACCGGGCAGAATTTTAACCACAGGAAAATGTTGTTTACAAGTTTTGGGAAAACAGATGCAAATGGCAATTTATATTAACATAATCTTATGTAACTAAAACATTTGAAAACTATGAAAAGATTATTAAGCGAAAAATGTGAACTTTGATTCTTCGATATAGTAAATAAATTAACAAAAACTAAAGTTACATTTACGTCACACTTTTGTTAATCTAATCCATTTAAATGAAAACCATGTGTTTTCTAAGAAATAATAATTAAAAGGAAAGCTATTTCTGAACTTATTTGCTCTATTAAATGTGGGAGACAACTTGATGAAAATATAATGATGTTTATTTTAAAAAATGTAGTTTTCTTGGAATTATAAAGTAATTATTTGCAAAGTTTGCTCATATTTATAATTTTGTAGATTCACTCTAACCTTTTGTTTTAACGCCGTCTAGAATGAAAATATGATTTAGCTAAAAAATTTAACGTTTTAAGCACAGAAAACAGTTACTGCCTGAAAACAACATTAGAAATGTATGAAGACGTTTGCGTTTTATCGATCTGACGAAGTGAATTATAAATGAGCTTTCAGTTTTCATTTTATAAAGAGAATGGGAATTTACTGAGTACACATTTCGCCAGATGTAAATAATCTTGGGTTAAAAATAATGTTAAAATTCAGGGAGCAGATCAACACACTTTCGAGGATAAACTGCTTTCCGCACCGAGAAAATTCTGTAACAACTTGCATGCGAACGCATTTCCAAACAAATCACGGCGAAAATATATTTTAATAAAGTGAAGAGTCGCCTGTGAGACCGGCGTAAATTAATAAACCTAATTTTATAGGTATTATTAAATTTATTATCGCATTTCGAATTTATTATGTGAGGGCAATTTATTTGAGCGGAAATCCAATTTCAGTTCATTCGCGTCAAGTTACGCTTTATTTTCTCGGTATCATTTCAGGAAGATTATCTTATCAAAATACGTCAACCGAGTGCACCGTCAAATATGATTTGTATTTCCTTAATATTTTTTTGAATAAATATCAAAGTTATTTAGCAAACGTCTGTATGCACTAACAATAAACTTTTATTTAGCAAATTATTATGAACATATTTAAATAATATCAGTGAAAATGAACAAAATATTTGGATTATTTAAAAATAAATTCCCCACTTGTTAATTATAACAGACAAGCCGGTCTCATTTTAAAAATTGGCAGCTTTTTGTTATTGATTGATTTATCCTTGTTATTAAAAATTATCCTTATCAGTTTAATAGTTATTGGATGAATTAAAATTTATCATTTGATCATTTCCATAACATACGAGGAGATATTGATAAATAGCTGTGAATAGATCGATACCACATACAAACACCTCAAATGTTTGACAAATTTCAGTCAATAAGTTTCAGTAGTTTATATTTTGTGAATTTTTTAAGTAGACATGCCAAATCAAAGTGTATAAATTTACTAACTGTACAGAAGAGGTAAAACGTGGTTCTCAAATAGGTATACCTATTCTTTCTACTACTTATTAATGTTCCCTCGTATCAATAAAATATTTTACAAATACTTAACCAACGTGTTTTAATGTTTTTCTCGTATCACAGGCTGAAAATCTGTTGCTGGACTCAAACAATAACATAAAAATCGCCGACTTCGGCTTTTCAAATTACTACACTGCCGGCGGCCAGTTATCAACGTGGTGTGGGTCGCCGCCCTACGCCGCCCCCGAAGTGTTCGAAGGCAAGAAGTACACAGGGCCCGAGATTGACATCTGGGTACGTTAACTATTACGATGGCCTAAGGGTCGTGTTGTCGTGCTTATCTCAGGGTTCTACAACGCCGATGCCCCTTTTTCAGAGCCTTGGAGTTGTGCTCTACGTCCTGGTCTGCGGAGCGTTGCCCTTTGATGGATGTTCCTTGCAAGCTTTACGAGATCGAGTCCTGTCCGGAAGGTTTAGGATACCATATTTTATGAGTTCAGGTGAGTACGTCCGAACAGCACGCGATATACAGGGTGGCGAAGTCGCCCTGCCCTATTTGTCTCCTTTCACTGTTAATTAATACCGACAATAATTCGTGAAAGTAATGTTGCTTGAGGCTTTTACGGTTACTTGATTTATCAATATTCAAATCAAATTTCGACTTGTGAACAACCCAATCAAACTAATGTTTCACAAGACATTGCGGCGTCATTAGAGTTAAAGTTGCTCTAAAAGCTAGAGTAGGCGTGATGGTGTTTAAATCCCTCTTATAAAACGTTAGCATACTTGTGTTGATAAAATATTCTTGTTCATAGTACTCCTAATAACACGCATAAATCCAAAAAAGAGGTGGTTATTATCTACAAATTTGATAATTGGAAGTAATTTATACATGGTGCCCCTAAAAGTATTTTTTAAATTGAACAATTTATTTATAAGGTTACAATCAGAACAAAGTTTCTGATTTCCTATCTCCTTTGATGAGACAATTCGTCGTCGCCAATTGGCCGTCGCTAATTCGCCATCGCCGATTCGCCATCGCCGATTCGCCATCGCCGATTCGCCATCGCCGATTCGCCATCACCAATTCGCCGTAGGCCAAATTCGCCGTTACCCCATTCACCGTCTACCCAATTTGCTGTCCACCCGATTTTCCATTGCGAAAAGTTTTTTTGAAATGCTTAAATAATAAGGAAACAATCTCTAATTCTATCTCTGATCAATTTTAATGAACACAGTTGATCTCAGTATTGAGTTTTAATCCTTTTAAAACCTTTTTCTAAGGATTACTAAACCAATGAATTGTTGTTGGAGGAATTTCTGGAACTTATTGTGTTAGAATTATGAGTTTATTTTTCTATTATAAAACAACGTAATTGCTTTGGGCCATTGTAAAAGGATCAACGCTTGCAAGTGCATTAGTAATAACATGTGACACATGTTATTAATTATCTTGTATTTGATTTACACTACATTGAGAGTAGCATTTATATTCATTTAAAACTTTATGTGCCGACGAATTTTCTGATGGCGATTTGTACTTACTGCGAATCGGTGACGGCGAATTGCATTGCTTGTAGCTTATAGAAAGAGCTCGAATTTGAAACTTGTTTTTCCAAAATTTATGGAACAGTACTATATATTTTTAAGTTGTAGAATGTAGATAATAGCCTAACTACATTTTGACAAAAGTTTAAAATTGTTTATCAAAATGTATTAAACTTTCTTATTCTGTGGGAGTTGTCTTGTATAACTTTAGATACGATTAAATTATTTAAAATACATTTTTATTGTTCTTTAAGCATAATAGACATTATTTTTTGAGATATTAAGGGTTTTAATGTAATTTAATTTTTTTTATATGCATTGCGAATTACTTGTTTTCTTTAGTTAGCTCATCGATAATTTCACTGCAATATTTTTGCATATTGTGTTTAATTATCATGTCATTATTATCGTTGCTATATAATTTTCTGAATAACAGTCACTCCTCTATTACTTGTCGTTTTGTTTGTCGATGGCATTACACATAAGTTTCTTCGTAGTTATGAAGTAGAGACGTGGGAAACTAACAATGCGCATTTATACGCCCCAAGAACAATTCGTCAAGTGTGACGACTCGGCGAGTATAACCAGTATTGCTACTAAAAGTCCAAATCAGCGTGACTTTTGCACCGCCTGTACAGGGTCCGGCAGAATGACCGACCCTATTTAAATTGTTAATAACTGTTTCAAATTTTAAAATATTTTTATTTTTTTTTCCAAAATGTAAAGTAAAAACTTGCCAATTTTAATTACAATATAATTTATTTAATAAAAATATTAGCAGCTGCTCAAAATTAATTTGGTTATTATTCAGTAATTTTAATTCCTTTAAAATGCGGCGAAGAATTCTTCCTGATAGGCCCAACTTCATGAATTTAATCAAATTAAGGATTAGGGTAATCTGTATTAGTGTGAAAATGAAGTTTGAGTTTGAGTGATGTTATTTTCGAAATCTAATATTTTTAATAAATAAATTATATTGTAACTAAAATTGGCAAGTTTTTACTTTACATTTTTAAATTTGAAACAGTTATTAACAATTTAAATAGGGTCGATCATTCTGCCGAACCCTGTATATTATATCATGTAATTAATTGATTTCTTATCAAGAAATGTTCCTTATTGTAGGTATTGAATTTGGTGTAACCGAACATGTTAAGAATAACATATACAGTCTTCCTATTTAGTACAAAACAATATCTGCGTTAGAAATGCTCATAAAATAAATGTTCTTTTACTATTTCAAAATAATTTATTAATTAATAGTCACAAAGGTACTTACTTTCAAATTGTTTAGCGTAAGTGACTGCCTATAATATATTAATTATTTATGTGGCGCGCCGCTGCTACTTTCACGTTTAGTTTGTAGACACGGTTGCCAACTTAGGTAAATGGGTTGCCTATATCAGTGATGATTTACCATATCGGTGTGGCCCCTCAAATCCTTACGTCCTTATCCAAATAATACGAGGTATTTTATTTTGAATGATACATGTACCAGGGTTGTGTTTGGGCTTAAAGCAATAAAAGAAGTAGGAACTTAAATTCGAAAAAATCGCATATTTAGAACTACGCTTATTGAAACCTTTGTTATGAAAAAAATGTAAACGTATTATGATTTAATTTTGAAACAAAAAACATGTTTCTTGTGTTCTCAAAAAATGACCCAAATTATTTTCTTCATAATTAAATACTTTTCATCTGAAAAAAACAATTACTTTGGGTTTCTAGAGGTTGACTTTTAATATTAGCCTTGTGTGATAAGAAGGAGCGATTTTATTTATGTTAGATTTAATATCGTCGGACACAAACGAAGATCTCTCCTTTTTGTATTATGAAATGTGTTTAGATGAATCAAATCCCTCTATGAATCTGTTCTAGGAAATGTGTGCGTACAGAGCATATTTTTTATTTTGAAGCTTACCGTGTCCCCCCTTAAGAGTTTCTGTGGCTCTCTATTTTTTTCAAATTTTCCCAGTAGCCCCCGATAGAACTTTCGTAGCCCCCGTCTGGCTTCCATTGAGAACCTCTGGCCTATATTACGTGATCACATGATCACCAGGTTTTAAATCTTGTTTAATGTATTTGTACTTTTTAAATATAATTATGATATTTTTTCACAAACCGAACAGATAATAAATACAACTTGCTTTGTACATATATTTTCCAATATACACAACGTTGGGTGTAACTTTTGCTCATAGAAATTTATTCCAATGATCATCAATCAGTTTTAATTTTTGACGAATAGTTTATTATGCAAAGTTGTTCTGTTTGATGACCTGTAACTACTCTTAAATTAATAACCATCCTTATGAATCACCCAGTATACAGCTAAAACGATTAGAAATTCAATAAAATACAATTTTAAAATATATATAACTTTTACCTCTGATTTTTATAAAATAAAAACATGTAGAGATGTAAATAGAGACCCATAAATACAAAAATGTACGTAAGTTTTAAATGATGGTTTATTTGTACTAGACATGTGATTAATTAGACTTTTAGTATTGAATTAGTTAAAAGCAAAGTCTCGCGGTAAAAAAATGTTTGAATATCACCTCCAAACTTCCTTTGCCGGTTATTTTATTGAAACCAATTAAAAGAAAGTTGGTAGCCCATAAAAGTTATTTGAATTCCAATTTCAAGCTCAATTTATCATTTTGGAGGAGCGAGCTAAAATAATGTAGGTCTTATGTAGCATTTAAGTTGAAATTTGGGCTATGGCATTTCTAATTTGAATATGAATTTATGCTCGAAAATAATTCTTTTGAATGGACGTTTTCCATGTTGATGTTAATGTTTATAGTGGCGAAGAAAGGAAAGATAAAGAAAATTGTAAACATAAGTGTTGTACTTGTAATATCACAGAATTTTGACATAATAATGTTCATATGCCATACAATAGTATATTACATACCGAGGTGGAAAGTGTTTCATTCCTGTCGAGAGATTAAGTAGTTAACCGAGACGCGTAGCGTCGAGGTCAACTTTATCTCGAGACAGGAATGAAACTTTTCATCGTGGTATGTATACTATTTTACTCGCAACCACTTTATTCTAAACAATAATTGGAAAAATTATTATATTATGATACGACAGGTTGTGACGCGCATGAATGGATGAACGAGATTCCCAGTGTCCCTACTTACACAGCGGTCGGGAAGTGAGTGCGGGAAGTAGCGGAGGGAAATGTACAACTTCCCACACTCAAATGATGTCAGTAATGTTAACATTACATATATGGTTGCGAATAAAATAACTTATTGCGATTGTGAGTTCATTTGGCTCTGGATGATTTAACGCTTCAAGTAGCGAAGTTCAGGTATTCGTTTATCGAGTGGAAAATTTGAAATTTATACATCTATATAATCGATGCGACATTTCAATATTACCTAGAATGAAGTACGTCGTAGTTTCAGAGCAAAATCCCAAGCTTGCAAAAATCACAAATCTAACAAACGTACTTTGGATTCATATTGTAATGTATTTGCCATTTTCTATACCCGCAGCTGTTAAAAAACTAAGTTAGCACCTTTAATGATTTTGGCAATCAACCCATGCTGTCGTCATATTTTAATTTACATAGTTGCTATAGGTGACACCTAATAAATGCAAATTAACACCTTCTGTTATTAACGTTTCAATTAAGTATGAACTCTACAGTAACTCCATGTAGTAAGTGCGTTTTCCGTAACATTCTAGAATGCAAAGTCGAGCATAAGTCCCGAAAATTATATATTTATATATATATGCTTAGCTTCAAATCACGGCGGTGTTGCTGCTCGTTCCAAAGGCTGCAATATCTGTTTTCCTAGCATTTGCAATTTTGTCTGAAAGGCTTATTCAAGGAGCTCATGCCGGATGGAGATGGTGCCAAAAACCTGTGCGCAAGCTTATAAGAAATTTATAAGGCGAACGTGTAGTAGGTTAATCGAGTTTTCTTCAGGTCGTGTATTCACCTGTACTTCGGCGTGTAATGTATGTTAAATAAAGCTAATGTAGCATGCTGAGCTGAGTGTATGAGTTATCGTTTCAGGCAGCATTATTTCAGGAATTTTTTCCGCCGACGCATTTCAGGCATATCTTTCTCCTCGTATTTTCCAAGCAACGCACAGCAGCAGTGGCGTAGATATCTTACATTTTGGGTTCCATAAGATGCAATCGATGTGATGATTAAAACAATCTTTAATACAGAAGGTCCGAAAAGTATCGTATATGCTATGTATCAGTCATAAACTCTGAAATTCATATGGTCAAGTTCTGAACTGCCATATTCAAGTTTCAAACCATATATAGTCTGCAATCAAAGGTTTTCAACGATTTGATGGTATTCATCACTCTCAGGTTTTACCTTTTTCGGAAAAGCACGTTGATTGTCAATTTAATAAGGCATGTGTGCTCCATATGCATCACTCCTAATTTCTGTACTGCTTGTTCATTCGTTATTAATGGTAAACACATTCTGCTGTTAAAATATTGTTTGATGGGAAGTTATTGTGCTCCTTGAGCAATGTCCAAATGTTCATCGCAGTGTTTGGTTCAAAATGAAGGGGTCACATACACGCTACATTTTTTCTAGTTCAAAACGTACGAGCTTTTTCTTTATTAGTGATTTCAATTTTCAAAAAATGGATGGGATTCAATTCTGATAAGTCAAACCTTCAGTATCGCCCGCATTACCTACTATCAGCTAATCCTACACTACGCCACTGCGCACTGGCAGTACCTGCCCCGTTAATAACAGCGTAATGCGTAAGAGATAAAATTATAAGGTTAAATAAACGTAAATTTCGTTTATTGACGCATACAAGAGCAACGACTTAAAATAGATTATTCCGTGACATTGAGGGCCTTTTTGTGCTTTTTGTTTATGAGCACCGCAATTTGCAGAATAATTGCGATAAAAATAATCTCCTACGTAAATTTCGTATCTGGCGGCCGATAATTATTTTTGGAATTAATGAGTCGCGCTGCCAAAAGCAAATTAGCGGCGTGGTATGCATCAGAATTTTCCTGATATTTGTCGGGGGAAAGGTGGGTGCTGAAACTGTTTGTATCAGCGAATTTTAGATGATATTCAGATTCAAAACGACCTGTCAGGAACTGTCAGATTCACCCATATTATGGATTTAAAGCGAAATTTAAAAGTTTTCGATGCAATAAATATGTCAGGAAAGGCCGAAGTTAACGAGCATTTCCATTTGTTTTCAGCTCAGTTCGTATCCAACTTCAGTGTGATTTTTTAAATTAAAACATCTAATGCTTTGGCTGGCTATAAATAACCCCCTAATATATGTTTGAGTATTTTTGGAGCACTTTTATGCTGTGTAGTGTTTATCCGATGAATTACCCTGATAACGTATTTACGTCGGTTTACTACTCTTGCTGTTATTCTAATTTTTTGTTCCCGGGCGCGACCTGGAAAGTTTAATTAAACTCTGACGAACTTTGCGGTTTACATGATTGCTAAACATCGAAAAGTAATTTGACGCTATGTACACAGAAAGCTTGCACTTGACTCACACGAGTTATTAAAAAGTTGTAGTAGGTACTTACGTCAGTACCTTATGTAAAGATAAAACTAACAGTTGTTAATTAAAGGCACTTTACAGTTAACCCCCATGGTCCGTCATGTTTCAAGTCTTGTTAATTTCGTTATAATAGGTGTAGTAAAATAGTAAAATGGAACTGCAACAATTCTTATTCCCAAATGTAGGAAAGGGCCTGAGTAAGCAAATAAAGCTCTGACGTGTATTGTTTGATACATTGTAAAGGTCATAACTAATGGAAATCCTTGATGTGTTATGATATCACGAAGAAAAGTTTCCTTAAAATAAAATATATGGAACGAACGTCAAAGGTTCAAGTTTGAACAAGTGCTGACAGACATACTCTGTCTACTTTGTAATTTATCAGTGTTTACATTGTAGTTCAATAATTTTACCAAGTATTTCTGTGTATTATAGTGTTAAGAGGAAAACTAGTAACGCCTAAAACCATTTTATTGTATTTTTATCTGACAAAACTAGTTTTTCTACATTACATTTTTTGAGATAAAAAGATTTTTAAAAATACAGGTAACAACAAATGTAAAGTTTACTTAAAAAAAGTAATTAATTACCAATTACCACCCAATGAAGTAATTGAATTACCAGAGAATTCAATTATTCAAATAAAATAGTAGATAATTCAATTATCAATTGCTTGGTAATTGTAATTGCACAACATAAATTACTTTTTCGTTACTTTCACTAGAGATTGTTGTCGTATATTTGTAGTTGGTAGTATTTAGATAGCTCTGTGCTACTATATCGTTTTAAACCAGCAAATCGAAATAAATATATAATTATTATTGTCTAGTGAAGCTAGTTCTCAAACGTTATGGAAAAAATTATATTTTTATCAGACTTTACTCTGTAATCTGTACTTGTTGCAGACATATTTTTCACTTCTTACATAATAATTATTACCAAGCTACTGTGCTAAATCCCACACAGTCTGCACTACAAAAGACAGAACACATATACATCCCATCTACAAACATACGCGCCCTCATCAAATATCTTTTTGGTAGTGCACAAAACTAGCTGTTATCCGACTAGTCATAGGAAATCATAAATTATACTCCATTACTCCACGAAGGTCTTATTGTGATTTGCTTAACATGTGACTTAATAAGGCCATATTTTTTGCATTCTGAAGACTTAATGCTCAATCGAAGTCAGTTAGCACAAGTAATTCAAATATCTGTAAAGTGATTTAAATACTTTAGAGTAATTTAATTACTCAAGAGAAATTGAGTAATTGAATCTAGTAATTAATTACTTTAAAAAAATAATGGCCAAATACTTTTCACCAAAATGGCAATTACTAATTACAGTTACCGTATTTTGAAAAGTAATGCATTTCCAAGGCAATTCAACAAACTTTAAGGAATTTAATTACCTACTACCCAGCTCTGATTAAAAAGTGTTTTCAAAGGTATATTAAAGAGGCTTTACGTGGTCTAATGTTTTGTTTCTATATTGACAATATTTTACTAGTAAGCAAAGAAACAATTCAGCACAACGAACACTTTGATCTAATTTTTAATGGCCTGTAAAATGTTGGTGTTATTTACAATCCCAAAAATGTCAATTTTGATATAAAATTTTTCAACCATGTGTTGTTGTCGGGAGCATCAAATTTTAAGAGAAAAAACTAGTAAAGCTTTAACATTTTTATTTTAATCTTGTCTGACAAAACTAATTTTTCAACATTCAACTTTTTCAGATAAAGCGATTTTTAAATAATACAGGTAATAACAACAAACATAAAGATAATACGCCAATAATGTAAATGTAATCTGAAACTAAAACACATGCCGTGAATGCCCCTTGTCCAAGATAATTTGTAATTACGTCACTCGGGCTATTTGGGTTCATATCAAACTAAACTATTAGGTACTGTATGGAAAGAGATAAATTCGAAGAACACGATAGATAATATAATCAGAAAAGCATGGCGCCCTAAGACCTTAACAGGATGTTGTTAGGTGTTATCTAGACACGTTTTTCAAAATTTTGAAGCAATGTAATGTTTATACAATTCGACGACCTTGGTAATTTATTCCGATATCGCTCGACTTAATGAAAACTACTGAAAATTTGCAGAAGGCTAACTGTAAATTTCTGCATTCTACGTAATTTTTTGAACGCTATAGTGAACGGTTTGTTTTAGAATTTATACATAAATAATATATGGAGTTTACTTTAGTGTAGTCGATGTACTATTTGACTTCGTAATTTTTCTGTATTCTTCTATCCTTATGTCGTTGTCTGCCTTTACCACATTCATATTTTCTTATATTCGTTTTGCTATATTTTTGATATCTGTAATTTAACTGTTTTTACGTTGATTGCGCACATTAATATTTTTTAAATGCAAAAACAGTAGCTGTTACACGGTGTGTTTCACTTCTCACATTCACACCCCTGCATTTTTCTTATTTATTTTCTGATCTGTTTAAAATTCTGCAGTTAGGCTATACTTGCAAAAAGTGATTTTTACAATATTTAAATAATTTTACCGTAGACCAGTAGCCTACCGCAATCAAAAATAAATGCAAAAAATTGAAACATTATAGTAGGCTTAGTTTTACCGAAAAAAACTGCTTTGAATCACAGAAAAGGTAGTATAATTCACCAACATTTGAAACCGATCATAAAATAAATAAGGAAGATACAGGGATATGAAGGTGAGAAGTGAAACATTTATAGTATGAAATAATAGTAATAATAAGTTCTTTTTTCAATAAAACAAGGTCTATTATGATTTTTCATTTTTTTGCATCTATATTTGATCACAGTAGGCTACTGATTTTCAATGAAATTGTTTAAAAACCTGTAAAAATAAATATTTTAAAGAGTAGTATAACTGGCTGAAATTTGAATTTGATTAGTAAACAAATAAGGAAGATACAGAGGTGTGAAGGTGAAAAGTGACATATTTATTGTGTGAAATCGTAAATAATAATAATAACAACTTTTTAATAAAAAATCTGGTGTGATACACTCACACAACTTCCTTTTACAGTGATCTTATAATTAGTCAAAAATTTAATTTTTAATTTTTAAGCATTTGTCAAAAATTTTAAAAAAATTACAAATTTTACAAAAACGGTACAAAATAGAGCGTTAGTTGAAGAGACAAATTTTCTGTAGAATTTTAAGGTGAATTCAAAAATGTAATAATATACCGGATGTTCTATTTAAAATATGAGTTAATAAAAAAATAGAAAAAAAAACAAAAGAAACCCACTTTAGAAGTATTCAACTGGAAAATCGCCTATCTCACATGAATACACATTAAAAATGTAAAGTTTGAAAAAAATCGTTAGAGCCGTTTTTGAAAAAATCGAAAAAACATCTACTTCCGGTTATGCGATTTTCTTCAAAAGTTTGCTGTCTGATCTACATAGTACACAAAACTTATATACAGTGCATTCCAATTAAAACGAGACACCCCATAATTAAAAGCAAACTTGTGTAAAGATTATGTTGTAGTTGTTACCGGTTTTATTTTAGTTTTTTCTCTTGCAAAAAAGGTGTTGTACTCACAAGTGAGAAGGTTATAAAAGCTGTGAGCCCATAACATTACTTTTTTGCTGGTTACCATTTTTATGGTAAATTTTCTCGGAAACTACTGAACCGATTTTGAAAAACTAAAAAGCAGAAAGGATTTGATACCCTTTAAGATGAGGTATCACTCGACCCTATGGGCATAGCCAGGGAGGGGCAGGGGTGGGCAATTGCCCGCCCCTAAACATTTATAAAGAGCAAAAGGCAGTTGATTTGTAATCATTCTTGCAATTCACATTCTACAACATTTTAAAAAAAAGAAGCTACGATTTGCAGCATATTTGCGGAAACTGATGATGTTTCAACTTATAATTTCTGTAATTTGTAAAAAATTAAATAAAACTATAATAATAGTAGTAGGTAGTTGATTGGGTAATTAAATTTATGCCCCCCTCTAACTGGAATCCTGGCTACGCCCTTGTTCGACCCCCTTTCCTATTTGAACTTTTTGACGTTTGTGTTGGTGGGGGGAGGGGCTAACTCTGAACGAGTAAATTTTGACACAAAAATGTGTTCCCCTAAAAAGAAAAATTGACGCATTTTAAGATTTTTCTATAACTCGTTTTAATTGGAATGCACTGTATGAAGTTTCAACGCTATACCTCTTTTCGTTTTTGAGATATTCCGTTCACAGATAGACAGACAGACAGACAGACACACAGACAGACAAACAGACAGACAGACAGACACACAGACAGACAGACACACAGACAGACAGACCAATGAAAAAAAATGTTTTTTGGGATCAAGAGACTTTAAAACGTGAAGATCTGTTGAAAACTCAATTTCGAATTTTTGGGGTGAATCCAATACTTCCTTTATCGTAAAAGGAAGTAAAAATTGGTATTTGTACTATTTTTGTGATTCCGAGCAACTTTTTCCAATAACTTCTTTTGATAATACTAGGCCTACTCTGATTTTTCAATTTTTCGCATCTATTTTTGATCAGTAGGCTACTGAATTGAAAGAAAACTGTTAAACATTATAAAAATAACTCTGAACTGACCAAAAATTTAAATCGATCAGAAAATAAAAAATAAGGCAGATACAGGGGCGTGAAGGTGAAAAGTGGAACACGCTTATAAGAACTACTTCCCATGTTCTAATTTAATTTCTTTATAGAAAAAAATAAGCTCTGAGAACTTGACAAAGCGTGACAATAATCACGGAGTAGCGTTTGGTGATTCATAAACACACCTTTAATTGCTGCTAAAAATGACGTCTAATTCGCGTTAAAAATGTTGTTATGTGCTCTAAAGTTCACACTTTTATGTAAAAAAGTAAACAGTTTACCTCATAAAGCGCTAAATGTAAAGGAAAACCGGGAAATAACACATGTTTGTTTGTATATGTAACAAACTTAATGTGTATATTGTATTTAAGGAATCGAAAGGTTTTGACACAAAATGTAATTGTTATAAGTACATATTAACATGCTTATAACATGTGAGCAAACGAAAATGAAATCAAGCTTGGCTTTGAAATATTTGTTTTATGAATAATATGTTGGTGACACTGTAAGTCTATGTCAAATTCGAGGTTAGCTGGTTAGGTTTTACGTCAGTTTTGACACAGACTGACGCAAAACCTAACCTGCTAACCTCGAATTTGACATAGACTTACAGATTTCATTTTCGTTTGCTCACATGTTATTTAATACTTATGTTAATAGTAATAATAAAAATCTGGCAGTAGTAACAATTGAACAAGCGTTGCTGGTATAGTTTTAGCGAGACGGAGCTCAACAAAGGCAAGCAATAAATTACTTACCAAGGCTTAATAGTGATGACATCCATTTTTAACCTTTAGGTATAAAAATACTTACACACCACACAGTCTGTACTTACGTACGATGCGAATAAAATATGTTTGTTTAGAATTAGGCTTCAGTAAATATTTTTCATCATAAGTCCACTTAGAAACCTACAGTGACGTAGTGGAAAACATATCTGCCCTTGAGACAATTATATAATGAAAATAACGTACGGTACTTTCGTTTGCTTAGACACGTCTCTTTTAAACGGATTAAAGATGAAAACAAGCCTTATCACACATTTTCTAACCTTCATAGCTTTATAGCTTCGATATCATGGTGATATTGTTGCTTATATTTCTATTAATTAAAATTTCTGTTGTCAGGAGATTTTTATTGGCATATTTATAGTGTAAGTATGGGTTTACGTGTAAATTTTATCTATTGTGATTGATTTGTTAAATTGCTACAGTAGTGATGAGTGGGAACTTGAAAATCAGTCCGTGCAGAAATTCCAGTTTTATCTCCGATCGCGTTTGCAGAACAATGCGTAATTAGTATTAAGCAGTGAGCTAAATTAGGAAGTCATTTGGGAGGTCGCGTGCACTTAAATTAAAAAACATAGCAAAAACATATTAGAGGCACTTTATCTAATTGTGCGGTGCGTAGCGTTCTTAGGTAGGTTCGCGTAAATCTTAATAAACATCGTAAATGTTTTGTTCGCGTGAGTAGCGCACGGGCCCGGTTTTATTTTCAAATTTCTTTCGTAATAAATGTGTCAATTTTGTGGAGAGATGTTCACTTTTTCCGTGCGTGCTCCTGACTATGACGCACGTCTCTGACGTCAATGGTGGAACCCCAAACCCCATTGACAGTTTGCGGAGGACGTTTAAATGCCCTCGGAGCGCTTTTTAAAGGTCGGGGTGGAGAACTATTCGTCTCCCGACGCGCATGCATTGAAATCCAAAATGTTATTTTATTTCTCGGCTGTCACTTTGCTGATTTTATTATGTAGGTAGATCGTGAGTTAGGCGTCCTTTGGAAAGTGGACCAATAAACGGGTTGGTTCTTTTGTTTGCAAATGGACCAATCAAATGGCACGCTTTAGTTTGGCCAAATATTATTACACTGTCAAATTATACTGTTTTGAAATAAGCCTGTATATAATCTTGTTTTTACAATGTAGGTAACATAAATGCAGTAACTAACTAGGTATTGCATATACCTAGGTTATGTTACTTGACGTGATCATGTGAACAAAAGAACAAATGACAGCTCTAATAAAAAATAAGCATTAAAACGCAAATGCAATTTGAAAATGTCTATGTAAAACACACGCGAACAATTTTCTTATATTACCTTTTAGAGATTAATTGAATAAAATTTTCCTTTGAAAAATTTAAATATTTTATTAAAAACAATCTACTATTACCACACCACGCAAAAACAAAAGTAATTACAATTATTGCGTTGCCAACCCATCAAATATTGAGTTGGGAATTAATTTTCTGAACAGATACTAAAATGAAAATTGTTTTGCATCGAGTGCTCGAACAAAATAAATAAATATTAATTCCAGGTATTTTTCCTGTGTGTACTTAGTAACCTCTAAATTCTGTTTGCAGGGGCTTCGGTGTTTATCCTCTGCATTAAATTTAAGTACCATCTTTTTAATAAGTAAATATTGTGTTAAATAACACGGCTCGCTTGCGTGCGCCAGGCCGAAAATAACGAATTTTTCTTTATGCGGTTTATAGACGCGGATTTATACTGGCTCAGATATTAGAAATGGTTTTTAACGATTTGCAAAAATAAATGACATTTCTCACTGGTTCTGAAATAGCTTCGGCGTCAATGCCGCTCGCCGAGCGTCTGTCTCATGGCTGTAGATCCCGACGCTATCGTAAATCTCGAGGTGCACGGACGTTCATAAAGAACGGCCTTAAGCAAATTAATTTCTTTTGTATTAATAGCAGAATTATTCAGTTAATTATTTCTCTTCTTATACACTCACTGGCTACTCGAAATAACATATTACATACAACATTATAAATAGTAAATAATAAAACATATTATGTGTTTACCGAATTCACTCAATTCGACCCTCAAAAATATTGTTATGCAAAACTTAAAATAATCCTTTAAATGATCTTGTTTTACAGCGTATTAAAAATTTATATGCAAATATGTACATGACAACTGTGACCAATAATTATAAAAATGCACAAAACAACAGTTGATTTATCAAAACCTAAAAATTACTAAGAAAAAAAATTTACATAAAATCTGTAGTTAGCTAAACATATCCAAAAATATCGCTTTGATATGTGCACATATTTTATTTAAATTTCTATAAATGCTAAATTTGCATTACTACCACACATAAAAATAAAAATAACTAGAATTATTATGTTGCCACCCCAACGAAAATTAAGTTTAGAATTAGTTCTATAAATAGATAAATATAGTCCCGTTTTCATATGGAAATGCAAATGGTGAAATTCTATGGTAACCAGTGGCAACAAGCATTGTACTAGATTGAATTGTGTTTAGGGTGTATGGGTGTAGGGTCGATGCTGGCCCGAAGAATATAAATTTTGGGGGAGAAAACAGCGGGATAAAATTAATAAAAAAGTTCAAGGTGAAATAGCTTTTTACATTATAAAGATTTAATTCCTAAAATTGTTTTATATTTTTTAAGTAGCATATGAAATGCGGCATTTGTTACCTCTCGCGGATGCATTAAATTTGAACAAGACGTCTCGTACGCCTTAAATAATTTATTTTAAATAATTATTTGCCTCTTTTATCCCTTAGCTAGCTCAGTGAACATGAAACTCTCTTAATATCTGAGTTAGTCACTTATACATGATCACTATCTCCAAAACCGAAATTTGGTCCCCCTTATAGTGTTGGTCGAACTGAAACTTAACTTTAAACAATGCACAAAAATCAGAATTCCTTTACATCCATCTATTGACTTCAAAACACATATAAAAACATAAAAAACAAAAACGACGCATAAAAATACAAAAGAAATAAAAGAAAATAGAATTAAGTTCTCAAACAACCTACGTGCGATATAGATTGAAGCTACTCGCAGACGTGTTGCAAACGTACATGAGCAACGTGAAACATCACCAAAAATAGCGTTAAAATAATTATCTTTTAAAATGTCAAAATGTCTAACAAAACTGGAATGTCAAAATTGCCTGAAACCGGTACTTATTGGAGTCGCTGTAAAACATTCCTGCGCGTTTGCAAAAGCTTGCAGTTAAACGCAATCTTATCACGCTCTGCAAACATTTTACCTGGAACTGGCTACTGCATACCTGCTGGGAACCATTGATCGCGTGCAGGCTTCGTAAGGACAGTTGAATAGGCGCTGTTAGTAAGCCTTTAAATATAGCACAATGGGTGTACTTACATTTACACTCGGAAAATGCGTTTGCTGAATTTGAAAACGCTGGCTCGCTGCACTTTAGCACTGTTTGCAGCATAACTGCCAGGCTCTTTTAGGGCCGCTTCAATTATCTTATATCTCCCTGGGCGAATTCACCTACTATACTTTCTTCACAGAAGAGGCTGCGTGCGACTGCTGCCTTTTGTGTTAAATTTGCATGAGTTGAAAATCATACCATGCCACGTACAATGTGTTTCTTGCTGCACTCACGAAAACCAAAATTCACAATACACGTTCAGCGCAGGACCGGCTTTGCGAGCATTTACTTACATAAAATACAATACTAAATCTAATAATAGAACATAGGAAATACAACTTGGCTTCTACATTTAAGCATGAAAATAAACATTATCGGTAAGGGATCCGCCTGGCCCGTTACACATAATTCTCTATAAATCATATGAATTAAAAATCAAAATCATTTTTTATATTCCGTAAAAGAGTGTTCAAAATACATCATAGAAGTTAAGTAAACTACTACGAAACTACATTTTTCTGAATGAAAATAAGATATTTTCTAAAATTATATTTTTTCCTCTTTGGCCACTTTCTAACGAATAACTCCTGCTCTGTAGTTTTTAAATACGAGTAAAATTTTTAGCAACCCATGTATGTATGATCCTTTAGTTAACCCGAAGAGTTTTATTGAAAACCCGAAGCCCAAAGATGATTGCCAAACCCGAAGTCTTCGGGTCAAAATGACAGTGTTGGCAACCCTAATTGTGTTGGTACATAAGCTTCTGGTTAATATTTTTGTAGTGAGGTTAGGTTTCATGTTGATTGGTTATATTTTAAATTGTCATTTTATGATTGGGTTGTAACTAGGTGTAGCTATTGCACTGACGACAATTCAGTTTGCAATAGCCACAACTACAATTTAAGCAATTACCAGAAGCTTATGTACCGACACAATTCAATCTAGGGACGATGGTTTCCCTAAATTGCATTGCCATATGGAAAAAATGGACTATAGTATCTTATAGACACTGAATAATGAACAAAATTATGAAATAAATCTTTCAGTTTCTCCTCATACTTCAGTTTTCTTAATTTTTTATAAAATTTAATTTGTTGGATAGATATAATACTATACAGGGGTGTCCCAGAAATAAGTGCACAAAAAAGCCCATAAAAGGAGCCACTGAGCTAACACAGTTTTTGAAATAATATGAAAATCGGCATTGCTGAATTGCGCCACTGCTTTTTACTTTACCATTGTTAACAACATTACAAAAATCTTGTCGCTTTTGAAAAACCTAGTCAACTTATTTCAGGGTCAAGTAAAGGGAATTCCAATCAAATTGCAAAATATTCAGTAGTAAAAAAATCAAATTTTTTGGACAAATTTTCTCCTTTAGGTAATGTTTTTTGTGCCTGTTTTAAATAGTTGAAATCCCTTTCCATTAAACAATGGGAGACAATCTGTATATTTACTTTATTATAATAATTACAAAAAGCAATAATTTAAGGATTCTCTTAAATTTTACTTTGTATTACAAACATAAAATAGGACCATATGTGTGTTTACAAATTTCTAGATATTTACGTTCCTAATATAAATTCGACATGTTGACAATTTAAAAAGTATTCTTAGCTTTAAATGTCCTGTTGAAAATAAGTGTTTTTATTTAGCCAGTATTTAAATAATTTAGAATTTCTTTCATAAACAATACATTTCTATTTATTTATATGCCTACAATGGTTGTGTTTGTTGTTTCAATGTTTTACAAAATGTTTAAATTCAGATTGAGTGGGGCATGAATAATACTATAGGAGCTACAACTAATATGAAAACCAAAATTGGTATAATACCTGACAAAGTGCATGATGAAATTAAAATATCTGTCTAAAAATAGTATGAAATGTTAGGAATTTTATAAACAAATTGCACACTGCCTGATAATTGCAATATTTTCTGTCACTCAATTGTGTTTTTATCTTTGCAAAACACATTCTTGATTACGCGACCTACTTTTATAAGTAGTAAAATATTGAACTTATTTAAAGCAGTTAAAAAGGAACAGCAGAATACAATCAAACAGAAATTGCATTGCGTAGGTTTAAATGTGTATGAGCATTGACGTAGGATCAGAATGGCTTGTAAGGCTTCATACTTGCATTTTATGATACGCTCTAGTTGCTGTGGTTGAACTTTCTTGGTTTCTAAGGTCGTATCTAGCTTTCGCATCTTTAGGAGACCGTAAAAAGTAATTATTGAGGAATCAATATGCTCCCAGGGGGGTTTTATGTGTCTTTTATGTTGACCGTTAATCTAATGGAAATATTAAGATTTTATTTCACTATCTGTTTAATTAATACATTAAATTATCGTGCAGAAATAAAACTCAAGTTATCTCTTAGTGAATCTTCGAGAATCGGTAGCATTGTAACAATTTATTTTTAGAGTTGCCATCAACCTTGACACTAGTATTCTTCTAATTATATAAGACACTGACCTACTTTTGAGGAGAAAGTATTTAGACCTGTGGGAACATTTAATTAATAGAAAACGTTACTATTATTTTTTTTCTAAAAATAAAAATAAATTTCTGTTTTTGTTGTTGTAATCTGATTTGTTGAGATTTAAAGCTAAAATGTTGAACAATCAAATATGACTGACGTAACAAGATAATTAATTTTGATGTTTTTTACAGATTGTGAATCTCTGATTCGCAAAATGCTGGTCCTGGATCCTACCAAACGCTATGGTGTAGCTCAAATAAAAAGACACAGGTGGATGCAAGTTGAAGTCCCAGCTGCACTACCGACGTCCGTCCCATCAAGTACAGCCCAACCAAACGAACAAATTCTGCGATTAATGCAAAGTTTAGGCATAGACAGTACGAAAACAAGAGAGGTACGGTGCATTTGTTATTGTTACACTTATTCGTCACTTAATTATTAAAATTTCAGTCAATACGTATGGGTAGTTATGACCACCACGCCGCTATTTATTACCTTTTACTGGATAAATTGCGAAATCAGCTAGTCAGTGGCGAGAGCCATACTGCTGCCAATACTGCAGCTGGAGGCCGAGAAGTTCAGAGGCGGAGGCCCTCCAACATAGCGGAACAGGCAATGCGTAAAATAGGCAGAGCTAGTACAAGCGAAGATTGCAGACGCCTTCTGCAGCATTCCACGACAGCTCCTACGTCAAGTAATAGTAAACTTGGTACCCCCCAAAGAACGTGTGACTCCCTCGAAGTTGTGATTCCCCCCCATCCATGGCATCGATGCTGCTAAGTTGCTGGCTGCAACTAACAGCGATGATGCACTTAAAATCCTACAACAGTCTACTACAACTACGTTTACAATGTCCAGTGAAGCGTCCCAAGCTCATGGCTACTCTGCAGTCTTCACCTGTGCCACCTTCACATCCTGATGTGCCACCATTTCGGGATTATTTGAATCATATGCATACATATTCTTATATGCAAAATACGTTCGGTCAACAGTCGTTAGAATCTGACAATAAAGGTTCATTAAGCAGGTTTAGCACAGGGTATGTAGAACACTTGTGTTGCAGTGTTGTAGTGTATTGACTGTTTTGTTATAATTTTGTATTTAAGGGCGGAATCAAAAAGTGATTTTAACTTTTGGTTTCGTTCAGTTTTATTCGTTATGAAAGACAGTATTGTTGGGTTATACCTGATGAAAATATAATTTTAATTTCTTTCTGATTCACGTAATTTATTTATATTTTCTTTCTGTAGTTTGATGTAGATCTTGAACAATAAATAAAGCTTTAGTTTTATAACGCTCCGTATATCTTTGGTAAGTAGTGCTGTAATGGGCTCATATAATCCAGTTGATATTGAAAACTGAATAGGCAAAGAAGTTAAATAATAAATTTGTATTAAAATATAGCCGCAACCACTATTTAAAATTTTATAAGAAAAAGTCATTTCATCCTAACTTAAATTTGTTATTTAATTTAATTTATTCTTGCAGTATTTATCTAATATATGTATCTTAGTTGAATGTTGCCATAAGTGATAGCTACAGTAGTATTATAGTAACAGCCGCAATGCTAATTAAATAAAAAACAAGAAAGATTTCCGTTGGTCCAGGTAATTAGAGTATCAGTTCACTTTTGTAATAGAAAGTATAAATGAATGTCATTTTTAAAATATTTAAATATGTAAACAAATATTATAGGAATTAATTGAAAATTTTGGAAAAATAAAAATATTTATTACCCAGTTGTAAACGATTTTTGTCCACGTTCTTTGTATATAGGATTCCGTTGGGGATTATAGAATACTTTAAGGTCTAGTAGCAGCTTTAATTAAATGATTGCAATGTAGAAGAGAAAATTTAAATAATTTTCATTCTTCTGTAGCAAAATATCACTATAACGGACGTGAATACTTTTTAGAAATATATTTACATCCAGAGCTGGGAAAGTTAGGTTATGAAAGTAATTAAGCATTTTTATAGTTTCAGAAAAGTAAGTAAGTTATACAAATTACTTTTAAAATGTCTCCACTTCACTCTTGGAAACAATATTTTCGAAAGTTCCCTTTTTTTCTACGTCCAGATCTATAAGTTAAAAAAGTGTAGGTATCAATTTTTTTATCTTAACATAAATATGAAAACCAAAATCTGCAGAAAACTGTAGTATCTTTTCGGATTAAGTATTTCTACACTAAGAAATAAGTTATACTGGGATTACATAGATTAGCCACTTATACAGCGATTAATACACAACTACCCCAATTCAAGGCTACGTATACAAAAAGATAAAACGTTAATTGTGTAAAAGGAGTGGTTCCAAGGTCTACAACAGGCTACTGTTTTGTTTCACATTTTGTGTAGCATAGTGTACATTATTACTTATTGTAGGGGCTACAGGAGTGGCGAAATTCAAACACAGTATTCAAGTTCCACTGACGAAGGAGTGGAAACCGACTTAGAAGATCATAATCCCCGGCTAAGTTACACATCTTCAAGTTCCTCGAGTGGTGTTGCCACAAACTTTAACACATCGAAAAGTCTTAGTCAAAATTTGAGTTGTGATAGTAACTTTGAAAGCCTCGATTACCAGCTTTCTGACTCGAGCGAGTTGGCGAGCAGTCTGCCAAGCTGCAATACGACTGACAGGAATTTGCCTGAGCCGGTACTGACGAGTGCGAGTGCTATTGCACCTTCCCATACTAATTACTCAACTAACACACGATCTGCATTGCATAGGCACAATCCGTTAGTTTATTTACCCACTTTAAAAGCCACTAGCAGAGCAATTACACGATCGCCGGTCGACTTTAGAGAAGGAAGGCGAGCAAGTGACGGCCTGGTGGCGCAGCAAGTAACGGATGCATCTAACGGCGGTGTTATTGCTTTTAATTCGCAGAAGTTAAGTGAGAATTGTAAAGCGAAAGGTGTCCTCGAATTACATTTAGTTCAACGCGAAGCTCAGAGACTGCAAACCCAGTATCAAGCCAGGGAACCCCCAGAAGAGGCTTCCCAGAGGCAGAAGCAGCACAGTCAATATTTACAGCCACGAACCAATAAACGAATTAGTTACCAGATAATTTTAGTTATTCGAGTACAAGCCCGGAGCCCCTTCAACTGCAAACTGCCATGCAGCACCGGCTCCTGCAGCAAAAGCGACAGATTTTGCAGAAACAGTGTGCCATGTCACATCAATCTTCTAGTAATAGTTTAGAAACAAATCATTCATTAGCACGTAGACACATGTTGAGGCAAGCAAGTTACAAAATTGCTCAGCAACAACCTGTCTTACCTCCATTACCATTAAGTGAAACTGAGAGTAAAGACTTAATGACGTTCCAGGCTATTGTTGAGGGTTCTGGTGAAGCTTGGAACTCATTGCCGGGTAGTTTACAAACTTCATGTCAGATCTCAGAACCAATACCTCCGCCTCCAGCATGGCAAGCACCACTTCCGACGTGGAGCCAGGTACCGCAATATCTATAGTGCACTATACAGGTTTCTCTTGAATATAAATTATAACAGTCGTTTATGTGACACTATTATTCAAATCTAGAGAAAAGCACTTTTTAAATGTTTGTTTCTCAGTTTAAAATATAACGCAGAACTGAACCAAGTATCTGCTTATGTAATGGGTAGTAATGACCTAATTGTGTCATTTGCATGCTTTCTAATAGCAACATTAAAGTGATTCTGGTATCCAGAATTATGACATTGAATAGTTTATTTGAACTTATTTATCATTATATGTGTAATTTATACTTCGAGTTTTTAGTTTTTAATTATTATTTGTAAATATCGTACATTTTAATGCAAAACCTACATTTTAATTTATTTAATTCATATTTTATACAGGACAATTTACTAATTAAATTGCTAAGTTAAACGTAATAGCTACCTGTTTTTATTGTGATATTTATTTAGAAGCTAATAGTTACCAGTTTTTCGGTTTCCTTCAAATTAACTCTACAATCTATGACGCGATTTCTTGAATCATTCAGGTCTATAAAATTATTTAAAAATTTCATAATACACTTTGCTTTTACCAACAGTTTCTATGTAGTACTTACCAATTTAATCTTTCTAAAATTATTAACTGACGAGTATTTTAAAACTACGAAAAACGAAAAGTATTAGAAAATTTTGACCAAATATTTAACAGAAGCCTGCATATATTTAGTACAAATGTTTGTTTTTGTGTTACTATGTTGTAGTCGTTATATTATTTGTATTGGTTTATTACCATTATTACTGTATGCAGCTACTAAATATATCAATATTTAATAATTTCGAGCAAGTTTTTGTTTTATTTAACAAAATAATCGCATGCCAGTTTTATTTTCGGTTTGAGAGTGTTTTTGTCTTGCTTGTACGATTCGCAAACTGTTATACTTTTATGCCAGGGGCCTCAGTTCGCCGGTAACGCATGGCCTCCTTTATTGCCCCTCAGCGAGAGTCCCATCTTAGAGCTTACCGAACAAATGGAATCCATGTGAAGATGGATGTAAGGGGCATTTGCGACGTAAATGCTGCTCTCGAACACACCAAATTATAACGAGTGGTAAAATCGGTTACTAGAATTAAATTAATGTGTGTAGAAATTCTAAAATGTTAGCTACTTTGAGGTAAACGGAAATTGTAAACTCACTCTTTAATTAAAACGTTTTGATATTTTCGTCGAAGAACTGATTTTTACAATATTGTATTTCCGTCAAAATTATTTTTGAGTGTGTACATTCCATAGTGAATTTGTAGTTTTACAGTTGATTTATAATGAATATAACAGTGAATTAACTAATATATTTGCCAATACCGTAGTTATAAGAGCCAAATATTTATTGA
Organism: Agriotes lineatus; assembly: GCA_940337035.1. Lineage (NCBI taxonomy): Eukaryota > Metazoa > Arthropoda > Insecta > Coleoptera > Elateridae > Agriotes > Agriotes lineatus. The sequence goes on along the minus strand of OW679197.1, from coordinate 81,956,288 downwards.
TAAACAATCAATCAAATAATTTGAATCAGACTGTAATAATACGATAATAATGTTGGTCATTGTAGACTATAGACATAGACATAGTACGGTACTTGAGCTCAGTGACTTTGTGTATCAAGTCTCTTCTAGAATACAGGACAGCCCTTACATCAGTATAGCACATATCATCGATCAGAGATATCATCAATTTAAGGGATGTTAATAATGTGCAGTAGATAGGAAACTAGAGTTGTTTAGCTTGGAGCGCCATATTAAGGTAGAAAGCAATAATATATTTGTATATTTGTAAACGTGCCTGTTTTGTTTGAACGCTGTTTGTAATATGCTAACGCTTTTGTTAAGAGGTTCATAATAAACTCCATATAAACATTATGAATTTTATTACAACAAAATAGGGACAGTATATAATCCATACATACTTACACGTAATACTAAAAGACAAGATAAAATAGCTACCACTATTTGCAGTAATATATATAAAAAGCACAAGTTTAACAGACAGAAAAATAGATCCAGTATAAAGGCACATTTCTGGACGGTTACGTCTAACTAATACTGGTCACATTTGGAATCATCGATAAGAGTATAAAATCAGTTTCATGTTAACAAACTAGTTAAATGCTGGAAAAATAATTTTGTTCTCACCGTTTTCCAACATAAAATTACTACGAGGAAGTACTGGGGGTTCCCTTAATTTAATCCTATATTAATTCCGCGAATATTTTACTACCAACATTAATTAAATTTTTTTTATATATAGCTTGGTCGTAACATTAACTGGGTTTTGTAATTGTGTGTGATATTTTTCCTACCATTAATAAGCCGTTATTATAAAAAAGTTAATATGCGGTTTTGAGTAGCAACTAAACACGCGACAATAAATTTGTCGTAATCTTGTTACATTTAAAAAACAACAAAACAAATGAATGAGGTATAAATGTCGCATTTTGCAGTAATAATCTGATAGTTCTTTGTTTGTGGTATTGTGGCTAAACACGTACAATACGCTATATAAAATATATATTGCAAATAAAGAAAATAAATTTGTTATAAAAATATATTGCAAACTTAACTGCAATTAAAAGCTGCATTTGCAGTTCTTACATGATAAGGGTAAAAATTGTATGTCTTAATTTATTTTTTTTATAGTTCGAAGTTTTTCCAGTGTTATGTAAGAAAATTTCAACAATATCAAAGTCAAGTGCTAGAATGCTGTTTGACAGTTGTATTTTTATATTTTTTCAGGCGCAGTTAATTTCAGTTAATTTATTGTAGCTAATGAATTAAAAAGCTTTAGTTCTCTTGCCAAGAAAAACTCGAATACACCTTCCAGTTCTGTGTTGTATTTCTTCAATAAATTAGCACCATCACAAGTTTATTTTGGCAGGAGTATACAAAGCTATTTCAGTTTATTAAATCAATATAGATATTAACAGCAACGTATGTAAACGAATGCCATAAGCCAATTATATAATTTCAAGTACTAATTATAGTTTTGATTTTAAGTTAATTGTCAGTGATCAATGTGGAAATGATCCTAATTAAAAATGTTAAAAGAAAAAAGTTCCTTTGGTATACTATACAGTCTGTTCAACAAAAAAGGCCCCGCCTTCTAGCTACTTTATTATTTATTTTAGACCCATAAACCTTATATCAAATCAAATGGCGCATAAAAACCTACATTTTAACACAATCAACAAATTTTTATCTTCAATTGTTTCAGAGTGGTGACGTCACATGCAATTTTTTTAAACGACACTGTATATATTTTTTTACATTTTCTGGTAGAGGTTTTTTTTCTCTTTTCAACAATATAAATATTTTATGCCCTTACATAAGAAAATTTTCGAGAAAAATTAAAAAACTTTTTTATCGGTGGGGGGTCACGATACACGATAAACAAAAGTGTAACTCAGAAAAACAAAACAAATGGTAGCCAAACGCTTCAACTATCAGATTTCAGAATAATCTAAAGTGTTTATTGTTTTGTTTTTCTGAGTTACACTTTTGTTTATCGTGTATTGTGCCCCCCACCGATAAAAAAGGTTTTTAATTTTTCTCGAAAATTTTCTTATGTAAGGGCATAAAATATTTATATTGTTGAAAAGAGAAAAAAAAACTCTACCAGAAAATGTAAAAAAATATATAGTGCCATTTAAAAAAAATTGCATGTGACGTCACCACTCTGAAACAATTGAAGATAAAATTTTTTTGATAGTGCTAAAATGTAGATTTTTATGTGCCATTTGATTTGATATAAGGTTTATTGGGTCTAAAATAAATAATAAAGTAGCTAGAAGGCTGTATACAGGGCACCCAAGATTAATGATTCAGTTAAATTACAGAAAATACACAACACCTTGAGAGCTTCTTAAGCAGAAATTTTCTATTTTTATTATAAGACAAAACCACTTGGAGACTTTTCAAAGAGTTCAATCTAGTTTTAAATTTCCACTTGCTTGCTACAGTTATTTTCACGCAACAGAGTTGAAAAAAGAAATTTCTTGAAAATTTTGATGCAATTTGGTTTACTTTAATAAAGAATAAAAGTAATTTCAAATTAGTGGTCTTTAGAACCGGCCATAAATACCGGGCGACTATAAATGATTGTGATTTTTTTCCTTAGGTTGGCACTGCTTATATTGGTGGCACTGTAAGTCTAAGTCAAATTCAATGTTCGCAGGTTAGGTTTTGCGTCATTCTGTGTCAACACTGACGCAAAACCTAACCTGCTAACCTCGAATTTGACATAGACTTACAGTGCCACCAACATAAACAGTGCCAACCTAAGAAAAAAAATCACAATCATTTATAGTCACCCGGTATTATAATCTTCATAATTCACGAATGTTTTTTTAATAATTTGTTTTTGGATTACACAAGCATGGCTTAGTACCAAAAAATCGGTTGTTGCATTGATTATTTCTTAAAAATAAGTGGAAACGTATCAGTAAAAAGAGATAAATTAACTTTTTTCAAAGGTGGCATCTGAAAATCCTGTTATACAACGAGAGTACCCAAGTCTTAAACTTTAAAATAACAAAATTTAGAACTAGACCTGAGCTCCTTGAAAACTAATAATCACAAAATGGTTTTGTTCTATATTAATAATCGACTTACAACAACAAAACCCAAATTTATTTTTCAGGCATCTAGTCTAAATTAAACAAGATTTGTTGGCCACAAAGATAGGTCTTAAGCTGCTGCATATTTACTATATTTTAATCGAATCTGCATCTCTTACTGTTTACAGGAACCCTATACTGTGCATTTTTAGCTTGGACACCCTGTACAATTTAAAATAGTTTTAAGATCGTACTTGCTGCACTTATTATCAAGTATGTGAAATTTTGTCCGCATTTCCTCCTTAAATATAAATTGTCTAGTTAACCTAAGTTTACTTTTTCAAACTGTTTATATTTTACAATAAAAATTCTGCTAATCTTCCAATTAATTTAAAAAAAAAATGAAAGATTTTGTTATGAAAAATAAATTTCAGCTTTAAAAAATGTAATAATACTGGATAAGTTTTAAAGCCCTACAAAGAGTTACGATGTTCAACAGTTTCAGTTGTAAAATGAGTTTGAATTATAATGAAATAGTCATTTTATGTCTTTAATGCTCGCCAACATATAGGTTTTATGATCTATTACGGCCAAGCTTAATAAAAAAAAATTATTAAAATAACAACAGCATTTAGTAAACCGTAGACTGTTCAATTAATCGAAGATTTGTTACTTAAAACAGGTATCTTAACCTACTATACAAAACTTTACAATGACACATCATTTCCGTCAATTTTTAAAATATTCACAATGAAAAGAGCAGATAGTAACCACAGACTAAAAACACAGTTAAAACATTTTCACTTACAAGTAAAATCAACAAAAAAGAGACCTACGCTAGAGATTAAAAACAAATTCGTCACGTATCAACAAAAAACTTAATAAGTACTTCAGTAGTTGGTATGTCTAGCGCCCCTCATTAAAGGCACCAACAACGCGGGCGGTCCAGCCTGCCTCAAAAAGGGGTGGTTTAGCAGTTCTGCGGCACTAGCACGCTGGGTCGGATCCCTTACCAACATCCTCTCCAGGAAGCCTTGCAAGCGTGGTGAAACCTTGTGGCTGTTTTTAAATTTAGGAGGGGGCATTTCCCTGATTCTTCTCATGGCTTGCAGGGGTGGTTCATTGAAAAATGGAGGTTCACCATCGACCATTTCAATTACCATTATGCCGAGAGACCAGATATCAACTTCAGGTCCGTAAGGTAGCCTACTGATTACCTCTGGGGACATCCAGTATGGAGTTCCTACCAAAGATTTGCGTTTGGGTAGCTCTTGTGAAACCTGCGCGCAAAAACCAAAATCTGAAAGTTTTACTCGGCCATCGGGTGCTAGTAAAATCGAATCCGACTTAATGTCTCGATGTATAACGCCTTGTGAATGCAAATAGGCCAGTGCCTTTAAGCACTGTTTACAGACAGTTGCGATCTGTTCCTCATCCATTCGTGAATGGGTAACTATGTCTGTCAAGGCACCTCCTTCTAAGAACTCCATGACAACCCATAATTCATCATTCACAAGGTAACTATCAAACATTTCAACGATATTCGGATGGTGATAGTCCCTCATTATAACTACTTCGTTGAAAAGCAACTCGCGGCGCTGTTGTTTACGCAAATCCATTTTCTTAACAGCCACCTGCCGGCCAGTGCTGCGATCTCGTGCAATACAAACTGTACCTGTGGATCCCTCACCAATCTTCATAAACTGTTCTAAAGATTCCCTGGGGTCTTTTGGAGACACTACCATTTGTAAAGCTGCCCTGAATTGTTCATGTGTGAGTCGTTGTTCATGATGTTGCTTACTAGTTGCTGATACAGGCGGTGGCATATGAGCAGGATGCGTCGGGACTTGCGCCTGTGTTCCGTTTTTAACGTTTTGATTTTGATCCGGCCGTGCTGGATATGCCACTTGTGATGAACTTTGATGAGAGCTTGAGCTAGAATGTGTCGAATGAGAATGAGTTCCATAATGTGAGTGCCCTGTTGGTGGTGCAGCAGCCATTGAGCCAGCAGGTGATATTTGTGTATGCTCCCGAGGTGGATAACCTACATACGGCTCCTGCATGTTTTGTATATTGCCGTTTATGTGAGTATTAGGTACTTCGTGGTTACTAAGTGAGCGTTCTGCAGGTGAATTTTCTCGTACTTGTGGCTTGCTTATGCACGGGTCTCGTCGTAATGACGGGTACTGCATGATCTGCTCTTCGGGGACGGCGGGTGGTACATTGGCATTGTTGCGATGGTCCCTGCGTAAGCGGGGAGGACTGGAAGATCGTAATGAATTGGAGCGCGCCACATTTGACGTTTTTGGAAGTACTATGCCGTTCGTTGGAGGTTGTTTATGTTGGTGCATGCTTAACCTATTTTCTGCTTTGCTGTGATCACCACGTACTATTGTTTTCAGATCTAATATTTCCGTTGGCGTGATTTCCGAGGGGTCTACGAGTGGTAAAGGTCTGTTGGTTGATTTGAGTATTTGGTTGTTTCCCACGATGGAGGCCCACTGCAGGGGCAACCCCACATAACGACCTTCCCGTTTATCGAAGCCCGTGTGGACGCGGTGTTCGAAGTTTGTTGGGGGCGAAATTTGTGGTTTCTTCTTCTTTTTGGAGAACATGTTTGCGTATGTTAACTGGCCTAATTATAAAAAACTGTCACGGAAAGGTACGTCCTTTCTAAAATGTCAACACAAACTTAACCTGTTAACGGATACACATCTATTTTCATGGACAATTTTCTCTGTTACGAGTCTTTTAAGGCACCATAAATGTAAACAACATATAAATATTTCGCGAAACACTTATAGAGATAGAAAACTAATCACATTATTGACATTTTATTGACTTTTATGTGTATTCGATACACTAAACCACACTACGCCACTAGTTGTCAGTTGCGTGAAACATCGTAGGAATTCGAATTACCGTTAACAGCTTTTCCCATAATATAAAAATTCCAAATCACAAAATTCTTAATTGCTACGCCATTCCCATTGGATAAATAGCAAACTTATTAATTATTATCTGTACATAGCCGATTAAAATACACAATAAGAAAGTTTTACCAATATAATCGTATACAATCTAGAATATGGGACAATTAGCAAATGGTTCCAAATTGTACGGAAATCTATATTCGGCATGAAAAAAATTGTCACTGTATTATTACATACTATTATTAAGATTCTGCTTTTTATTTGCCATTATTATAACAATTTTAAGATATTTAAGAGTGTTCAAATAAAATTTGAGCACATATTACCTAGAAGTAGTAGGTAATTATGTTGTATATACAGTCGCGGCCAAAAAAACAAAACGAGACACTTTTTTACCTACCTCTCAAAATGCGAAAACAATGGCTGACACTGACAATTCTAATTAATAAAATATGCGGTACCCCCCACCCAAGAAAAGCGCCCTTCCGTGCTTTCCAAGAATACTTCGATACTCAGCATCACTCCGTTTCGCTAATACAATACAATGCTATGAACCAGTTATTTATCAAAAAAAAAAAAACCAAAAAAGAATTTTTTTTTGCCGACGACCATGGCTCAAAAGTTGATGTTGCCTTCATTTTCGGATGACCTATCGAATGAAAACGATCCAAGACTTCAGGAAGGTTCCTGGCGACCGGAATCGTGTACACATACGAACATACATCCCCCGCACAGCACGTTTAGGCACCCCCCAATACGGGGGATTGATCTAGTGGGCTGGGATCTTCACCAAAAGATCCGCACCGCCGAGACGGAGATTTGATATAGTAGGTTCATTAGTCGGTTGGCTCGAATTTTAGAGATATTTGACTCAGAGTGGTTTTCGATATGAGGGAATTTCAATACTTCGTACACTTCGTATCGAAGTAAAAATGTCATCAAAAGTCATTATTCAGATCTAAACAATGACTTGCACTTGTTTTCGCATTTTGAAAATTAGGTCAAAAAAGTGTCCCGGTTTTTTTGGTCGCGACTGTGGAATAGGTAATGTATTGACAGTGATAAGAGTGACGATAGTTAATAAATTCTATTCCGACTTTATTATTCATGGGTAACCTTTATGAATTTATTCGTTGAACATTCTGTATTTGATCATATTAATATAGAGTAAATATTAGCTTATTACACGTACATTTACTGTAAATTTGTTTTGTACCCACACACACACATTTGAAATTAATATATAAAACATCAAAATCTTTCATGTTTTGTTACTTTTCATAATCATCTAGTTAAGGTCCTCGAAACCGTATCATTTCATCGGGATAAAGCTAATCAGACAGTGAAAGTGTATACTAGTTATTTATGTACCAAGGGCGTAAGGGCGTGAAACAAGAGGTGTATACAAAATTTTCTGTACAGATCGAAATATTTACAATTAAAACCAAATTTATAATTTTTGTCAATTTTGGCAACCTACTATGTATATGCTTGTGAAACTGTCAAAGAAGACCCTGAGCGGGCGAAAATAGCTATTTATGTATTAAGGGCATAATCAGCAGATTATAACACAAGAGAATATTTTAAGCGCGACGCGAAACGGAAAGCTTTAAATTTTCCGAGAACTATAATTGTGATTATGCACGTGATACATACAACGTTTTATTTTTTAGAGACCGTTTTACGCTTGATTTTTTGTCAATTTGAAACTAAGCGTATAAAAATGTTGTATCAAAGTTATAGGTAATTAAAGTAGCTAAATTTTGTTTTTTACTTTCTAGAATGAAAATTAATCTAGTTATGGACATTAACGTCTTCAGTATCGTAATTTAAAAAAATTACTAGCATGCTAATGATATTAATAACTAGTACATATGACATTTATCGTAGCATAATGAAGAATTTATATAATGCCGTTTATTTCATAATTTATTTATATCTCACGCAAATGATTTTACCTACAACAAAGCCTAAGTGTCTGAGGCGCGGATAAAAGTCCTTATTTGTATTGTTACGTTTTACGTTCTGGGCTATTAAAAATTATACGCCGCTTCTTGTTTTAAGCATTTATTTACTACGATTTACAAGAAACACAAGAACTATTAACGCAGACACAAATTATTATAAACTAATCAGAAACTATTTTTAACAACAGACACAACTTATTTATTTACACGACTTAACATACATGATTTATATCGCTAGATTTATTTACACACACGCGTTATTTATATGGCAGCTTCCGCATACTTCAAAGCTGAATTCGGGACTTCGAATTGAACGATTTATGTGGCTATATTTATTTGTTATACACGCGTTATTTATATGGCAGCTTGCACGCTCCAAGATGGAGTCGGCACTCGGATTTCGACTTCGACTTCGACTTCCACTGTCCTCTTATTTCCTTTGCCCGTATTTATATCTCAACGAATGAGTCATTCCGAAACCTTCACGACCTTGCTCTATCCTTCCGGCAACGCTGACGTGTTCGCTCGCCAAGGTCGTTTCTCGAAGGGTGTGACTCATCCGTCCGCACGTGAACCGGCTCAAGGTCGTAACACTGCCCCCGCCTTAGGTAGTTCTCGAATGAGCGGGACGCTGAGTCATATGTTTGCAATGGCCTGATCCCAAGGTGGTTACAGTAGTTTTATTATTTATCAAAATACTAAAATATGTTTTGAACGCAAATGTTCTCACCTTTCAGTTGGCATTAAATTAATTTCGAAAGAATTAGTTAATTAGACCGATTAATGTTGTCGATTTTTTTATTATACAAAACTGGTCTTGCAATAAGTATTTTAAAGGCTGTAGCTCCGTATTCTTAAGTTTCAGAATAATATTGTAAATACAAGGAACGTAGAGCAGTTTTCTAATTGAACTTAATAGCTTTAAAGATAGGACGCAAACAATTAAGGAAAAGTGTTTTTTTTATTCTAAAAAAGCAATATTTCACTTTAGGGTTTTTATGCCAATCATGATAAATGATACAAAAAATATTCCCTTAGAAAAAGGGTGGACACGGCCTGGGCTAGCTCATTAACTCTGGATAGAATATGGCGTGGCGTAAGGACTAGGCAAAAAAATGCTTCAGGCTCTAATATGAACAGTAGAATTATGAAGATTTGGGCGCCTTGTCGTTACTCACAACATAAAAACAAAACTAGCTAATTAATAATACATCACCTACTTTTAGTGCTTCGCTGTATCCCTATATAAATCGTACAAGTGAAGGGGCTGCGGACAGAACACAAATATTATCAGCAATAGGGGCATCTACTCAAACCTAAAAAAATCGCAGTAACATATGAATTACACATATACATAAGCCATGAAGGCTACGGTGACAGCAACTTAGGTTTGTAGGACAATTGCCTAACAAATAGGAATCAACTTCCAAATATTTTAGTCACAAAATAGCTAATTCTAGCTTGGGTTACAACTCAGGATCGCCACCTGTGATATCGCATTTGACATATGGACACGACGTCCAAGGGACGCGGCGGAAGTGAGTTTTGGGTACATTCATATTTCAGCAATTTGGAAATGATTAATCACTCTCTTTAGCGTTATTAGTTCATTGATTAAAAGAAGTAATTAAACAAGCTTCAATTTGATTTTCTAAGGCTTTAGCAAGAATTGATTTTATATTTGCGGCAACTGCCTTTGTCGATAAAACGCTCAGAAATGCATGTACTTACATTTATAATTCGATGTTATGTCCAGCGATCTTGAGGGCGAAGATCCTGGTATGTTGCATCTTGACAAATAGGAATTCTAAGCAGGATTGGGCTGCTTACTTCATAGAGTCCAAGAAAGCCACTATCAAGTGCAAGAGCACTGCGGTAAAAAAGCGACCTAGGCATTCTGAAATTTCTAGCCAGCTTGCACGTAGAAGCGAAAAATAGAAGGCCGTGTTATTCTGTGAGCAACTGTAGAATAACTTTAAGAAAGCCGCATGGGAACCGGCCTAAATGTCGAAATTAGTATTCAAAATTTAACTAAAAAAGAAGTTCTTACCAAAGCTGTTTACGATCGTTCGTGGCGGTTTCCGTTTCCGCTTCGTGAAAAGTCAATAATTGAGAAACTCGACTGTTTGCTAGCGAGCCTACTTAGAAAAAACCAAGCGAGCGTGCTTCGACCAGAAAAGCCTTGCAGGTGCCTTATCTCGCTTTATGCGATAAGCCTGAATTCCTTTGCTACATTATTTAAATATAAGGTGGCCCGAAAGATGCTAATTGATAAAACGCGCTATTGAAACGGGGCGTTATAGTTACAAATAAAAAAGAAAATGCCCTTGTTTTTAACTGCTGTATAGATAGATGGTGCGTTTTTTTGACAATTAAACATTAAAAATGCTATTTTAAAGGGTTAATATTATTACAATTACAGACAACAGCCCGGATTTTAAAAGAATTAAGCAAATTTTAACATGCATATACAATTGTACATCAATTTAACTGTTTAAAAGTTTAAATACTAAAATTAACAAATGAAGTAAAAAATAAAATGCGAAAATTATGTTTTTGCATAGTGATCATGAAGGTCGTTTTTTTTTAACGAAAAATCGTATTAAAAGTACCACTTTTTTAACTCAAAATCGTGAAAAACTTACACTTTTTTAACTATTTTATTGAAATGTCAATTTGACAATTGTAAATTCCGAAGTCCTTTTCGAGATACAAAATGTCATTATGCAAAAATAATTAAGTGTACAACACGTTTTGAAAGTCCCTTTTTTATTCATATGCTTGATTAACTCGGGCTTCGCCTCCGTTAATCAAACTGCAAATTCATGAAAAAAAGTATTACTTTCAAAACTAGTTGTACAAATTACTTTTTCTGCATAGTGATCACGAAAGTCGTATTTTTTAACGAAAAATCGTAAAGAGAGAAACACTTTTTTAAACTATTTTATGGAAATTGTAAGCTGTCAATTTGACGGTTGTACATTTTGAAGTTATTTTCCGCCAAATTTCGAGTTATAAGAGATCACTATGCGAAAAATACTATTGGAATGTAAGGAATTACACTTAAATAAACAAGAATAAGGTTTTTGAATAAGTAGTTTCATTTCAAACAAGACACACATTTTCAAATTTACTAACAAAAAATCCAACGTAAAAACGAGCTTAACTAAGAGCGCGAAAAATAACAAAAACGTTAAACCGTCGTAATCGTAACGTTGTTATTTGTCATCGTAGAAGAACAAAAAGAAAACAACTTTAAAACATATTAATCAGTTTTTGAGATAGTTAAACATATGTCAATTTTGCCCCATTTCCACCCCCTAACAGGGGGAAGAACAGGTCTAAGTATCGGTGTATGGGAAACTAGCCTGATATAGGTATCATACCCGTATAATTTAGTTCTCAATGTTTTAATCCATATCAGTTATTGGCACCCATTTTCTCCTTATAAAGGTAAATTTTGACTGTACTATACAGGGCGATTATAACCTCGTTCCATTTTAATTAAAACGCAGCCACATTTTCTTTTTCCTATACGCATTTGAAATGTTAACATTAGAAGAGAGAAGAACCGTGGTTAGTGATCGATTGAAATACGAACAAGTTAGAGCAGAGTTTACGAGGAAATTTCACAAACCTGGTGTTACGATTTGCGTTCTTTAATTAATTGAACTATGTAGAAATATACTGTATTTTAGTTAGCTGTAAGCCATCTGTATAATAAATATTTTACGGTAGAATTCGTAGGCAAAATGTCATATTTAAATTACAACAAGCGGATGTTTAGAAACGTGCATTTCGCTTGGGAAGCTGGAGATATTCCAATCTCACGAATAGGGTTTACTTCATAAACCGAAATATTGAGTGATGTATATGACCGGTACGTGATTAGAAGAAGCAACGGCTGCAACTCTATCATAAAAATTATTCGCAGCTGGGACCAAATGCTTTTAGTAGAATTGTAAATCTTTATAGCGACAATTTTCGAAGGGTCCGAGCAAACCACATTTCACCGTGGGAAAGCCTCAAACTTATAAAACTCATAGAACTATTATGAACTGTCACGTCCGTATGTACGTGCCAAAAGTTCAAAATTTAGACCAGCTCTGATAGGTTATTGGAAACTTTGTAAACACCCACCGAGCTTTCTTGGTGAAAATGGACTTAGAATTTAGTTAGTTAATAAGAAGATGTAAATACGTAAAGTTAAGAAACAACGCTATTAAACTTAAGTGTTCTGCAAACGGCAGAAAAATAAATGCAAGTGTTTGTACTTAAGTGTTCTTATTAATCTCGCAATAGTAGCTTTGGTCTTCGTGTCCGAGTGTGTTTTAACTAAAAGGATTGCCAGTCACCTCGACTTTAGGCGTCTCGCAATACTGGTCACAGAAAAGCCAATATTCGACTGCTTCTAAATAAAAGTCGACAGGATGAACGTTCAGGCAGACCATTAGTATCTGCAGACACAGCGCAAAATATCCAGGAAGCCAACTAATCAGTCGGCAGCTTGGCGTTCCACAATTCCCGTTGTGGAGAATTTTACGTTTTTTGTAAAAAGAAAAACGTGTTACGATCTTGTTGATACTGCAAACTGGGAACATTTAATAAATCACATTTTATTCAATGTCGAAGCAACGTTTTGCAATTGTGGTCATGTAAACAAACATAATCGCAGAATATGGGTCCAAATTCAACATTGAAATTGCACCTAAAGACAATGTGTGGTTAAGCTACACACAAAATAACATCTATTGATCTTTTATGTTTGCAGTTAGTGGCAACAACAGTTTTTGAAGACTCAGTCAGTGATGGCATTTTTGACACTGTTGTTTTTCATCAAGATGGGACACTGCCCCATTTTCTAAACATCGTCTGTGGTTACTTGAACGAACTCTTTCCAGGTAGACGAAGAGGCAGAGGATAACGACTTTTGGGCATCGCGTCAACCGGACTTAATTCCATCGAATTTTTTCGGTTAGAGGTTAAGGTGTACTAAACTTAAGTTAATGATCTTGAAGACTTGAACAATTTCATAAGAACGGCGGTAGAAAACATGATACCGAATATGTTGCTGACAGTTATTTGGTCTAAAATAGAACGTTGGCAGCAATGCTTCGAAATGGAAGGTGGTCATGTTATGAATGAAGATTAATAAAATAAAGTCGATGTATGTGGTGTTTAAGCAGAGTATAGAAGGCACACATTACAAGTTACATTCAATGGACATAACTTGTCAGAAGCTGAGAAATATTCAACGCCTAAGATATGCACATTCTTAACAAAAACAAATAATTAGACCATATAGATGATTTCGAAGGCTTCCAAGGCCATTCTCATTACGTATCGAACTAATGTCGGAATTAAACCGTGTTGACGGTAACTCAACTAGATCACTTAAGAACAAATTCTTTTTGCTCAATAAAAATTCCATCAAACCTACAGGGCACATAGCTGTGGAGAGCAGCTTCAACGTTTAAATGCTAATTTACTATTTAGGTGAAAAAGAGCCACGCTTCGATTGCACATTTGTTTTCCCGTCCTTCGCATGCTATATTGGCTCACCCCATGCTAGCGCAGTTGTGTTTTACTTTTTCAGATAACTGAACTCGTTTGGTGACCTTCAACGTATACGGCAAATTATCGATTCGTTGCTAGAACGTAACTAGGCCATGTCGTCGATTGTTTGCAAGTGTTCTTTACAGGTGTTTGGTTAATTGCGAGCTTGGTTTATTTCTCTTTTGCCAGCGCCCCTCGAGCCGATCGTATGCAATATTTCGTTGTTGATCCTTGCTCTGGTTTGGGGCTATTTGAGAGAAAAATAGTGTCCTTTAGTTCACTCGCGTAGAAGCGAATCTTTATGGGTTAATTTCACGGAGATTATTGGGTCTTGCCTACCCATCGCACTTGATTGCGAATTCTTATCGGTTTGAAAATCGACACTGTGAGCTGCGAGATTAAGAGTCGACCAGTCGTTAAAGGTTGAGCTATTACTATGCGGCTGATTTGCAAAGCCAATACTAAAAACCCGTTATTAAGTAAAAGCTTTTGTTACTGTTTCCTATTTATTGCCGGAGTCGTTAAAAACGAAATCCATAGTCTTTGTAACTGATTTCTCGGTGTAGTCTCGTAGTATTCTAGGAGTATTTAAACACTAACCTGAGCTGCCTAAGGTAAACCCTAGCCTGTGTATATTGCTCTTCTCGTAAACCTGGATTCACTGAACATACTAAATTTCTACGTGTGTGGTGGTACTTTTATTAACCTTCTGCTGTATTTGGTTTACGGCGTCACCGTAAACTTATAATTGCTCGTTAATGTAACTTGTCTATCAATTACCACGAGACTTGTTAGTAACTCATCCCTGACGCTTTTAAACTTTTGTAATTTATTTTGTAACAATTGAACTGAATGTATTTACAGTTTGCGCCTGTAGATACATGTAACTTAGGTGAGTGCTTGCAATTAATGTGTGTACCAAAATAACCTGTTCATATTAACTTTGGTTTTATATGTGGTTAATACAAGTAATTTATGTGACAAACCTTTTCAGTCTGTTTCAAGGGTGTAGCGATTTTGGCTACGCAAATTTTAATGCGTTTAATAGTTCTCGTAAGCTGTGAACTTATCACTTGTATTGAAGGACTTTGTGGCGCTCTCGACGTTTGGCACGATTTGAAGCTGGTCATAATTGAGTCAAAATTATTTGTCGTTTGTGGCATTACTTAGTCTAAGTGTGTTAGACAGTGGTGAAAACATACACAGGCTGAAAATACAGACAACTCTAGACTTACCGTTTCGTTTTATGTATCTAATCGCAGTCATCATTGTTGGAAATATCTTCTCTGCCAAGGAGTTGGAAAAACAATCAGAGGGATAAAGCATATTTGTTTTTAATACTGCGCATATTTGATATTAGATGCTCTCTGAAATATTGAATATAATTGAACATAATAGTGAACAAGCTTGTATTCAAGTGTGCAAATAATTTTGATATCATTGTACCGTTGTGGTTTCAAATATTCTGCGTAGATACGATCTTAAGAAAATTGCATATTTTAAAATACCATTAAACACATTTAGACACATACTTATTATGTAAAATGGATTAAATAACCTAATGTAAATTTAAATATTTTAACACATTTGTGCATATAAATATACTAGAACTCGTGGCCAGCCTACGTCTGGCCCGGCCAGCGTAAAGAAACGGTCAACAATAAAAATGCTTGCTTAGGCGGGTGGCCAGCCGACGTCCGGCCTTGCCAGCGTTAACAATACAAATGCGGTCTCGCCATTCGTGCGCGTGCGCCACTTGCTAGTATGCAGGCCGTTCATGCAGCGTGTGCGCGTGCCAGTGCTTACGGACGGCATCGGCTCTTATAATATAAGATTGATGGCGCATTTTTGCATTTTTCTTCGGGAACTCTAAAAATGAACGTTTTGACATTTCATCTTAAAGAACAAGACTTGTGACTTGTTTTCCAATGATATCAGTAGCATATTATTATTTTATCAAAAAGCCCGCTCAAATCCACTGTCAACTGTTATGCAAACTTTTAAAACAAGTCTGTGAATAATTAGGCACTGTACATAAGCTATATGAACACAAATCAATGGTTTTTAAATTTAAAATAAAAAAAGTGTTACCATCACAACTAAACATAAAAGTAACTAGTATAGTTATGTTGCTAACTTAACAAAAATTGAGTTTAAAACAAGTTTTGTGAACAAGTTGTAATGCGGAATTCTGGCTGGTATTTTTAATTGAATTTTCCGCACATTAGTGCTTTTGGTGGTAACTTAGAAACCAAGAGTTCGTAGATTGTTTCGAGTAATTAGATTCAGAACAGCTTAAAAATATTAAGTACCTACATTGTTATTAATATTACATGCCATTTTTGCAAATAAATTTAAGAATAAAACAGATGTGCAATGTATATACAAAATAAAACAAAAGCGAGTTAATAGCAGCTGGTCAATCGCCTTGGAGGAGCTGCAACCAGGGCAGCACGCCAGCAAAGTCGGTTTTCTCGTCCTAGGGTTTCTGAAACGGCATTGCGTTTCGTGGCAACTTCGAAAAAGTATCGCATGAGCATGGGCGTTTGGCCGATTTTACAGAAATTCTGCCGGTTGGGTTCCCAGGCTCTTGACAAGCACTGCAATTTCGTCTGCGGGCATCGTCAGATCTCGGTGATGGTCAGCAGAGTGCATCGTTCAAAGTAAGCCGTGCATTTAATTAACTACGTTGGTGGTTAGGCTTTAAATGCGTTTTTATCAGGCGACCATCAGCATAATTGCGAAGGGTCATTCTGGGGCCTAGAAGTGCCCATTTTACCTGAGTAGTTTTGGAGTTTAAAGCTGGCAGGTTGCAGGAGTGGGTGGTACCGAAAGCGGCGGCATGGAGAACGGTTTCAGGATGGTTTGTGGAGGTATTCTCTGGTATCGAAAACGGTGGCGTAGAGAATACATTAAGGGCGAGCTTTTTGGGGAATACTCCGGTACTGAACTGGAGTTTAGGAAGGTATTTATAACCCTGGAAAGTTTCTTCCAGGTGGGCTGTAGGCTCAGGTGTCTCGGAGCAGCCGCGACTCCACCCCTATTAGGGTAACCCGAAGTACGGATCGTTGTGGAGGGCCTCCGCTAGAGGGAAACGCAGCTTCAAATATCAGCTCTGGTAGAAGATCGCTTCGTAGGATTAAGCGACGGCTTCGAACTCGACTGAATAGTTTTTTCTGGCTGCAGGCGGCTTCACCTAAGTCCTGAGGACTTAGGTACTGTTGGCTCCTCCAGGCGTAGCTGCAGTGGACTGGTCGCTGGACTTAAGTGTATTCAACAGGCTGAGCATCTTCCTATTATACCCAGCGGAACATCTATAATCTATATTTAGGTAGGGGTGTGTCATGCTTAGCCGCTTGTAGACTCGCGCACCGCTAGACCGTTGCCCTTATTGCAAGGCAGGTCAAGCGCAAACATAATAAAATATAGTTATATCGTTCTATAGACTACTGTCCAGTGGCTTAAGTAGATCGTGTTGTGGTGAAACAGAAAGGAGCGATTATAGGTACAGATATATTATAGTATTCGTTGTTAATGAAAATATATTCAGTGTGTCCAGAACATCCTGTTCAACGTAGGGATCTTGTAGACCAGGGGTCTCCAAACTACGGCCCGCGGGCCAAATCCGGCCCGCCAGTGCCATCAATCCGGCCCGCGACAGCTTAAGACTAGTGTCATCAATCTGGCCCACGACAGCCAATGTTTTACTGTTGTTACTATTGCTGTGATAAGTTGAATGGAAGAGAATTAAAACACAGAATGATAATTACTCGGTTTTATATACTTGCAAGGTAAAACTTTACAACAGAAATGATGACGCAGAAAACTCATTTTAAGTATCTAAGCTTAAGCATATTAATAACTAACAAATACTTAATATATACACTAATAAAACAAAAAAACACTAATGAGATTTATGTGATTGTGATTTTCCACCGACAATTGTTTGTAGTTGTGGATTAATTTTACTTGTACCAATTATTAAAAGAGATTTAAGATGCTCATCGGTTAATTTAGATCTGTAAACATTCTTTGTGTACTTCATCTTGGAAAACGTTTTCTCACACAAGTACGTAGTACCAAAAACAGAAAACAACCCACGAGCAAATTTATGCAAATTATCAAATTGTACCAGTGGAAGACTCTTATAAAATTCCAATAAAGATGAATTTTGATATTTGTTCTTAAACATATCACTGCACTGTAAATCAATAATTTCCATTTGCACTTCCGGAGGCAAGGTTTCAATGTCAGAATCAAAAGGATTTTGAAAAAGCTTAATTTCACTCGCAATGACATCAAAGTCTGAGAAACGAGTATCGAAATTTATCTTTAAAGCACTCAAAGTTTCGACGGGAAATTCAGTCTCTGTAGTGTGGCTGAATATTTCACATGTTTTAAAATGTGTGAAACATTTTTTACGTAATTGCGATTGAAATAGTATTATTTTCTGCCTGAATGATTTGATATTGGTGTATAAATCAGGGAGAAGCTGATTTTCTCCTTGCAATCTCAAATTCAGTTCGTTCATATGATTTGTCAAATCGACATAGAATGCTAATTTCCACAGCCATTCACTATTTTCTAAATCGGCACAAGGGCGATGCTTCTCATTCAAAAAAATTTCGATCTCTGCTCGAAGTTCAAAAAAGCGCTTAAGGACTTTTCCGCAACTAAGCCATCGTACGGCAGTATGATATGGCAAGTCATTTTCTCCAATCTCGTCAATAAACTCGCGGAATTGTCGGTGATTCAGCCCTGTGGATCTGATGAAGTTAACAACTGATATGACTGGTTTTAGAACTTCAGACAAATCCAAACATTTTCCGCACAAGGACTGTTGATGAATGATACAATGTAAGACTAATGGTTTTGAACCACCATCATTTTCTACAGCCTTTGACACAAGTGCGACCACTCCTATATTTTTACCACACATATTTTTGCCTCCATCGGTGGTGATAGATTTCAAGTTTTTCCATCGAAGGTTCTTTTTATTAATGGCATATTCAACTCCCTTAAAAATATCTGCCCCAGTTGTCGTGCCGTGAATACTATCAATATCAAGAAGTTCTTCATACACTTCATAGCTTTTATCTACTCCACGAATAAAAATCAACACTTGAGCAGTATCTGACACATCCGTTAACTCATCCAAGGCTAGAGAAAACCATTCAAGATGTCCATTTTTGTCAGACAGTTGAGATGATATATTTTCTGCGATGTCTTGCACCCTCCGAGCCACGGTGTTTGCTGACAAACTGACACCTTTCAATAAATTTACCTTTTCGGGGCATATTTCTTCAGCTACTGCAATCAAGCATTCTTTTATCATTTCTCCATCGGTGAATGGTTTTCCACGTTTTGCGATTTCAAGAGCCACACGAAAGCTGGCGCGAGTTGCAGACTCTTGCTCAGCATTTGCTTTGGTAAACAACAATTGCTGCGATTTCAGTCCGCGCTTTAAAGCTTCAAATTTTTCCGTCCGCAAACTTCCTGTATATTTAGTATAATTTTGAAGATGTTTCGATTCATAGTGACGTTTAATGTTATATTCTTTGAGAACAGCTATGGTTTCATTACAAATTAGACATAGCGCCTTATTACTGCATTCAATCACAAAATACTGAACGTTCCATTTATCTTGGAACGTTCTGCATTCACTGTCTATTTTTCGCCTCTTTTCCATACTAATAAATCACACATAAAACAAGTCTAATCAAAATACTCTTATGCACGGGTGTTACTTTATTTCACAATAGGCAGTTTCGCTACCTTCGCCTGTCCCACGCAAACTGACTCACAATGACGCCGCTAGCGTTTTTATACCTATGCAATTACTGCCATCTAGAAGTGATCGGAAAAACTAGCCAGAAGCAGAACTTTCTCTAACTGAAATAGATAGTACATAGTATCACTGCTTGCCACTAGATGTCCTTACGTGTCACAATACACTGAATACACAATCAATAGTAATTGAAATGCAAAAAAGCCTATGTTTGCTTAGGTGGACAGAAAAATTAAAATCGTTTTGGCCCTTGGAACATACCGAAAAAATTATTATGGCCCTAAGGCTTCAAAGTTTGGAGACCCCTGTTGTAGACGATAAGAAGTAGAAATTCCGTTAAAGTAGGCAAAATGTACAGCATTCCAAATGGTGCTAGGATTCATGTTCAAATTTCAGAATTTTTCTTAAATTTTCAGTTTTCTTTTATTTGATGTAATTTAGTTATTATCAACGATAGTGGAAAGCGGATTTAATATTATTAAGACGTTTTTTAGAATCTAATTGCGAATGTTTTATGAGTCTTTAAAGTTGGAAAATATATTCTTTCACTTAGTTTTTTAAATAGACGTTAAAGATTTCGAAAGCAGTTAAAGTAGAATACACCAGTAACTCCAAGGGTCACAAAAATCTTGTGCCGATTGCATTGTGATTCCTCAATCCAGCTTTGCCAAACGTGGGCTCTTAGTGACAAAGCTTCATCAAAGAAGAAAAAGTGGATGCCCTGCAATGTTAACAACAATGCGTATGACGACAACGACAACCAGATTTGTATATTGATATTTTATTTAATTAAGAAGGTTGTATGTTTACCTAATTTGTAGTTTTAACTATTTGGTTCTAATAGTAACTATTAGTTTTCTTTATGATTATTATCTGCGATTTTTGAGTTGTAGAACCACATTTTATTTTTAAATTAATTATTTTTTAGCGAAAATGACCAATGAGAAGTTTAGTGTAGGAAAAACTCAACTTTTGTAAGCATACAAAATTGCAAATTAATTAATATACTACCAATCTTCACGGCAAACAACACAAAAATAGAATTTTTAAATTGCTATTATTAATAAAAACAAATGGAATAGTTATTTCGAATATAACAATCTACAGGGTGTCATCGAAAGTGTGTTACGGTACTTTTGTAGCTTCCCCTGTATTAGCAAAAATTTGCTAGTCGAATTTTTATCCCTAAGTATTAATAGGTGGCTTTTCGGTAATATTGCATGCATTAGGATAAGCCTAGTTAGCTGTGTTTTAGTTTTTAAACATTTAATTATAATTAATAAGTAGTTTCGCATGTAACCCCCCTAGCAATTAGCCAGATTCCATTAATTAGATTTATTTTTGGCTCCATTTCTACAAACATTAAAGACTGGTGGTTAGGCAACTTTACATGCATTTATTATAAACTATTCTCTGGCCTGATTTGTTGCTAGAACAATTTTGTTATCTCCTGTTGCAGTCAAATTTTTCATAACATTTTGCTGTGGTTCCACTTGCCCAAAAATATTGTTATCTTGTAATCTGTGAAGCTGGTGTCGAATTCTGCTTTGTTTTCCAAGCGAAATTGCCGTGCTAGTTGGTTGTCCCCTGCAGCTTAGTGCTACGAAGAGCCCTTTTTGTTGAGCTCATCTCCGAATAGTTTTATGGAGGACCTAGAAGTACTCATGCTTTGTTTCGGACGTTCGTAATTGTTATATAGTTGCTTACTTACGTCCTATCGCTATTGCGGATTTCTGGGACCAACGTTGGCGCGTCTCCCGGCTTCTATTCACCTTTAAGGTAAGCTAAGGCCCTATCTTCTTGTACGAGGGCTCACTAGGGAATTCTTGTACGTTTTTAGCCATTTCCTGCTGGGATTCAACATCTCCCGTTGAGATGTACTTTGCTGGAATCCAAGCTGTCAATCTGGGCTCCTGAAATTGTCGAATTGCTTGTGAATTTCGCAACCCCAGTGGGCTACGCTATGAAATAAGCGTCTGCATTACACCCACCTGCAGGTCACCCGCAGCCTTCATAGCTTGCACTGCCTCTACCAGCTGTTGACGTGGGCTACACCTCTCTGCCCCCTCCTGGTGCAACACGCTGCATGGAAGCAAACAGAAAGGTTAGATTTGAATGTACTTTCCTACAGGCCAGTATAGTTATCGCCCGTCGGGCCTGGTGTATTTTATATTAGAATAGTTGCGTGTTTCGTACAGTTAGAAACTAGGGCATGCTTTACCAATCGTAACCCCTCGTGTACTTTGCTTAGGCTATGCGAATCATTAGCACAGATTGTACGAAGGTAGGTTATGTGCCTCGTCCTTTTGTAAGTGTTTTCGTTTATGATATATGTTAGGGTTGCCGCAAAATTTCGTGCGGCCACTTTTTGCAATTTACTGAATAAAGTTAATTAGGCTTACCAGAATCCTGGACAACGGTTCTTCGGCTCGATTGTGTGGGAGCTATCGGTTTTAATTAGCCCCCAGCCGCTGCTTTGCAGTGAGACCTACAAATCACAGATTAGATTATCATAGGGCTCCGAGCTTTGATAGCATATTATTCAAATGGTGCTTTTTACTTACCCGGCAGCACGAGATAGCTGTGTTTGACAGCTTAGCGCGTTAAACCCTCGGCCCCTTTATATATTTATATTTAGATTTGTATCTACACTTATTTGTTTTGCTCGCACTCCGCCATTTGCGGTCAAAAATTTATAACGTAAAGCTAGTCACTTTATGGCAGTGACGCGTGAACCCTTCACGGGAGCCGTTTGTTCAAATTCAAGTCTCCGCGAACCGGTTAATTATCTTACGCCTGTATCAAAATGTTAAAGAGCAGATTCAAGAGTTTGCTAAAATATTCATGGATACCCTGGTGCCTTTCTATTACTAGAGACCTCGACGTTATTGTGTGGCCATGCTAAACGTACGTTGCTCCTACAGCTAGAAATTTTTGAGTTTAACGTCAATTAGAGCTAACCTTCGGGGCTAAACGTTAGCCAGAATAAACTTGCATTGCTCTGCACCGGCGTACTACTTGTGCCCGCTCTGGGACCTATATATATATATATATATAAATATTGTACTTTTTTTTCTTAATTATTGCCTCTGCGGCGCCCGATCATAATTTTTAAAGTGTTTGTTTTGTCGATCGTATACCTGCCTAAATTTATTCGTATATATATTTATATTTATATTTGTATCTATATTTATACCTGCATGCTTGCGAATTGCATTATAGTACCCACCAATTTAAATAAAGCTGTGATATACCATTGGTCGTTATTTTTATCTGGTCGATTTGCTGGAATTATCTGTACCTTGTGATGGGCCGACGCAAGGATTAAGCGACGTTGAAGACCTGGCGCCCTCTTCTTTTTATTCTCTTTTAGCGTAGCTGGAACCCCCGACTCTTCTCGACAAGTTAGCCCAATTAGGCCGATAGTTACCAGCCGGTAAAATACCTACTACAACTTTCGCCACCAGGTAAGGCCAAACATTTATCCTTCCTCACAAGTGCGACCCAAACTTTAGGGACGGATAGTATAGGTAAATCAAGAAAAAACTCTAATGCATGTTTGTTATTTAAATCTTCATACAGTTATTAATAATGATCCTTTTAAACCATTCTCAAGGGTTAGTAAAACTGTTTTGTTAATGTGAAAACTGGGAAGCTGTTACAACTTGTTGTGTTTGAGGTTTAGTCAGTCACAGCTGTCATATTAAAAGTTAAACTTAAAGTAGTTTTTAAAACGGTCTACAAATAGTACTACAGTTGTGTCTAAATATGGGAACAAAAGATAAACAGGTTCTTCACATATGCAGAATATGCAGATATGCATTTTATTTACGGTCAGCGCAACGAAAATCCAAGAGAGGCGGCAAGACGTTATCAAGAAACTTACGTTAATCGTCAACAACCCTCTGCGAAGACCTTTATAAGGCTCCATCAGCGTTTGCGCGAGAGTTGAACTATTCAGCCTCAATTCAGGGACTGTGGTAGGCAAAGAACAAATAGAAAATTGATGCGGCTCAAGAAATTCTGCAGATGGTCGAAGAAAATTCTATAGGTAGCACGAAAGGAATAACCAGAACCGTTGGTATACAGTTGGTATACAATATACAGTATCTAGGCAGGTAGTATGGCAAATTCTCCATGAAAATCTACTGTACCCTTATCATCTTCAACGTATTCAGACTTTGGAACCTGCTGATTATGCTAGAGGGGTAGAGCTTTGTGAGTGGCTTTTAGAACAAAACAGAAATGATGCCGAATTTATAAAGAACATTTTATTTACCGATGAGGCCACGTTTTCCAGACATGATATAACTAACTACCACAATTACCACATTCGGGAATAGGAAAACTCCCACATAACAAAAAATGCCCGTTTTCAAATGGAATTTTCAATAAATGTTTGGGTAGGCGTTTGTGGCAATTGTTTAGTTGGACCCTATCTTTTACCTCCAAGACTATCAGGAGAAACCCATTTACATTTTTTTGAAAATAACTTACCCGAACTTCTCGAGGTTGTTCCGCTCGCTGTACGTCAAAAAATGTGGTTCTCGTTGGATGGTGCGCCAGCACATTTCGCCGTAACGGTACAAAATTGGTTGAACCAAATTATCCAAATAAGTGGATAGGAAGAGGTGATGCAGTTGCATGGAATCCTCGTTCGTCAGATCTGAACATAATAGACTTCTTCATTCGGGGTACAATTAAAAACGCTGTTTATGGAAGAGAACTTAAGGCTCATAAGGACAGGGGGTAGGCAACATATTTTACAAGAATACATTATTTGAAATGTAATAAACTTGTAATGTTAATTCTGCCTGTCTGAATCAGCTTGGAAGATGACTGGCTACATTAATATGAATCTTAACTATATTACTTGCGGTTTACCAATATGTTGTGCTTATATACAATTTTGATCAGGTAGAAATTAATAAGATGTGATTTTTCAATTGACTAAATATTAACTACAAGAGTGCCACTTTTTAAAAAATGACGATGTACAAGGGTGTATAAACACAATTAATACCAAAATCAATATTGACAATATACTTTGACATCACCTTGACAGGTCTATTTTGTTTGTTTTCAAAAGAGTACTATCAGTAGTGAGTACTCCTTGTCAAGCAGAGCTTTCGTGAGAGCTTGATAGCTCTCCCCATCTGGGACATTAATTTTGATATTGTTGTTGTGAAACCATTTTTCGCGCAGCTTAATTGTTTTCTCCATTTACCCAATTATTTCTGGTTTAACCTGTATATTTAATTCAAGTAGTAATCAGTTTGCATTTCGAATTGTTCAATTTCCCAGTTTCGTTCATTTTTATACCTGCCTGCTCACTATCGGCCGAGTGCAGCGCTCTTGTTATCTTCTTTTTCCCAGCGTCTTGCAATTTGGCCTAAGGCATTATTTTTTGAAAACTCGGCCTAGCGGCTTGCTGAACGAGAAATCGTGTGCTTAATTAAGCACTATATTTTGAGAGCTGAGAATAAATCAGGTATGATGGACTTTCAAGTTTTATAATTCCCATATTAATTAGTCTCTTTTAGCTTTCTTATAGTATCCTTTGGAATAGGACCTTTTGTCTCGATAATTACCCTACGAGAGAATACCTCGCCACGAGTCTGCTGCCCTCCTGCGGTACGCGAACAGAACCCGGTTGTTTTCTACATTTTCCGGCACCAAGTGTAGCAAGCCGCCGTTATCAGAATTCCTGTGTATGGCCGCTCACAGCTTGCATCGCCTTTTGATTACCCGCCAAGAGCCAGAAGTTAGTGCGTGGAATTTCATTTATTCGCGACGGCAATACATGAAAAGTTGCATGCGTTATTAATATATCCATATTTCATAAAATTTAATTACTGTCACAACATTACATGTTTTAATCGATTGTAAAAGGGGCACTCACGTTTGGGTTATCGGTGACCTGGTGTTAAGATTTTTTACTGACAGCGACGTGCACATCTCTCGATTAATCCGACGAGTTTAAATGTTTTTAAAAACCCACAAAGGGGTTTATTAAGATCATGCGTTTGGAAACCTTCCGTAAAACTTTGCGATATTGTTGTGTATTCTAAATAATTTGAGAAACCATTTAATTATACCGTTTTGGGATTCAAATAACATTTTATACTTAATAAATGCTAGTCAATCGTTGTTGATTTATTTCTGTTGGAATCGCTTTGATTCCTGGCGCCCTACTGTGTTGTAGCTGCTTGCAGGTTGCACCGCTGATTTCCGTTTCCACGACCTAAAAAGCGCCGAAAAGAGCTAGTTGAGCCCGCACGGTAAGTGTGGTTAGCTCATAAAGAATCAGTCAATCTGCGTTTTGGCGGTTACAGATTTATTACCGTAGCCGAGACGCAAGTTGGCTTTTTTGTGACACTGGCGACCAACGTCCTGGGCTCGATTTTTGGCAACATTTATTTCATTGATAGCATCAGCTGTGCAAACTTAGTAGCTACTATACTGATAATTAACTTTAATTAAAATGAATGTCAATGCGTTACGGGTTGATGAGCTGCTATACGAACTATTGTTCAGGGGACTTGACCGCGAATCCGTGGAAGTCATGAATGTTGATCAAAGGTGTAAAACTTTGCGCGCCAAATTAACTTTAGAAAAAGCAGATCCCGCTATACTGGGCGCTTATCAATTAGCTGCACATTTCGATGTTCTATCTGAACTTGACGCTTGCAAAGGCAAATTGGCTGAACTTTCTGTATTAGCGACGGCCTTTTCTGGTGCGAGACTTGATACGCGGTTGACTCACCTTTATTCACGTTTAAGTAGACTGCAACCCTCATCGGAGCAAGAACTTGACCATGCAACCCTAATTAGTCAATGTTTAGACCCTATTTACTCGGCAATGATCATGATGACTCGCAACTACAAATTGCCACTTCAGTCACAGATGTTGACGCCGCTATAATTTATTCTGTTGCTCCTGCTGCTACTACAGTAGCACGGCAAAATTCTGAGCCTACCTTTGGCAAATAATAATGTTGACAACCCTGGTAACATTGATGATAGTAATCCAGTCGCTTCATCTACGTTCCAACGACCTCGAGTGTCATTCTCGGCACCCTTGCCTCTTCTTGTGCAGGGTTCAAGTGCGTCGGCAACTACTAATTTAAGACGTGAAGTAGACCATATTAAATATTCAACGACTTCTCCCTCTGGGAATACGCATCTTATTTGGGTACCAGTAAATGGGGTTTATCATTTACTGGTGATACTAGCGTGATGGGCGTTAACTCATTTTTATAGCGTGTCGAAGAACTTAGGGTGGCGCGTAATATTTCTTAAGATCAATTGTTTTCTAGTGCTGTTGATCTATTCTCGGGTCGAGGGTTGGTATGGTTCCGAGCTATGTACAACCGTGTTTCAAACTGGCATGACTTAGTAGCTAGATTGCGATCTGACTTTTTACCTACTGATTTCGATGAAGAATTGTGGAAAGAAATTAAAAGACGTAAACAAGGGAATGACGAAAAACCCTCACTGTTCATTTCTGTTTTACTCAACCTGATTGCAAAGTTTCCCATAACAACCATGGCTGTTATATATTTTATTTGTTCCTCACTTGTAAACATCAATTTATCAAGTCACTGTATTCACCTTGAGAATGTCTCTTAACTGGCTAGCCAGTAAAATTTTACTGGATAGCCAATAAAGTTTTACAAGCGTGCTCATAGTAAATGATAGCGTGCAAAGCCAGAGTTGTCTTCCTCAGTATGTGTCATTGTGAATAAATGGTAAATTTATAGTTATTTGCAAGTGAGGAACAGATAAAATATTCAACAATACACTCAAGGTAACGGCTCCAGAAGGTGACTGGCTCGCCTTTGGCTGGCCAGTCAAATCCTTCTGTCCCAGCAGTAAAAACCCTCTTACCAAGCTAGTAATGCTAAATACTATAACAACCTAGGTCGTTAAGTAATAACAGAACAGTAACATTTTAACATTGGAATACTGAAATGTATAGTTGGTGACATTGTAAGTCTATGCCAAATTCGAGGTTAGCAGGTTAGGTTTTGCGTCAGTCTGTGTCAAAACTGATGCAAAACCTAACCTACTAACATCGAATTTGACATAGACTTACAGTGTCACCAACAATACATTTCAGTATTGCTAAACGTAATTTTTTTCCATAGGTGACTCTGATAAGACGAGTTTTCTAACACCCGTTACTAATACTACTTAACTTTTTCATTTAAATTTCTCTAAAATATCAATTTTTTTAGGTGTTATGAAAAGTATTCAACGACATACGGCCGTTATCGCATCGAACGGATAAATTCGTTAGCCTCGGCCTTACGTCATCGGCCAGAAATGTATCATCGTTTGTTAGATGCTTACTAACGGCCTTATGTCGTTAATAACTATTTAAGATTCATACCGAATGTCAAATTGACATCTGATTTTCAGATGGTTGTAATGCTGATTTTGTTTTGACTAATCACGGCCATAGTTATGATTACTACTTAGTACCAAGTACAGCTTACAGAATCTAGATTGACTCTCAAGGTAGGCCACGAAAGGCGCTGTCATCAAATTCGATTTCACTGAATTGGCAATATGTGGTGGAAAGAAGTAATTGTTAAACATACAAAGTTTGGTTATATTTTAAATGACAACTAATAAGTAGCGGCGGGTAGAGACAGATTCTTTGTGTTTTAAAGTGTAAAAATTGCTGTTGCTGTTGATTTTGTAATTCCGTTATTTTGTTATTGTTGTTGTTATTGTTGCTATTTGTGTGTGTGTTGTTGATTCTGTTTTGAAATGAATCATACCACAATGTTGAGTACGCCTCCGATTTATTGTGCATTTAGCTTAAATAAGGTTAACAATTTAATGCCAATATGATATGATAGAAGTCAAAAGTGTTACCAATACAAAACATGGAAATTACTAGATTCTAACATTAGTTCCGATTTTCACCGCTTTTCAATCTAGAATCTGTAAGCTGTACTGCATACTTATTTGAAATTTAGTATAGATGACTTTTAAATTTCACAGCAGCAGTGATCCCAAGACTTTTTGATTATACTATATACAGAATGTTTCATAACATACGGAGGAGACTGAAAAGGTAGTTAGAGGGGACCAAAATAAAGTTATTTTCTTAATAAACTTCTGACTAAAACCCAATAACATAACAATAACAGCAGTTTAAAGTTCTTGTAAATTAATGCCCACTTCTTGAATACTGCTGGTATTAATGAGGAAAAATTAGAAAATACAGAAATATCAGGACTAACCAGGTGTTTATTCACCTGAGGACAGAAGTAGACCAAAAACTCCCGAAACGTCGTGTGGTAAACACCCGAGACAGTGAAAAAAGTTCGAAGTCAACCTCTTATAATAGGCCACTGTCGGAAATGACATCGTTCAGAGAACATAACAAAAACATTGACATTGGGTGTTCGAAATGCTAACCTGACCCTGCAGTTCAACGCACATTTGCGCTCCACGAATCCAGTTTTCCGATACTCTTGGAAATTGTTAGCGTAACTGCTATGTTGCAGCGTTGATGCGATGGCGCAATTCGTCGATTGCAGGAACTTTGGTGGCATCTACCAATTCTTTCATGAAATTCCATAAGAAAAAGTTTGCTGGGTTGAGATCTGGACTGCGTGGGGACCATGAAACGAATCCACCCCGACCGATCCATCTTTGCGGAAAGATGGTGTCCAGCTAATCTCGCACAGCATGACTAAAATGTGAAGGACCGCCGTCATGCATAAACCACATGGTACGGCGCACATCCAAAGGAACATCTTCGAGGAGTTCTGGCAGAACTGCTTGTAAAAACTGCAAATGAGAATGGCGTGCTGGTAATTCGTAAGGCCCTATTCAGGTGTTGTTCAAAATAACAGACAACAGATTCAAACTAAAACGCTGCTCAAAGCTAGTCTGGCGAATCGCTTGCGGATTTTAATCAGCTCATATGTGAGAATTGTGCAAGCTACTAAAACATCATTCATCCGTCACCGGTACGTGTAGTGGAAATTCTGCTTCCCTATTAGTGCTATTTAACAGCGCAGCGGATAATCCGTAAGAGTTAGTCTTTGCACCTTTTGCAGATGATAGCGGTACAACCCATTACTGCTCAATGTGCGCCAAACAAAGGATGGAGAAACTCCTACTTGGTGGAAAATTTGGCGTGTACTTGCAGTTGGATCAGCATCAACCACTTCTAAAAGTTCTTCCTCCACATTCACCTCATGTTGATTTGGTCTGCCGCCACCATGACCTTTCTTTGGTTGTACATTTCGAGTTTCTCCTCTGCGTTGGACTACTCAAAGAAAATTATTTTTGAAAGGCTATTGACGATGTGGAAATCTTTCCGGATACATACGTCTTGCACGTGCAGCGTTTTCTTCAGCAGCTCCATACATAATAATTATGCCTACATATTCTTCATTACCGTAGTTAGACATTTAAGTCGAATTAAACAATTAATAGCTGATGTATCTTAATTTTGATGTTTAAATGAATTAACAAACACATTTCTACTGCTACATGTTTTTTTAGTTATTATTATTATTAAATAATCATCGGTTCTCCATCAGTGAACACACATTTTTAAGCATTTAAAAGAAACATTTAAATCTATTTTTATCTTATTAATTTTTTATAAATTTTTTTAACTCAACATTGTTTAGTTAACTCTCCCCTGCTTAAACTTAAAACGTAAATTACTACCTCAGTTTGTAAAGAATGCTCGTCAATTTATTTTACTTTAACTTGCTGTATTAAGGGTTATTCTTGAATTATACGCATAATTGCGAGGAATGATAGTTCGTGATGTGTAGTGATGGGTAATTAAACATAGTGTAGTAATAGTATATTACCCAACAAGTTTCGAAAATTAAAGTTTTACTCTACGAATATAGTTTGATTGAGTACGAGAGAGCGAAGCGAGCGACTAACTTAAAAAGCTATATAAGTTTAGTAAAACTACCTTTCTTACGAAGTGTGTATACATTTTTTTTGCATTTTGTATTAGTATTTATAAACAAATATTTATATACAGGGTGTCCCATGACGCGAGGTCACCACTTCACCTACATGTAGGAGAGGTGAAAAGAAGTCGAGTCTAAAGTGTGGTCATTTTCTCTAAAGCGACCATTAAAGAATTTATGGCTTGTTTTAGTTAAATACTGAAGCAGTACTGAAACAATATATGATATTAAGTGGTATTTAATACAAACTGTCTACGTTACTATGGAAATATTGTATGTTAAACAGTAAAGCACCAGTTAATTTTCCGCTGATCGTTTATACATGGGTTTCATTAATGTATAGTAAATCGTCTATTAATGACCCTTATTAATGAATGATTTTTTATTAATAAACGATTTTTAACCCCTATTAATTATTAGAATGTGTCTTGAGAGCAACGGTGGTCATTTTGAACAATATTTATAGTGAATTTAAACTGAAATAAAAATAAATATTGGCTTTTCTGAAATTGTAATTATTTAATAAATAATAATTAAACACTCTGTTTTTTGAAAACGGTGTAATTTAGGACACAACTTTATTAGACTTTTTAACTATATTTGGTATGAAGATTACGTACAGGAACTTGTGACCTTACGTCGTGGGACACCCTGTACTATAAGCATTATACCATATGTCCATTAGAAAAGGCGGCTATGGAAATTCAAACGTATGAATAATATGTTGCTGGCACTGTAAGTTTATGTCAAATTCGAGATTATCAGGTTAGGTTTTCCGTCAGTTTAGACACAAAACCTAACCTGTTAACCTAGAATTTGACACAAACTGACACAAAACCTAACCTGCCAACCTCGAATTTGACAGTGATATTACCACATAGTAAAGTGACATTTCTATGCACAAAGTTCCACTTTATTAAACGATTTTGAATTTAGTAAAATAGCACATTATTATACAAAATGCGAAAAAAGTTGTTTATTAACGGAAATAACGAATTAATTATGTTGAGAGTGGTGAACTATTAGTAAAATATAAAATTATCGCATTTACCTTGAATTGTATCCGTCCCTCTCGTCACTAGGTGTCAAGTTGGAGCTTCTTTTATTCGTAAAAACAATTATGGCACCTACACCTACACATGACGAACTATCATTCCTCGCAATTATGCGTATAACTCAAGAATCACCCTGTATTGCTTGGTGTTGGGTTTGGTCAGAAGTTTATTAAGAAAATAACTTTGTTTTGGTCCCCTCTAGCTACCTTTTTAGTCTCATTGGTAGGTTATGAAACACCCTGTTTATTATAATGCATATTTAGGAAAATAGTAACATATTAAGTACCGGGTGGCCAATTAAAGAAGAGCTCTCGGCCCTATCTCGAAAAGTAATTGTCGTAAAAACTTGGGGTAAAAAAATTTACGACTAAAGCGGCCAAGAGAAAATGCTGGAAATTATTTTTAAGTTTCTAGAATGGCCGCCAGGGGGAGTAATCGCATTCTTGAATTTTAAATCTCATTTTTTGAGAAATATTCTTATATTACAGATAGCTAAAATGAACACCGTTTTAAAGCTGAGATAAATTCGATTCTTTTTCGTTAAATGCTTTTCACTATATTTCTTAAGGGAAACTCACCACTTTCCCGAACGTTTTCGGAAATAAATGTCAATAACTTCAAAATGGCTGAACGGATTATGTCAAACTTGAAGTCGTTGAAATGGGCTTTTCTTAGGCTATCAACGCTGCTTTGAGAGGATTAATTTAGATTGCTTTTATCGCCGCTAGAAGGCGTTTTGCGACAACACTACAAATGAAATGGATTTTCTTAAAAAAATTAAATGCAACGATATCACTTTTATTGCAACAAAATATCAGTAAAAGGAGTTATATATATATTTTGGGATTGATTATATACAACACATATAATAACAATAATTACAGTAAAGTTAACAATCATACAGCTAATCGCTGCCTTCCCACTCCTAATTTCCATGCCTGGCGGTCATAAACCGTGTCCTCCTCTAAATTTCGTTCCTTCATGGCATTTCTAACACCCTCATTCCATGATTTACGAGGTTTATCCTTTTTCCTTCTTCCTGGCGGAGTCCAGCGAAACACACGTTTTGGCCATCTCGTATCTTCCATCCTTAATAGATGGCCGAACCACTTTAAACTTCTTTTTTCTATCCGATCTATTATAGTTTCAGTAGCTGACATTTTATTTCTGATCTCCTGGTTCGTTACCCTTTCTCTTCTCGAGACTCGATTACTCCTCCGTAGATAGTCCATCTCCACCGCAATTATTTTTCTTTTTTCTTCTTCTCGTATTGTCCATACTTCGCTTCCGTAACATAACACAGTTTCGACCATAACTTGACCTATCCTTTTCTTGTTCTTTTTTGTTATATTTTTATCCCACCACAATAAGTTCAAGGCTCCTACCACTTTTCTGGCATTTTGTATTCTTTGCTTAATTTCTCGTCCACCTAATCCATTGTTGTCGATAGTGGCTCAGAGATATTTGAATTCATTTACCTGTTGTACATAGGTGTCGTCATTTAAAAGTACTTGAAATTTAGCATCCGAACCAATTACCAGGTACTCCGTTTTCTTGAGACTTATTTGTAGGCCCCATTTTGCATATTCGTCATATAACCTTCTTAAGATAAACTCAAGATCATATGCATCCTGGGCAAATACCGCCTGGTCACCAGCAAAGTGTAAAGTAAATAAATAGTGTTCATTAATAGGCATGTCCATTCGTTCACAGTGTCTTTTCCACTTTTTCAAAGCTACTTCTACGTAGATATTAAAAAGTAGCGGCGACAAACTGCATCCTTTTCTAAGTCTTTACTAGTATGTATGGGCTTTGACAATCTATTTGTTTGTTTTACATAAGAGATGTTGTTTTCATAAAACTGTTGGATTATTTTTAGCAAATGTGGGTGGGTTCCTATTGTTTGTAGAGCACTCCATAATTTATTTCTGGGAACATTGTCGTACGCTTTTTGTAAGTCAATAAAAGCAATATGTACCTCATTTCCATTGGCTATCTTCTTTTCCAGTAGTTGCTGTATCGTAAAAAGATTGTCTACACAAGAGCGTCCCGGTGTAAAACCGTTCTGATCTTCCCCAATGTTGTGACCAATATTGCTCCTTAATCTACTTTGTAGTACCTTTCCAAACAGTCTGCTTAAAGTAGAATTCACGCTTAAGCCTCTATAACTGTTAGGATCTTTTCTGTCTCCCTTTTTATGCAGTGACACGATGTATGAAGTTTTCCATTCTCTCGGGATTTGTTGTTGTTCTAGGCATTTATTCATAAGGGTTTTAAGACGATCTATTAATATCTTTCCACCGTTCTTAATTAATTCTACAGCAATATCCCCAGGACCTGAGGACCTTCCATTCTTCATTTTTTTTACGCTTTGTTCTATTTCATCTGCTGTAAGAGGTTCTAGCTTGTCAGTGACCTCTACTTCAATAAAATCGTTGATAAACTGGTCCCTTTTCTCCGTTAGAAGTTAAAACTCGAAATAATGTCGCATCTTTGGGAATATTTTCAGTATACCTGCCATTATTACATTTTAATTACCGTTATTTTAGCAAAATATATATAAATTTACTGTTAAAATACCAACATTATATTTAAAATGTCAATAATAATTAATACTCATTCAATATGATTGAATATTGCCCTTCTGTCACTAGCGTGTTAGACCCTTATTTGGCTATCTTTGTTGTAATAAAAGTGATATCGTTGCATTTAATTTTATTGAGAAAACCCAATTCATTTGTAGTGTTGTCGCAAAACGCCCTCTAGCGACGACAATCCGCTCAAGGCAACGTTGATAGCCTAAGAAAAGCCCTTTTCAACGACTGCGACTCCAAGTTTGACAAAATCCGTTCAGCCATTTTGAAGTTAATGTAAATTAAACAGTCTTCCTCATAACAATTGTTACCTACTGAATCACCTCATTGTGAGTATGGACCAGATCCTGAATTTTGAAGTTATTGACATTTATTTCCGAAAATGTTCGGACACCTCCCACCACTTTCCCTTAAGAGATAGAGTAAAACGTATTTAACGAAAAAGAATCGAATTTATCTCAGCTTTAAAACGGTATCTGTTTTAACTACCTGTAATACAAGAATATTTCTCAAAAAACGAGATTTAAAATTCAAAAATGCGATTACGCTCCCTGGCGGCCATTCTAGAAACTTAAATATAATTTCCAGCATTTTCTCTTGGCCGTTTTAGTTATAATTTTTTTTACCTCAATTTTTTACGACAATTACTTTTCGAGATAGGGCCGAGTGCCCTTCTTAATTGGCCACCCGGTACATGCCAACATTTTAATTCTTTATTGTGTATACAGATCTGTGCCTTGATTATATTTAACTTAAAAACAATCCCACTTATTATTTATGCATAATGTACTTTTTTTCTTATAAATAAAAAAAAAGTTAATATTATAATAACTAATAACCTTTGTGCAATTCAAGCTAATTAGTTATTAATATTTAATTACACCAGTGTACTGTAGTAAGAAAGCCATATCAAATACCAGATTTAATTAGATTTATTTATAGAATAACGAACACTCCGTTACTGTCAAGGAGGTGATCGATGATTGATTAGCTACTACAAAATCACGGTGAGATGTTACGAAACGTGCGACTTTCATCGAAGTTGGTCTTGCATACGTTTACCTTGCGAATCTTAATGGTTAATACCAATTTTGAAAATTTCAAGAAATTGATAACTTAATTAAGTAACGCATGCGCCAATCAGCAAAATATATGGCATTAACCAATAACACACTAATCAGTTTGGGTTTGCGCCGAGCGTGTGTGTTGTGACATGTGCGGTTTAAAAAGACAGACCAGTTCACATGGCTTGATGGTTTGTAGAACTTTTACTTTTATTTTTGTAGCAAGCATGTGCGCATTAAATTATCTATGAAGCTGACATTAATTGTTCCAATTAGTTATTCCGGTGCATACCTGTAGGAAAATTGAGCAACGGTGTTGGATATCCAAGATTAAGCTTCAAAGTATTCTAGCTAAATTGTTTGGCTTAATATTTCAAGGTTTGCATATTCAGTGGTTGATAAAACTACGTTTTTGATAACAAAGTTGGCACTGTAAGGTTAACTCTTTAATAATCGAAAGTTTGCGCCTCACAATTTTTGAAAAAGCTTTTGGCTGTTCCGATTGCTATTTTTACTGGGCTCTGTTTAAACTCATATCTGCATCCGTTGTGTGGGTTTATAGCGATATCACAATCCTTTGCGGTAGGCGTTTTTGTTGGTTTTGATTAAATGGGTCAAGATCAAACAAAACCGGCGATATCCTTTAATTGCACGCCGAGTGAAATACATCAAGTGTGGCTGAATCTGAAGTTGTTCCGCGCTTTTAATTTTTACAAAAAAGCGCCAGCATCTCAAGCTAAACGTTTACAACCATTAATTATGTAAAACCATAAAAAGGTGAATAATTTTGCCGTTAGACGGTTTGCGGAATTAATGCATTTACGTAGATGAAGAAAAAAGTTTTGGATGTTTGAAACAGGTTGTACTGGAGCATTAGTCGAAGAATTCGGCCTTTTATTTGCGGCATCACACTTACTAGAATATAATCCTTGTTCTGTTAGGAATGACAACTGAAAATTATAAATAACGTATGGCAAGAAGTGGCACTTGTTTGTTCCAGAAAGGCGAGGTGGACGTAGTTTTATCATTAATTACAATCAAAAACCAGTTAAATCTTAATATACGTACGTACACATTCACAGGAGGTAACAATAAAAAATTTTAAAAAATGTTGATGACAAAATGATCTGACGTGTTTGAGGTTATTCGAACTTCAGGTTTGTGGTTTCCGTACCACGTTTAATTCGAATCCACCTCAAGAGTATGACCCATTTTTTGTTAGATAATTAGGGTTCGGTCGGGGTCCACGTTGATTTTTATTGTTCAAACACATCTTGTTTTATGAGTTATTTCCGGCGTTTAGCTGCGAATAAGTACTTGTACTATATATACACCGCTCAAATGGCCTAATGAAAACTGTATACGTAGAGCAATTCCTGCTATTGTTGCAATCACATACTGTCAATAGCAAACGTACACGAGATTAAAGAGTGACTTCTGTAACGGTAGTGGTACATATAGAAAAGAGTTGGTGAACCCTTTTATTGAATTTTTGCTGATTTTAGACTGCAGTAAGGATGCTAGTTTTTTTATTACTCTTAGGGCTGATTTCATAATCAATTTTAAAGCTTCATTTAACTAAAGTTATGTTAGAATGTGCATTATGCAATATGTAACACATGTCACTCTGCACGTTCTAATGTCACTTTAGTTAAATGAAGCTTTAAAATTGATTATGAAATCGGCCCTTACTCTGTTAGATGTAGTCTGAAAACAATATCTTGCTAATTTACAGGCCAACGAATTAAAATTGTTACTGATATACCATCTAAATCTACACATTTCTAATGCCCGAATGTTGTTAAATGAGTAAATGTAAAATGTTATATCAATCATGGTGTAAAGAATACAAGGTGTAACGTTGCGCAGAATGTGGACGTACCTCAAATTCAACCAATAGGCCCACAAATGGCACGATTGGTAGTACTGAAGTGTATTGTTGAAGACGCTGTCGATGTCAAATTCGAGGTTAGGTTTTGCGTCAGTTGGTGTCAGACTGACGAAAAACCTAACCTGCTAGCATCGAATTTGACATCGACTGACAGTGCCAGCAACAATATACGAACGCGTCCATGGTTACACCATGATCGCGGCCATAATAGATTTCCTGAGCAGGACCATCGGGGATTGGTTGACATCTCCCCTCTACTTTTTGAACGACTGAGCATTTCTGGGAACGTTTCACCTTGTATTCTTTACACCATGATATCAATTAAATATTATGTATTGCAAGGATCTCTTCGTCGATTTCGACGGGCACTAGCCACTTACCCGGCTTAAGGTCGAATAGGGCTTATAGAATCACAACTTTGTGGATTTAGACAGGCCACTAGCACAACAAGAGGAAGAAGAAGCAATGGTTATGTGTTTTAGCATATAATATTAAATGAATAACTATTAAAAGATAGAAATATGTACTTTTATTTAGATCTGTTTGTTCAACAATAATTAAATTTTATTAACATGATATGATTTGGATTATGATTGATAAATTAATCTAACGGCGGAAATCTTAATTAGTATGGGATTAAAATTATACAGTTTCTTTACATTGGAAAGTGATAATAAGACAATTTATTATCATAACGATAGGTAGATTAGTGAAGCAGTAAAGGCATGTAGAAACAGATGGATGACCTGTAATTGAAGAACTTGTATAAGGCATAAGAAAAACAATAAAAGAAAAAGTTAAAATGGAATTTTGTTGGATAAGGGTGCAGCAGAAATGGCGAAGGAAAGTTTTGGCATAAGAACTTTTGGATGTGCATAGGAAAGCGATAATATGTGGATTTGTGGGCGTTGTTGAAAGTTGTGAAGTATTTATGAATAGGCTTCGCGTTTTTATATACATATAAAAAGATAATTTATTAAATGTAATAACGTCTAATTTAATTAATGTAAGTCAACACTTGCTGTGAACTAGTTGAGATTCATCAATTAGCTGTAGCAGAGAACTACTTAATTGATGTGAGCTGGTACAAGAGAGAGTTTTAAGAAGGGTAGACTAGTGTTGTATATAAAAGATTAGAAAGGAGTGCTTCTGAATGAAAATATTAATGATAAATAAATTAAATGGTAATGACTAATTAATAATTACCTGAAACAAGTTGAGAAGTGATATTCATAAGAGCTGTTGAGTTGGAAGTTTGAGTGAACTGTCAACACACACTTTATATTAAGGAAATCTATATAAAGGATATAGAGTTTGAACAAAAAGAGATTTAAAATCTAGAACAATTATAAATGAACGTCCCAACTTGAGTAACGAATTTTATTTTAAAAAAATTGTTAAATGAGCTAGTATTGAAATTTATTTAAGAGAACATAATTGGTGCACCAGGTAAATTAATATGAATATTAATTTGAAGGAGTAAAGGTTTGAGCAAACTTATGTCGAAAGTAATTTTGATAAAAACTAACTTACATAAAGAAAATGTATTTCATATACCCACATACAAGTCCATTGCAGTAGTTTATAGTAGTCTTATGAGTAGGTAGTATTATTTTTAGATCAATTTATATATTTTGCAAATGATTGAATTTCTAAAAAAAAAATAATACGAATACCAATTTCTATTCCACAGAAAAACATACATTTTACAAAAATTATATATTCGGTATACAATTTACACTTTGAATTTACTTAATGTAATACAATACAAACGATATTTTGATAATAAGTGACAAATATGCTATTGTTATATGTGGAGAGGAATAACCTCCACTTGTATGCAGTATGACGTCGGGGTTCAGTGTAACTGTCATACTCATAAGCGTATTCAATTGTGACGTGGCGTTGCATAAACTAAATTAATTACGAAAATTACATTGAATTTATGCGAGTTTTTACAGCAGTACGTGTAACGATTAAAGTTGAATGTTTTTACGAAAATTTGATTTCTAGGTAACTTGACGAGACAAAATGCCACTGATAGAATGGCGAGTTCGCAGGGCGAGTTGTTCTATCTGACAGTTTGTCGAATCAATTTACCGATTGGAAATCAAATTTGATATTAAAAATGCAACTTTAATATTAGGAAAATCGAAACCTTGAGTGTATTTTGGTATGAGATATTAAGGAATATGAAATTGCAATGTTGTCTTGGAGGTAAAAGGTAAACAACATTTTATTCGATTTAAAAGTTAAAGCAAACCTTCTGACCTAATGGACAAAACTATCGCCGGGTATGGGATTTTCTGTACATGAGTTTAATTGTCTTTAATAGCCATTTTTAAAAGTAGCTAGGAAATGTATCATTTTGTGTATTGCCTGGAATTTTGCGGGACGAGCATTTCCTAACGTGTTTTATATTTTTTCTAATTTTGACAAATACGGTTTTGTAAGTTTAAACTGACGAAATTATAAATGTATCAAATAAATGTCAATGTATTGAAAATCAAGTAGGTACGCTTTCGCATGTCAATTTGGTATAGAAATAATTTTTATCTACTCCTACTGCACAATGGCCATGAATTATGATTCATAATTCACGGTTTGCAGCCAATCATAACATTCTATTTTCATTATTCAATAGTTTCCAAATTGCAACCAATCAAAAAATTCTATTTTCATTATTCAATAGGTTGTAGCCAATCACAAAATTTATTTTTATTATTAAATGACTTTTGAAGTTAACAGCTGTCACAAATGTCATAATTCTGAAATATGAACACAAGGCTCCTATTGCATAGGAGTAGATAAAATATCGTATTATATTCGCGATTATGGCCATTATTCACTCAGATGACTTGCGCCACGCGCCTTCGGCTTGTGGCGCAAATGTCATCTTCGTGAATAATGGCTGTCATAATCGCTCATATAATAATATACTATTATGTACTCCTACTGTACAATGGCCATGAATTTTGATTCATAATTCACGGTTTGCAGCCAATCATAAAATTCTATTTTCATAATTCAATAGTTTCCAAGTTGCAACCAATCGGAAAATTATATTTTCATTATTCAATAGGTTGTAGCCAATCACAAAATTCATTCTTATTATTAAATGACTTTTGAAGTAACAGCTGTCACAAATGTCATAACTCGGAAATATGAACACAAAACTCCTATTGCATAGGAGTAGATAAAATATCGAATTACATTCGCGATTATGGCCATTATTCACTCAGATGGCTTTCATAATCGCTCATATAATAATATACTATTCAATGAAAAACAATATATTTTTATTATTGTAATGCTTACAATTTGTACTCAATATGCTATGGTGCTATGGTGACCGCTATGGCGTTTAGAAGGGAGAATGTGTAACCGCTAAACGTAACCGTTATGGTGCATTGAGAGTAAAATTTTCATTTGTTGGTTGGAGGGTCATGTGAGACACGCGTCTCTTTCAAATTTTTCAAAATATCTTTGGAAAAATTGAATTAAAAATAAAATAAAAATGTTGTGACATAATTTTTTATGTATGATTCAGGAACAAACATGGCGTGATATATATTTTTTTAAATTCGGCTGTAGCAGCGAATGTGTTAAATCAAGTCGCTATTATTTTGAACTGCTAGCATACCTGTTGAAGTGTTACGATAATATAGTACATATACAAATCACAACATACTGTTTGGGGCCTCAGCTTCCTTAAATCAAGAATAAACAAAATCAGATTTATATATTTAATATGTTGTTATTTGACCTAGCACATACTTTTTCGATCAGCATTACCCCCTGCCGTCAGATCTGAAATGTAAAGCTATATGTTGTAAATTTTTATATTCTCTCTTTAATTTTGGAAAATTCATATCAAATTTGTAGCATTCTAACAGTAAAAAAGTCTTTCAGTAAAATTAATTTACTAATATTTTGATTTGCACGTGTTGGACTTATGCCGTTCTTCATTAAAAAATCTAGTAGAATTTCAACTATTTTCGTTGATGGATTAGAAGAGCTACTTTTTCGTATTACTGTGCGGTGTTATGTATTACATTCTTTAAATAAGTTTTAGACAACTTCACGTAGTAGGTACGCATCAGTGAATATCTAAATATTTTTCATAATTAGCAAAAGTATCTAAAATCCCAATTTTTACAGATTGTATTTTTAAATAAATGTCTTGTTAT
The DNA here is from genome assembly GCA_940337035.1 of Agriotes lineatus. Taxonomy (NCBI): domain Eukaryota; kingdom Metazoa; phylum Arthropoda; class Insecta; order Coleoptera; family Elateridae; genus Agriotes; species Agriotes lineatus. The sequence continues at coordinate 81,915,221 of OW679197.1, read as the reverse complement.
TGATAACTCGGCAATTAAGAACGTCGAAATCGTCATTAAAATACGAGAAATCGGCAGTGAAGTAATCCATTGTTTTACGATCTTTTGTAGGTGGCGCAGCGGGGCGACAGATAAACGTCAACCGACGCGACGTCCAGATAACCTATAAAAGTTGGTAAAAATGTTGTAATTTTACGATTTAAAAAAATATATACCCCTCGGCACTGAAGTTTCTTTTTATCCTTCATGTGACCACATTTGTGATAAAAAGTGAAACTTCAGTTTTTTGGTATACCGATGGGGCCACAATTATATATAACAGCAATGAGATAACATGAACAAGAAAATAATTCGTATTGCTTGAGTAAGAAAGAGATAAACATAGTAGCAAATATTCTAGAAGGCTTGACGCTTAATTTAATTATGACATTTGTCAACTAAACATGCCTACTAAAATAATTTTTTCGTATGGCCATCTCTTTCTTACTCAAGCATTTTATTTTGTTATTCATGTTATCTCATTGCTGTTATATATAATTGTGGCCCCATCGGTATAATAGTATAAATTATGTTATTAGGAGCAAAAGTTATATTTTATGTGGCGTGGCTGGACGGTTTATCTGCTGAACTTGCAAAGAAAATTACTATATATCGTCAGCGGCAGATAATAACTTTATCTGCCGCTCGTCAACGGCAGATAATATTATCTGCCGCTTGGCAATAAAGTGAAGGTTTAGCATCTTCAATCCAGCAGGATAATGACACATTTTACTGCCGTTTGAAGAAAAATTACTATTAAAAATTCTGGTAATAATTATTTTATGATTTAAAAAAAGTTACACCCAAAAACCTTGACCTTTTAACATGTTTGAAGTAAATATAAATTTCGAACCTGTAAAAATATACATGATGGAAATTTAAAATACAAAGTCGAGGTTGATTTCGATAAAATCACAAATCTGTATGTTGAGTAAATAATGACATATTACGCTTATATTACATAGTGGGACTAAAATAACACAGCATATGGATCACATACACGGCAAGAGATAGGTAGCGGCTAAGTAAGAAGAATTATGCAGTACATTGATTGATACTCCTTGTTTAATTAGAAAACGAATGATTCAAATTGATTGATTGTCAATTTTCTGATGTGTAACAAAACTATTCAGTTAAGTATTTCTTTAACCATATTAGAAAGTAATGTAGATACCATCCACTTTAAATAAGTTACTTAAAAAATACTGTATGCAGTTATTTTGAATGTTAACTTAAATTTTCGTATTATATAGTAAATGCATGGCAGCACTTCGCATTTTGTATGAATAAATTTATTTAACCCTAATACAATTTGTATACAGGGTCCGGTATTCAGTACCGGTGGTTTTAAATGGACTATAGAATGGAAACTAATTGACTGGTATAACTAGCCCAGTCGCCAAGCACTTGAATTCGATAGTAATTTCAGGATATCTGCAAATTAAGTCTGTAGTCAACATACTAAGTTTCCCTGCTACGAAGTCTGCGTTCGACGCCATCTTGGAAAAGACACCGGAATGAAAATGTTCGCGAGTATCTCGTTAATCGTTGATTTTACGGCAAAGTAAGTTATTATCAATATTATTTACTATAAAATTCTCTATGAAAAAGGTTCTGGGCGTATTTTATATAAAATCAAGCGATGCCTTTCTACTTATAGCCATGAGAAACATATGATATCCCCAAAGCTTCACTTTTGTTATATTTATACTCGTTAATTCACGCCCACACACCAGAGTGGCAGTTTCCATACAGTTAAGTAGCTTCGAAAAATTACAATATCATTTATAACAATCGCAATATCAATATTACACACAAGTAACTTTTTGACTACCATAACTCAACTAGTGAGTTTTAGTTTACACAATAATATTTAATTCTTCCTGTGTTCTGATATCACCTGGCAACCGAAAAGGTTAAAACAAACAGGTACTGTGATTTCAAACAAAATTTTGACAATATTTGGATAAAATGTTGTACTGCACGCGTAGCGTTGCGTTGCGAGGTATTATCCACACGAGAAAATTAGCCTACACGGCCTACGGCCTCGTGGGTCAAACTTTTCCTCTAGTGGGTAATATACACATAACACTACTTGTATTGTAAATAACTATTACCCGGTCGTTATCGTAACGAATGTGTGTGCTATGAAAATAATGCACAGTTCACAGTTATACAGTGGGCTAATTAGGGTGCCTTGATGTCAATTTTACATTGTTAAATTATAGGTACACATAGTTTGACCATCCAAATTTCCTTTTTTATTTTTAAGGTTATACGTCAAATTTGTTTATTTCTACGCACTCTTCGTCGAAATGTATATAAAGCATTCGACGTAGGGTTATTAATTACCAGGTACGTATTCGTTAAAAAATATAAAAGTGAAGTAGAAAGAACATCGAAATTATTACTTCCTTTTACAATAAAGGAAGTATTGGATTCACCCCAAAAATTCGAAATTGAGTTTTCAACAGATCTTCACGTTTTAGAGTCCCCTGATCCCCAAAAACATATTTTTTTTCATTGGTCTGTCTGTCTGTCTGTCTGTCTGTGAACAGAATATCTCAAAAACGAAAAGAGGTATGGCGTTGAAACTTCATATATAAGTTTTGTGTACTATGTAGATGCGACAGCAAGCTTTTGAAGAAAATCGCATAACCGGAAGTAGATGTTTCCTCTTGTGATTTTTCAGTTTTTTTCGATTTTTTCAAAAACGGCTCTAACGATGTTTTTAAAACTTCACATTTTTATTACGTTTTTAATGTGTATTGAAGTGAGATAGGTGATTTTCCAGTTCAATACTTCTAAAATGGGTTTCTTTTGTTTTTTTTTCTATTTTCTTTATTAACTCCTATTTTAAATAGAACACCCGGTATATTATTACATTTTTGAATTGAGCTTAAAATTCTAGAGAAAATTTGTCTCTTCACCTAACGCTCTATTTCGCACCGTTTTTGAGAATTTGTAATTTTTTAAAATTTTTGACAAATGCTTAAAAATTTTAAATAAAATTTTTGGCTAATTTATTATAAGATCACTGTAAAAGGAAGTTGTGTGCGTGTATCACACCAGATTTTTTACCATTAGAATTCCTCCCACTAACGCCTGTTTGTAATTAATCTGTTTTTGTTTTCCCATTGTGTTTTTAGATTTCAGTTTTATGCAAAAATTGAATAATTTGGTATTTAATGGAAATTGTGGCAGTCTTCATAATCCGTTCTGGAAACCGACAGTGGCGTTTATATGAAAGAATTTTTAAAAAAGTAAGGAACAAGATATCAACAAGATACCCATCGTGCGATTGAGTTATATGTACTACTAAACAAATCATTGCAAAATTTTACTAGAAATAGGGGTAGATGTAACTTGACTATCTTTTAACCAATACGTACCTGATAATAACGTAGTGTTGTTTGATGCTTTATATACATTTCCACGAAGAGTGCATATAAATAAACAAATTTGACACATAACCTTAAAAATAAAAAACGAGGTTTGGATGGTCAAACTATAATTTTCATCATGATGCGCGTACATGGGTGTGATTTGTGATTGTGAGATTTAAAGAATGAGCCGAAGGTGAATTCTTTAAACTTTCTCACGCGTGCAAAGGTCACATTAGCTACTCGTTGTATAAATAACTATTAATAGCTATTTATGCAACAAGTGCTAAAAGTCGACGTTTATGCACGCGACATGAAAATTATAAAACGAACCGAAGGCTGAGTTTCATAACATGTCTCGTGCATACACGACTTTTTGCACGCGTTGCATACAATATTTTATCTACGACCTTAATTTTACTGTTATTAATCCATAAATATCGATTTAAGAAAGGGGTGCATCTACGACAGTTCTAATTTATGTCATAATAAACAGTAGACCATGCCGCGCGGGCGAATGTTTGCGAAGCCAGTACTGTCAAGGTCAGTTACGAAATGTAATTATTAATACTCCACATCTGACTGTATTCATTACATAACGCTTTAAATTATTTCAAAAACAATTTGCCTGTAACGCAAGAAGCAACTAGAATAACTTTACAACTTCACTTCCAGTTCGAAATTGTAGTTTTATAACCTCACTTCACTTTTAGCACATGGGCTAAAAGTAAACAGCTGATTTCTTTAACCACGCTAAACTATAAAACGCCATTTTTAGTGAAACAAGCTAGCCATAAAAGGCCTACTTTTAGTAGTGCTCGTAGATAAACTCATTTTGAGGGTTAACAGATATACTCTTTGTAATCTGCTTCTTGTTGTTCGTCTTTTGTTATAGATGATTCGTCGGTTTCTTCGAAAATATAGTCATCAAATTGTTGAATGTCTTTGTCGAGAATTTCTGTGTTGTCTTCAACTGTGCTATTTGTGCATGATTGTCCCTTGTAATGAAAACGTATTGTGGACCGTAAGAGATCAACTTTGCTGCAATTTGGAACTTGGAACATTTACAAGCGATATCGATAGTTGTAAGGAGTTTTTGTGGAGGTGGATCTTTGATTGTGGTTGGATTTAATAGCACGTTCTTAAAGAATGTTGACGTGCAGCTGCAGTAGGTAAACCTGCGTGGTTGAAACGATTTTTCACCAACGATTCTGCGATTAATGTGAACCTTAAATTGCCTAGAGTTTTCGCTGCTCTCTATTTCATACTGATGTCAAAAATTACATTTTGCGGACTATTTATGGTACAAAAACTGGAACATTCAAGTTCTTAGTACTTTAAAGTAAACTATTAAAGTTCATGTACTTTAAAACTTAATATGGTACAAAAAACGGAACATTAAAGTCCTAGTACTTTAAAGTAAAATATTAAAGTTCAAGTACTTTAAAATTATACGTCAGTTGTTGACATGAAATTTGAAATGATTTAGAACTTTTAATTTAAAATTCATTAAACTTGCAGTGTGAAATCAACCGTTGTATTCACCACGAACGAAGAGTGTTTTTAAAGGTCCTCGCAAGTAATTCCGTCCTCGGCTGACGCCTCGGCCGTAAACAACTTGTTCGTCCTTTAAAATGTCACTTTTCGTCCTAGATAAATAATAGTAATTTATTTATCTAGAATGAAAAGTGGCATTTTAAAGACGAGAAAGTTGTTTACGTCAGAGGCGTCAGCCGAGGACGGAATTACTTGCGAGGACCTTTAAAAACACTTTTCGTTCGTGGTGAATACAACGGTTTATTTCATACTGCAAGTTTAATGAATTTTAAATAAAAAGTTGTAAATCATTTCAAATTTCATGTCAACAACTGACGTATAATTTTAAAGTACTTGAACTTTAAAATTTTACTTTAAAGTACTAGGACTTTAATGTTCCATTTTTTGTACAATAAATAAGTTTTAAAGTACTTGAACTTTAAAATTTTATTTTAAAGTACTAGGATTTTAATGTTCCGTTTTTTGTACCATAAATAATCCGAAAAATGTCATTTTTGACATCAGTATGAAATAAACTACTATTATTTTATCCTGATTGAAAAACGAGGAAGTTGTGTCGCAGCCACTAGATGCGTACAAAAACCAAATGTCCTTTGCTTCCTTTGGATAACTGAAATTTTTAGAAAAACACACATTGTCGTCCATAAATGTAGAAGTGAGATGGAGCTAATGCTAATAGTACCAAAAAGTCAATATCTTCTCCAACTACTACTGGAGTGATTTGCGAGTTTATTATTTCACAATGAATTTCCTCTTTTCGAGTTTCGGTGTTTATTTTTATTGTTCGATATGAGTTTCTCTTGGGACATAGTTGCTGATGTCGACTCATTGAACAGTACATTTGTCGCAGTAATTTTTTTGTTCGTCAAAGACGTTTTCGCACTTTTGGTATCTAAGTCAACCGGATATTCGTCGAAAACGATGATGCATCTTTGCTTATAATATTTTTGTGACACACTCCACGCATTTCGATGGAATTGAAGAATAGTTATTTACATTACAAGCTGCGAAAGCTTACTTTTAGGTGTGAGGTGTTTTTGAATGGCCGAGGCGAAGCGTAAGCGTAGCCGAGGCTGTTTAAAAACTCCGAGCACCTGAAAGAGCTTACGCAGCGTGTAATGTATTAAACTTTTCATTCTCCCCTCGATATTTAATAAAATACAATGACTTTTGTGATTATAATAAAATTAGTAAGACAGGTGGCTTGCCGTTAACGTTACTTTGGTAACAATACAAAAGCATTATTTTATGACATTTGTCAAATATCATTGAATACTCTGTCATAATTTAACATGAATTTCATTAAAGAAGCTGCAAACATTGCGTGCAGAAGTTTGTTGCCGGACAAATCCAAAGGTCGGTACAATCAAGCTTACGAAAGTTTCATACCATGGTGTGCAACGAATGATGTTGACATTGTTGCTTTTTGTCGTCCAGGGCACGAAAGTTTTTCATACCTAGCAACCCATCACTTAGCATGTTTTACTTTCGCTTTCAATTGCCTTATCAAAATCGAAAATGGCACTTTCGTAGAGGGGAGAATGAAAAATATTTCTTTTTCGTGCCAGACTCGGTGGAGGAGAAATTCATTATCGAGATTTACGTTACAGGAGTAAATAACTCATAAAAAACTGATGTGTTGAAAACCTAGATTTACTCTACCGTAAGCTGGTATGGAAACTAGTATAAATGTATCAGAAGTGCAGCTTTGCGGAAATTGTAATTTTCTCGTGGTTATAGCAAGTAAACGCTTAATTCTTTTTATAGATAATTTTATTGTGAATAATATAACTTACTTTGTCATAAAATTAACGGTTAACGAGATATTTACGAAAAATCATATTTCGGCGTCTTCTTTCCACGATGGCGTCGAACGCAGACGTCGTAGGAGGAAATAAAACCATTTTTAGATTTTCTGGAATTATTTCCGAATTGTTGCTTTCTTCATGCCCTGGCGAATGACGTAGCAGTCAATTGTATGTATATATTTTGTGCAATTTAAGTGTTTACGGTACATTTTCCGTTAGATAAATTTGCGTTTGTTGTTCATTCAAGATCAGAATGTTGTTTAAATGCAAAGACATTCTAGACGTGATTTTCAAGTACCCAGGTAAAGAAGGATAGCAAAGACAAGACACAAGACAAGAAAAACGATAAATATTCTAAGAGATATTTTTCCTGGTTCACTAATTTCACATTTTGGTGGCCAGCCAGATCTCCCGACTTAAAGTGCTCTAGACTTATTCCTATGGGGTTACCTCAAAATAAGGGTTTAAAAACAACATTAACGCACACTTCTAGAACTTAAAAAAAACAATTTGAGTTGAAAATAAATATTGAGATGATTTATTATGCAGCTGCATTGAAAAGTGTCAAAGTTTCGACTGTAATAGCGTTCATTTGAAAAATGTAGTTCAAAAAATGAATTAAATTAATATTGCATATTCCAAACTCATTAATTTCTTCGTTAATATTCCTCACCTAGCAAATGTAACCAATAGCCAGCTGGTTTAAAACCACAGGTACTGACTGCCAGACCCTGTATTTTGACAGGATATAAACACAATTTAAATAAATAATTCAATTTTCCAGATACAACGAAATTTTAAAATAACTAACTTTCAGTTTTTCCAAACTTATGTTCTGATATAGCTATAAGCATTAAACAAACATTTTTAAAAATTCCCGTGTAAAAGAAGAAATTTATCACAATTTTCTACGTTCAGATTTTTTACACTAAACAAGTTACCTGCGACCATCCAGGAGATAAGTGCGTTATAAATGGTCACACTGTTTTCATAATGTTTTTTTTTCTGTGAGAGGGAGTTATCGCTTATTAATTAAAATAGTTATTTATGGTACAAATGCGTTATATTCTCTTCTCGAGTGAATTATTTGTAATAACATACGCGTACCGTACACAATTTTATCCAACAACTCAATAAATATCTAAAAAACATATTTTTTTATTGACAGCCGTGAAAAGTCGCAGTGACATATTTGATCGTACTGAGAGGTCAAATTAATTTATAATTAGAGTCGCCTGGGATTAGTGTTATATGTTTGGCAGTACTGAAGTGTATTGTACGTTTATGTCAAATTCGAGGTTAGTAGGTCAAGTTTTTGTTGTTATTTGACACAGACTGGCCCAAAATTTAACCTGCAAATCTCGAAGTTGACATAGCTTGACAGTGCTACTAACAATATACTAGTGAGTGACATGGTTTTTACCTCACTAGTAGGTTATGGGCCACTTTAGAGGTCTAAAACCGATCCTGTAATAGCCTTATAACTAAGAGGTGTTGAATAAATAAATTTATTAGATCGTTATTAGAGAAGCAGTCTATTGTACCACTTGTTCAAACTGGACTACTTACATTTTTGTTTAATTTAAACATGATTTTTAATGAATAAAATAGACTATTCAATACACCTGTCATCTGTCAAAAAGTGACCAATAAAAATCCAGAATTCTGACGTTTCTTGACCAATCAAAGAAATATCAGTGGATATATCTTCCTAGAAGGTATTCAAGTGACTATTTTAAACAAATGTGATTTTTATTAGAAAAAGACAATATTAGTGTTCTGTTACTATAGAAATTGCTAGTTTGTTGCTAGATTTACTGAAAACTAATTTGAAAAAGTAGTTTGGTTCATTAAATAGTCCCTCGAATACCATTCTTAGTCAAAGTTAAGTAGATTATTTTTGCGGTGGTATCACTACTCATGTCCATTGCGCTTGGGATTAGGACTCGTGCTAGCGCACTCGTCCTAATCCTACCAAAGCGCAATGGACATTCGTGACACCACCGCAAAAATAGTCGACATAACTTTGACTACTCATGGTATTATAAGTGAAAATTTGTAAGTTACAAGGCCGCTCAGTCTTGATCGAAATATACGCAGATACCAATATGTATTTAACAATTAATATATGAAGACGATGTTGACGTGACAGCTAAAAACGTTGAGAGATTACAAAAAACTATAAATGCCTCGAAAGAAGAATGTGACGATCTAAATATCAACATAAGTAAAAGTAATGTAATGGGGGACAGAGGGTAACAATGGAAGAAATATAATATATATAGAAGAACTAGATATGTGCATTTGTGAGTAATGATGTCTATGATTGTAAAATAGATAAAGAAATTCGAAATATTATTAGTAAATGGAGCAAACTGCATTATGCAATGACTAACTCTCTGGTAAATAAACGAAATATACATAAGCAATACATAGAAATAAAAATATAAAACGGTGTGTTATGTATTATAACGCATGGGGCAGAGAGATTGATAAATAAACAGAAACGATGTGCTTATGAGAGGTCAAATACTAGACGAGATAGCGTACGGAACAAAATACTGAACATAAAAATTCAACTTGAATGGTTATGGTGTATATGGAGGGTACAAAACGATATGGTACTCAAAATAGTAACAGAAATGAGGGTACAAAAAAGTAGCCCAAGCGGAAGGCCAAAGAAAAGTGGGAAGAGAGGATACAGCTCATATCCCCAGAGAGAGGGAATAAATTTGCAGAAGCGAAGAGAACGAAAAAAGATCGTAAAGCATAGAAGACCCAGCGTCCTATTGGTATTAGAAGGGTCGAGAAAAACATAATAGGTAGATGTTGACCTAATGGATATATTTTATCAACTTCTTTGTGGCGTTCTATTTTTCATGCTATTTTTTTACATTTCGTCACACTAAAAATTAAAAATATTACCATGCGAATGATTTGAAAAAATATCTATTTCCTTTATCAACATAATTCATTAAAATTAATGAATGGAAATTTATCTCTTACGCACTGTAGCTCGAAATTAAAGCATGTTGTTAGAATTAAAAATAACTCTTAGAAGACCTGTTTTGGTTTAAGATTTTTACGGTTTATAAATAAAACGAGTGACGCACGATTTACTAGTTTTACATTAATATTAGTTCTAACGATTACTCATTTTCAATATTATATTTTGTCGTTACTCTGTTTGCAAATGAGGGATTATATTTTCAGGGGTAATATAATAAGTAGTAGGCTTATTATCCATGCTTTTTTATGAATATTATGAGTTATAATCCCACAGTTGAAAATACGAGTCCGTAGGAGTTGTATATTTTCTTGCATTGGTATTATAACGAAATTATATTTTAAAAAAATTATAGAATATTAGTGGTATTACGAATTATATTTAGGAAGAGAATATAATGATTTAGAATATATACCAGAGAGAGCATAATATTATTTTAGTACGTGAGTATCAATGCTAATGTTTGTCTCAAACACACTTTTTGTTTTTTTTATGCTTAAAACGCACGATCTAACCTAGAAAAATCAACTGACATTTATAAATTAGTTCATTTGTCACGTGAAAAGAGTCAAGTTAACTTGTACTAGAGACCCTAGAAATGAGAGACTGGCCATTGGCCGTCGCTGACCTGATTGGTTGAGGCGAACTTTGTCCCCAAAATGGGGGCGCCAATGGTGTGCCCTCAAATATGGCTCGAATTTCAAACTTAAATGTTACATGTATAAAGGAAATGACTCGTAAAAACACAGTTTATTATTAATTCTTATATTTATAAATTTTATATCGCAATTATGAAACGGAAAAGTGAATTTTGATATACATATTATCAAATGGTCAAAATTTGGCGGACATCTTTCGGTAGATCACGCTTGCAAAGTTACACAGACAAAATTCGTATTGACGCAACAAATTTTTATATTCAGCAAAAATACTTCGTAAGTAGTGAAATGAAAATTTAGATTTTGTACAAACAGTTAACAAAAAACGCAACTTTTTTTAACAAAATCTGTGTTTATTTACCTAATAAATGTCATTGCTTCAACAAAAAAATTGTCAAAGGGAGTTTAAATACGCAAAATTTACAAAAAATTATTGAACAAAATCAGAAAATATACCCAAGAAAAGCGCCCTTCGGTGCTTTCCAAGAACATTTAGTCACTCTGCATCACTCCGTTTCGTTAGTACAATGAAATGTTATGAACCAGTTACTTATCCAAAAAAAAAAAAAACCCCACAAATAAAATTTGTTTTGCCTTCGACCATACCTCAAAAGTTGATGTTGCCTTCATTTTCGGACGACCTATCGTATGAAAACGATCCAAGACTTCAAGAAAGTTCCTGGCGACTGGAATCGTGTACACATACGAACATACGTACACCGCACAGCACGTTTAGGCACCCCCCAATATGAGGGAGGCATCTAGTAAGCTGGGGTCTTCACCAAAAGATCCGCACAGCCGAGACGGAGATTTGGTATAGTAGGTTCATTAGTCAGTTGACAGGAATTTCCGGGATATTTGACTCAGAGTGGTTTTCGATATGAATGAGTTTCAATACTTCGTACACTTCGTGTCGAAGTAAAACTTGAATATTTTTTTTAATGCACGGCAGAAGCTGTTTAACCATAATTATAGAGTACAGTTGTTATGCACCAACATATGACAACATAATTATTAATTCGAAACACTATCCTCTGAGTTCTTTTAATAGGTACTAACAAAACGCTGAGGTAGACAATCCACTTATCCGCAATTGTAGTAGAGAAAATATTTTCTGGCATTGATTTTAAAGCTGTCTTTACTCAAATGCATTCCATATGTACTAGGGTGGTCTTTATTTATATAGAATTTTTTAAAAATTCTGACGATCTCACCCTTTTAAATTTTTTCCAAATAGAAAAATAAAAGCCCTGTAAAATTTAAAACCAATTGGATAACCGTAAGACGTGCCTCAATGATCTTGCAGACCTAGAGGAAAATAAAAAAAAATGTATTATTACATGTTCATAAATTTATTAAAATATACAGAAAATATATGGACTACATTCGTATTAAACAGGGAAACATAAAGAAGTGGCTTCACAATAACTTCAAAAAATAAAATTTAAACGTTCGATAAAAGCTTCTTTTTGGTACTGTCTGGAAATTTCTTACGGTAGTCCTTTACTACTTGTAACAGAAACTGTTTTTGATCACTCTTCCTAGTTAAAAGCCGTTAAACTCTTCTATGACCTTTAACACCTATTTCAGCCTAGTCATTAACAACATTGTTTTGAACGGCCAACAATCATTTTTGAAATCCTTCGAGGAAGTCCCAAGTAGGAATATCACTTTGCACTTGATAAATGCTGCAGATTGAAAACGTGTTGATCACCAAATCATCAACACGGTGACCGAGCGTTTCTGCAACATTTTCTTCATCACAAACGTCAAACGATTTTGACTCCTAACAAGTTTTGGTTCATGTCATTTACCACTCTGTGTTTCCTTCTTAACTTTATATTTGATTGTTCAGTTATATGTACAATTTTTTTGCCAATTTCAACTGCTTTTCACACTCTTCCTTTGCTAAAGTCACTTTTCTCTGTGCCTCTTCCAACACCCTTTCAACATTTCAATTTCATATTCTCCGGGAAGTACATCACTTACAGTTGCTACAAATACAAATTATCAGCATTTAGTAGTTACATAACACTCACACACTCACATTGATTGAAATCCTGAAATCCTGCCAAACACAGTTGACACATTCGCCATTTTGGGGACAACTGCCAACCTTTCGCTAGAGGAATCTAGTTACTTCCGGTAAATGGCCAGTCTCTCATTTCTAGGGTCTCTAACTTCTACCAAATCGAAAATGGCGAGTCGCTATATTGCCAGTATGGTAGAAGATCCTATTCGCCAATGTACTAAATTCTGAGATGATAATTGCGCAAAATTCAACGAATTATATTCTCAAATATATTTTCGTTTCTCATAGTGTGATTGCTGGGATTCTTTCGATTTTTTGGGGTAATAATATACGAGAGCTATTCTGTTAGTTGGCCAATAAGATTACAAACCTTTGCATAAATTGGAAGCACATGCTTTTGACAGTTTTCAGTTGCAACTTTGAGAGGTTAGATTTAAACTTTAATTTCTCTATACGCTTTAACCGTTAAAGCACTAGAAATGTATGCAAGCCCTATGAACCGCTTTTCGGACAACGATTTTCTACGATTAGAAAAAAAGTTTCATATATGAGCTTTTGGCGATCATAGTCCGTCGTTATTCGTAGCTAGTTACTGGTTCTATTTCAAAGATGACAAAGTACGATGTACGATAGAAGAAGAACCGAGACCTTAAAGATCTTCAGTGGCTGTTCGTGCTGAAAACGTTAGTGCCACCGAACAGCTTAAATCGAAATATAATTCGCAGGGAGAGTCAACAAGAACTAGATATTGAATCGTCCATAGTAGATAACATTTTACATCAATAGCCGGGTGTGAGGAAGCTGGCAAGTTAACAGATTTCACATTTGTTAACCGAAGAACAAAAACAAGCACGGGTAAACTAGTACAGATATATGTTAGAACTAAGTTCTATGGAGGATAAAGCATGTCTTTAATATTGTTATGAGTGATGAGTCTTGGATCCATAAGTATGACACCGAGACTAAGCAACAATGAAGTGTTTGGGTTTTTGAGAATGAGGCTATGCCAACAAAAGTTATTCGCGGTAAAAAATGTAATAACTTCTCGTAACGATCGTAAAACTCTCTGACGCAAAGGCGGGGGCTGCTGAATTTCAGCAGATGTTTGACGACCTTCCAAAAATGAAGTTTTCTGCCTGTTTCCAGAAATGATTTTAAAGAATGAGCAAATGTATTATGACTAGAGGGGAATATTTTGAAAAACAGTAGTTATGTTTTTAAGTTCTTATTTTTTTAAACTAGCAATTAACAGCATAGCCTTCGTAGGAAGTTAAAGAAAATTCAGAAATTTAATTATTTGTAGAAACCTAGTAAGTTGTGTTTTTAAAGCAAAGACAACGTTAAATAAAACTATATTTTTAAATTAACTTTAGATTCTCATATGCACAATGATAAAAGTCTCACTCTGTATTTCTCATTTTAATTGCAGCCGTTAAGATCCCGGCTTTTGCTCTGCTTGTTGAATACTAACATATTTATTACGTACTGTTAACTTATTTATATGAATTATACAAGAATAACAAAGTAATAAACATAGATTCATCGATATAAGTCTCGGAAAATATGTTTCATTTTTCCATGAAGTTGCGTTTTTACTGCGTGCTGCCTATTCATTTCGTTAGTTTGTTCCTGTTAGCTAGTACAGGTGGTGCAATTGCGTAAATAAATCTCGTCTAAGAACTGGTTTACGTTATTATTTCTGACAGTCCACAGTATTTTATTTTGTAAGTCGAATAGTAATGACAAAGACTCGGCTTTGTACATAACCATTTTACTTTTTGCGCGAGCGTATTCTTTAAGGTCGCCGTTCACTTGTGGGAGGCGCGTCGCGACGTAACTTGGAACAATTTTCACGTTCAACGTAATGTGTTCAGAGCGCCGCTGACAAGTGAATCTGCCCTCAGGTGAGAATCAATGTATACAAAATTGCTTTGAGCAGAGGTTCCCGCAGAGTTCCATGGCCTTATTAGAGGCGTTATTTTTAGAAAGGTGCGAGTATGTTTTGTCGACGGGCTCTATTAAATATTGCAATCGAATTTCTAGTTGTAAAATCAGTATTTAATATGTTTATTCAGAGGTATTCAGGTCGAATTTGTTGAGAACCTAAAAATCGAGATAGTTTTGAAAAAAAATGGTACCTACACTGTTATTTAGTGTTATTGTTTACATGCACTTTGACGTTCAGTTCATTACTATATGTACTTTGCACTATCAATATTTATTGTTATGTCGTGGTTGAAAGGAAAAGAGTTGTAGAAAAAAAATTGAGTTATCGAGAGAATATTTCTGATTGTTTTCTGATTTTAAGAAGGACAAAAGAGTAGGGGAAGTTCCGTGAACAAGACCTTTAATTAGCTACGATATACCGTTGGTACAAAGAATTTCAACGAGGTGAGCACCAAAAAGGGTCAGGTCACTCCAAATGTCTATCACCAATGAAAAAGCAGCTGATATGTTAAAGTAATGATTGAAAAGGACAATAATACTTACGTACCAAGGGCGTAACAAGGCGTTTATGGTCCGCGGCATGAAAATTAGAGCCGGCCAGTATTCAGAATTCCACTCTTACAATGTTTTGACAAGGGCTTAGTGCTAAGATATAAAAAATACACAGTTCAAATAAACAAAATTGGTTGATAAAACACAATAGTTATTTATGTATTAAGGATTGGATTATAATACCATGGAATGTTAATGTACTGCGGAGTGCGGATTGTTTTAATGTTTCCGAGGACTATACTATTGATTATGCACGTTGTACATAGAACGTTTTATTTGATAGTGGGCAAAATGGACAAAATTCAATATTTTGGGCTCAGGCTATTACGTCATCATTGTGCTGGCGCTTTGAATTCGTGGTGTACTGCGGTTTTTATGTTGGTGTTGCTATACTGTTTATTTTATTTTATTTTGGAACCATAAGCTTGTTTATTGTCCCTCAATAGTCGGTGTAATATGGCTTTTACTGCCCGAGTGCACATAAAGTTGTTTTAAACCGAATATCAACTCCTTGTACTTTCACTTTAACTCAAGAACTAATAGTTAGACATAAGCAAAGAGTATACAGGGTGTTTTCTAAGTACGTTTAGGAAATTGACTGGCATGTTCCTTGCCTTCTTTTAAGACAAAATGTTCCTATCAACATGAAAATGAAGTGAATGGAAAAATCGCAAATTTTGTTAATATTTTAAAACGCATTGTGATATTAATTACAAAAAGTATTTGCTTGTTTATCAAGTGTACTTTTACCAATTTAAAATATCATTTTAGTTGCCAAAACACACATTTAGATTCAGATAAACGAACGACTTCCGGTTTTGCACCGTGTCATTGTTGATATACGTAGTAGAACTCAGTTTCGCCCACTTTCATGTGAAGATTCATTAAGAGTAAAACAAAAGAGCACAGCAACTGTGCGTATAAGCCACGCCAGAGTCAGCAGAGTAGGGGTTAGGTTTTTTATTGGATTACGCTTTCTTCCAAGGACTCTTGACGGTGCTCATATCGAAATTGGAAATTGATTTACCTCAACTACTAGAAGTTGTTCCACTTCAGCTACGGGCACGAATGTGGTTCATGCATAATGGTGCTCTAGAGCATTTTAGTTTCACAAATCGTGAATTTTTAAACACACAATTTAACATTCGATGTATTGGCTGTGGAGCTACCCTGTAAAAACGAAGAACTTGCGGACTCATGTTGTTATCAACAACTTTTTGTGTTAAAATAAGCTAAGGAACATGCCAATCAATTTTCCACACGTACTTAGAAAACATCCTGTATATTATATACTCTGATATAAGTAATATTTTGTACATATCTTAGATTTTTTATTTACCCTTCACAAAAATAGGCATATTTTGAACCCAACTGATACGTGATGAACATCTTAAAATATAAAATATTTTTCACATAATATAAGTATTTACCCTTGACAAAAATAGGCATATTTTGAACACAATAGATACAGTGCGAACATCTTAAATAATAATTCTGCATTTTTCTTCTTTAACTCTAGAAGTATTGGTTAGAGAAAAGTAATATTTTGCATATAGCTTAAACTTTTATCTTTTCATCTTCCTACAACAATTGCAAATT
Organism: Agriotes lineatus; assembly: GCA_940337035.1. Taxonomy (NCBI): domain Eukaryota; kingdom Metazoa; phylum Arthropoda; class Insecta; order Coleoptera; family Elateridae; genus Agriotes; species Agriotes lineatus. Next base: position 81,898,659 of record OW679197.1, on the reverse strand, counting down.
TTTTTATGCAATAGTCAGAGGGTGAAAAACAGATACAGGGTAAATAACTTAAAATATTAATTCTGTATATATATATTTGCTTTAACCACAAATTTGTTAGAGAAAAGCATGTAGCTTAAACTTTTATCCTTTCATCCTCATACGAAAATGGCTACATTTTGTATGCAATAGATAGAAGCTGAACAAAAGATACAGGGTGAGCACTTAAAAAATACAATTCTGTCTGTTTTTGCTTTATCTCAAATTTGTAAAGAAAAATATTATTTTTCATATAGCTTTTCTTTGCACTTTGATTTACAAATGTGATCGCTCATTAGGTTTGAGGAAAAGTTTAGGTTCTATTTTTGTCTTGTTTTATGATGAGTGAAAAATCATTTTTAGTGTATTCTTAAAAGGAATAACTTTTTTGTCTTGATATTTTCAGAATTTTTAGTTTCAAAACGTCCACTTGTGACGGAAGTTTTGTGCTAACCGTTTACGGATTTTTTGAAATATTAAAGTGCATTGCCTGAGTAGGAAAAAAATATTTAAAAAATCTTTGCCGTAAAGTGACACATTACGCCTTCAAAGATAGGGTATAAGGTGACTAATTATACCCGGTCGTACATAAAGTTATATACGCAATGATAGAACAGCCCCTGCACATTGAATTGTCAGGTGTTAGAACCATCAGACAGGCTTTCAAAAAGCAGGACGCGTAAGAATTTGTCAACAAAATAATGGCTGTCACCGGTAAATTATTAGTAGGATTGTGGCAGGTAATGAAACGTACATACCATTTTTTGATGTAACTACTCGACAAGAGAGTAGTGTGTGGGTCGAAGAAGACGAGGAACTACCAACTATGCGCAAACAACAAAGGTCTACGAAACAAGTAATATATAGTACGCAGTATGACAGTTATGGCTAAATGATATGTGGAAATATGTTTGACAGAACATTCCAAAGAAGCAAATGTTGCTAATAACCGATAATACACCTTCACATACGACAGCTTAAACTCGGATGTACGGATGTACCAAAATAAAATTTAGCCAGCATCCCCCCTGCTCCTGATTTAGCGATGTGTAACGTTTAGCTGTTCCTTGGACTTAAGAAGAATCTACGTAGTCGAACATTTTCTTTAGAGGAGGAAATCGATGTTGTTGTAGTGTTCTATTTGGAAAGCCTTTCAAAAGCTGCCTAGCGGTCTTCCGGAATGGAACAAAAGAATGGTTAGGTGTGTTATTGCCGAAGGGAACTAGGTAATTTGTGCATATTTAGAATAAAGTTTTTACATTATGTTTATGAGGGGCCACGGCAAACTGGATTTGAATTGTATTTGATTACTCGATATAGGAAAACAGGAATCGTAGCTCATAAACCAGGTCGATCTTTCTTACAGTACGTGTCAACGTATCCTTAAACAAAATTTAAATCCCCACCCTTGCCGTTTACAAGCTTTCCACGAAATCGTCCTGAACGATCTGCTCCAAAGGCAAGACTTCTGTCAATGGTTTCTTAGACATCTTGATAACCATGATGAAGTGTTCGAAAAAGCCTTTTTCACAGATGAATGTTGGTTTCAGCTGTTTGGGTGTGCCAATTTGCAGAATATGCTAATGTAAAACTCAATCACCATTATTTTACTGAGGCACCCCTAGATCCCCAGATAATTGGAGTTTGGACAGCCATTGGCAAAAGATGCATAATATGACCCATATTCTTGGAAGGTAACAATCAACTAAATATCTATTTTCTATAGATGAGGCTTTTCTAGGAAGGTCAGTAATAAAAGATGATTTAGGACTGAAAGATATCACGTAGAAATTCTGATTCCATGTGTAAATCAGTTGATAGACGCTGAAATAGCGGAATGATATTTTTAACGGCATGGGGTTCGTATCCCTACTACAAGGGAACATATGAATTTTGTTACGGAATTTTTTGACAACCGAATAAAACGTTTAAATACGCCGATTATATGGCCTCCAAGACTATGAGATTTGACGCATTGTGAATTCTTTTTGTGGCCACATCTCAAAAATTCAATTTTCAATACCCTAGGTGGTAATATGAATGGTCTTTGCCAAATAATAGTAAACCATACCGAAGAAATAAATAAGACTCCTTGGACGTTAAACAATGTTTTTCATGCTATTAAAAGAAGAGTGTAGAGATGTCGGAGCTGGTCACTTCAGTGGCGGCTTGGTAGTGCCAACCGATTGTATTTAAAATGCAACTTCTACCCCCCCCCTTGTAACACGTTCTTTGCCTAGCCCTACACGCTACTGAATTATTACGTTGCAATGCCCTGGTTCGCTAGCTTATCCAGTCGGTGAGCTGTGAGGCTCTATTCACATCATCAGTGCGGCTAAGGGCAACTAATATTGTTGAGGTCAGCTCATTGTCACCTGAAATGTTGTACTTGCAAATGTAAAGGCCAATGGTAATAAAAACCCAACAGCTTACATGATTACATATAATCTATACAATGGTCTCGAGTGGTGTAGCTTGAACAAGCGTCCACGTTCGATCAGCAGAGTTAAGCAACGCTCTCTCTGGTCAGAACTTGGATGGGAGTTCCACGGCTGCTTTTCCCGGCATCTCGTGGTACGGCTGCCACGGAAAAAAGTTGGTCCCGGATATCATAATAACATCATGATAGTCGTTAGTGGGGTTGGAAGTCCCCATAAAATGTACAGTGACGCCTATAATTGGCCTAACAGCTGTTGGCGGAGTACAGAATAAAAATAAAAAATAAAAAAAAAAATAAGACAATGATAAACACACAAATACATGAAAGCAAATACATAAAACAGCTGCGCATGAGAAAATGCAAGAACTAAATGCTTAGAGTTCATTTATTCGTAGGAAGATAAAGTTAACGAGCGCGAGGTACGAAATAGTTCCGCACACCAATAAATTTGACCCGAAGTTGTCGTGTCTCGATGGATGGGAACCCGATCCGCCGAATCAACATATGACGTGATGCTAGTGGAATGATTGCTGGTACTTCCCCGTTATCGTGCAGTGAACCACTTGCTCATAGTTGCGCAAAGGTTCATTACAACAATTATCAACAATGTTGTAATTGTTGTCGGATCTCTCGGCGCGATTTAAAACAGAACTAACTTGGCTTCACATTGCTCAACAAGTAGCCCCGGGACCTCTGGGGTGCTGGGACAAAATTGCTGCTTCAAGCGCCGTCGATTTGGACACCGTTGGGGACCTTCAAGGTGCTATTTGACTTTTGATGGCTGCCCTGTACTAAAATGGCACGTTCCCAGTGGTGGGCACACGCAAGCCTTCAAAACCACGGCTTTAAAAGGTTGACTCGCGCTCTTCACTAACTTGGGCGCGAAAAGGTCGATCCGCGCTGTTCACCAACTTTAGCACGAATCAGTTCATTTGCTGCTTCCAGCGGTGCTTCAAACCCGCTGTTCTTTGTTCCCCGAATTGCTTGCTTTGCACATTTTCGCACGTTTTTCATTGGTTTGTTCGCACTCGAAAACTTATAGCCTGCAGTCACTTACATGGCGATTCGTACTTATAGTGCGATACTAATTGAATAGAACATAATAACACATACTGTCAGGCTTTATTACTAATTGAGTCTATAATAAAAAGGTATGAAATAAGTAAATACAGATGGCACGAATTGGCCCGTTTCACCCTCCTCCTCATAGACAAAGACATATTCCGACATTTGAGATGGGCTGGTGGATTGGCAAAAGTTAGAATCAGTGAAAAAATGATTTATCAAGGTAGCTTTGCTTGTCCCAGGTTACAAATCGAAATTAATTAATGACGCAATAGTACATTGTGTATCTAGAACGAAAAGCGTAACATTCCCGGGCAACTGTGAACACAGGAGTCTGAGAATGTTACTCTTTGTCCACGATACACATACTATTTTTCTGCCGATCGATACGAGTAATTAAAAAAATTAGGAAATAGTACTCGAGTATTCCCTGCCTAGGACGGGAATATTATTCCTGTACAGTTTTATTGTAAATTACCTAGCAAAGGCTGATGTAATGGAATGTTTGACTTTGCTCAAAAATTTTTTATCAATAATGTGTCAAGTCTAGTACGATTTACGGAAATAGTTTATTAAACATCAAGGCTATGATTTAGCCCAAGCGCCAAGATTATATCCCGAGGTGAGGAGCACCGAGGGTTACAAGGCGTGTGGGATATAATTACATTCTTGGCGCTTGGGCTATGATAGTCTTCTCTACCGTTGTGTATATACTATCTTTTGCACTACCTAAACGTCTCAATAGCAAAATTCTCAAAAATTAACTGTCAATCTGACAATACATCTTTTTAAAAAGTCAAAATGTCAGATGGTGACAAAACATATTTAATAACTTAGCAATTTATTTACGCCTTTACGACCCAAAAATAGGTCAATAATGGTGCGTTCTGAGACTAGTAGCGAAAAAAGTGTTTTCCGCCAATCGTACTAGAACTGACACATTATTGACAAAATTTTGTTGAGCAAAGTCAAACATTCCATTACATCAGCCGTTGCTAGGTAATTTACAATAAAACTGTACAGGACTAATTAAAGGGTCAATTTCCCTTAAAATGCAGTCCGATGTTGAAGCAACAAGATTTGGCACGAAGCTACGATATAGTAGGCCGACGTTTTATCGGAACTGGCTAGAGTGCCGACGCGGACGTGGCTCCCACAGAAAGTTAATATATCTTTATGTTTCTACCTACGTTCTGCCACTGGCTTCCACTGCAGTATATAAACTGTCGAAAAGGTCAGGAACCGCTTCGATCAGGCTCCCATAGGTCCGGAAAGCAAGGAGCGTTTATGGTACGGTTACATAATATTCTTCTTCTTCTTTCTCCCGCGAAGAAGAAGAAATGGAGGGATTAAATTACTCGTGCTTTGTTTAAGCTTTGAAATGAGAAGAATGATGAAAAATAAGAACAGATATTTTTCTTTCAGAATAAAAAATTCTTGAATGAATGGTCGTGGTTCCTTGGTTTTTTATAGTGAGCCGCCACTGGGGCACATAAAACATCTTCTTTGATCACATGTTCGGTTCTAAAAGTTCTTATTTTTTATATCGTTTAATTTTCAATAGACAATTATTGATGTATTTACTAAACATTTTTGTTCAAAATTAAATGATGTTGTCTTACACATTAATATTACTGTACAAATGCAAGCATGGACGTACGTGATTTTTTCCTGAGAATTTTTGGGGAACTTTATTTTGAATCCCATGTTAATCTATATTATAATCTATTTATAAATATCTGTTTTTATATGAGCAAAATGTGAACATGCAGAGTATCAAGTACCCACCTTCGACATTGATTGGTATGCTATTATGGTTAATTCCCTAACAGAATTTTTCCAGGATTACGGTTTTATTTGCTACAAACCTATCGTATATGATACTCACCGTTCTATAACTTTCCCAAAATATAGTGTAGACATTATCATCCGCATGATTTTAATAATTTTTTAAACTAGACTCGTAATCACACGATTTTTGGCTCAGTGGTCATCCCGCAGCTGGATTATAATAGGTATGCGTTAAAAAATTACATTAAAATTTTATTTAAACAAGCCAGTTTTTGGCAATAAATATTAGGTCATCAGTATAACAACAATATAAATCGAATAACTACTTTAAATGTTAAACATTAATACTGGCTTACAAAAATAACGCATTTATAAAACACGTCCTTTCGGCCACTTTTACAGGCAAACAAAAACTAATTGAAGGAGATTTTGCTTTTATTTATTTTAAAATTTGCTGTGATAACATTCGCAATCTAGCTACTTATTTTTAAAAACCTTTTTTAAGTATTGTCATAAAATGTAATACTTTCAAGTCACTAGCAAAATTATCCTTATATTATCAAAATGTGCAACAATGCATAAGATCTAATTTACGTGTCTCGAGTTTTTTTTTACAAAAATGTAGTTAGATTCATAGCAGATTGGAAAGTAATTTCACTATTTTAAAGTCGACACTATTTATTAAAAGTAGATTTAAATAAACCATGTTTTTTCTATTTTATGCTGTTAATTCAAATAAACTACGTCAAAATGTTTAATTTTACCCTTTGTACCTAAACTGATCTTTAAACTAAATTTACACAATTTGCTAATGCTAGGTACCGCGTCAATTGTTGATTTTTTCTACAACCATTTGCGTTGCTATGTCATCTAAAGATGTAAACATATTCAAATCCACTAACAAAATGGCAAATTAAATAAAAAATACGAATGTTTTGAAAAGCTACTTTGGTATTTGGTAAGATTTTATTTATTTTTAATAATATCTTTATAAGTTACAGTGGAAAAAACAGAAAATGAGAAATTACTTTTTAAAACATGACCAATCAATTGAATGCATAGACGTTGTTATGATTAACTTATGTCGAAAAAACAACATTTTTAAAGATACAAGGCGTTGAAGTGGTGTGTTTCAAAAATTTTTGTGTTAAAAAATATCGTGATCCATTAATTAAATTCTTACCTTTCGTGGTTTAATTCGTATAGCTTTGCATGGATAGAATTTAAACCACTCTTAGGAATTTTATATAGCCAAGTTGCTCATCTAGTTGCGTTAGAAGCTGCGATAGCTTGTTGGTGAACGTGCGTCATAATTAATAGTCTGCGCGACTAGTCAAATATTCCACGTTTGGAGAGTAAAGTGATTAATGCATTTATAAGAGTATTTTAAAGAAATACCAAGTGGTATAGATGTCGGCAGCAGAATTTTAGCAGTCAGTTCGTAAAAATGCTCGGACGTAAGTGGATATTCCTATAAATAAACTTATAAGAAATGTGTATTTATAATTTAGGTGTCTTGAGTTTCATTCATTCCATTGTGGATTTTTATAGTCAAACTTTTTATAAAGTAAATTTATCTAAATAAATTCACAAATTTTTTGTTTCTACAGCCCCTGTAGTTAAATATTTTCAATAATTGTTAATATGCATTTATTGCACTAAATATTTAATTGATACATTTTCGGAAAAATAATCTGAAAATTGCTTTCTTATAAAAATAATAAATAATATAAATTGAAAAAATAGTACCAATTAATATCTCTATTGGTCAGACTTGGTTTAGGTAAGTAGAAAAATAAAAATGTCTAAAAATTTATTAATATTTTATTTAAATTAGTTTTTCTGTTTGTCAATATTCTATATTATTAAATAGAAGAAATATTTTGCGATATTATTATATTTTTACTTAAAGTAAAATGTATATATTGTAAACAAAAGTAGCACTATGAAAAGATAATTACTGTCACTTTTCTTTCTTTTTATCGGTTTTCAGAAATAGTTATCCAATATGGTTTATGTATTATAAATATTACTACACAATTTAAAAACGTGTGTATGTTAATGAATTACAAACATATTAAGATAATCCACTATAAATTGAATGTCGTTGCTACATTGAAAAAGGTTATTTATCCTATCTTTGCAGCCTGAAACATACAATCACCACTGGGTTCAAACATTCATCAAAAACGTGAAATATATCTGTTTTATCGTTACACACCGAAATCATTCTGCAATTCAAATCACATTAGTAAAGAGCATGTCAATTGTTGAATTAGTGCGTACTATGGTGGTGAAAATAAATAAATGACGTTTTAGTAGTTTATAAACTACATCGTAGTGATTTAATGGTTTTGTGCAGTATAAATATGTACTAATACTTCGCTGCTGCCATCTATAATATTGTGCAAAGTAAGTTACTAAAAACAGTTAATTAAGTTGAAATTTGGAAGTTGTATCACTTTGAAAACTGCTCGCTATGGTTATACATATACAGTGAGGTCGTAAAGTTTGGAATAAATTCAGTATTTCCTAACATGTACGTTTCCGGCTAAAACGCTCGGACCCGTCGATTTTTATTTTTATTTGAGAATTTTTTGAAATAAAATGCATACATACAGGGTGTCTCGTGTATGAGGTATGGCGTTATCGATGTTTTTTTTAATGAAAACCCCCTTTTTTATTACGGAATCTAAAAGAACGCATATTTTTACTTACGGTAAGATAATATTTAGGTATAGGTCACATTACCAAAAATTAAGAAAAAAAAAATAAATTTACAAAATACTAAATTTGATTTTAAGGAGTGTGATTTTACGCTTTTATCAATGACAGCAATCAACAGAAAACATATCGGTCGTTTTAGTTACTGTCAGGCAGACAACGGTGCACAATTTGTATATTTAATTTAGTTGTTTTAGAAATTACTAAACTGAGGGCCGGTTGCAGAAAGCAATGTTAAGTCTGGTGTTAGCTAACATCGCGTCAAAGTGAACAAAAACGAATCAAATCTCAAATGCTTATGGTAACTAATACATTAGTAAACAAAATTTGATGCGATTTTGTTCACTTTGACGCTATGTTAGCTAACACCAGACTTAACATTGCTTTCTGCAACCGGCCCTTAGTATTTTGGAATTTTTTAATTTTTTCTTAATTTTTGATCATCTGATCTATACTCAAAAATCAGCTTACCGTAAGTAAAAAGATGCGTTCTTTCAGATTCCGTAATCAAAAAAGGGGGTTTCCATTCTAAAAAAATATTGATAACGCCATACCTCATACACGGGACACCCTATATGTATGCATTTTATTTCAAAAAATACTGAAATAAAAATAAAAATCGACGGGTCCGAGCGTTTTAGCCGGAAATGTACATGTTAGGAAATACTGAATTTATTCCAAACTTTACGACCTCACTGTATGTATTCTATAAGTTTGTACAATACAAGTACAAGTGCAATGCTAATTTTGTAGTTAATAAACAATATGTTAGATAATATAAAAAGTATTACTTAATACGTTGCCCTTCATGCCGTGTGGTTTATGTTTATGATTATAAGTAGCATTATACCATGTATGGTATATGAAATTAAAGCTTCTTGAAAATAATAATATTGACAAATAATTGATAATTTTCATAAAAAGTAGATAATTTTTTGTTGAAAATAATGTTATTATAAATTAATCACACTTGGGATTAATTAATGGTAATACAGGATTTATGAGTTGATATACAATACAACCTTTGTACTACATATCATCAGCAATTAGAAGCCATTATACCTATTTAATCGTTACTAATTTATACTACAAAATTTGTATTGACACAATAATTCTAAGATAATTTTATATCATCTAAAGTTTAATTATTAAACATTTGTAATAGAATGATCTTGCTTGGGAGTCTATTTATTTTCAAATTGAAAGACTGGCTAATTTGTGTTTTCAACATATTGGACCAATAATAATTCTAATCTGTTTCAATTTGATATGTTATGCATGTTTTGTCATTGAACTTTATATTATTAATACGCCATTTTGTGTGTCTTCTGTTATCTAGATATTTGCAGTTGGGCTCAATTTACCACCTTTGTCTAAAAAAAATTTGTATTTGTTAAAATGACATTACTGATACAACTTTACACTGACAAATATGACAAATAGAGGACAAAAGTTTTCGATCATATGTTAGTTAAGAGCATGTTTTTGGTATTGCGTGGAGTATTAGTTTCGTCTAAGAATGTTCTTTGAAGGACATACACTCTTCTCGGTATTAATCTGTGTGCCAATTATGGCGTGAAATTATTCTGAAAATGCAAAGAAAATTGTAAATATCGCGTGTTACGGTATAGTACGCTATGAAGACGTCTCTTTAATATCTATGAACACTATTTTTATACTTACTAATACCTAAACTGCCTACTAAAAATATTATTAGTACTAATTATTAGGAATTAAATAGAAATCTTGGTAAGAAGTTATTAAAATTCTTAGTATTTTGTAATCAAGGTTAGGATAGAATTTTCTTTTCTATTTCTGTTGGTTTCATGTTGTTTAATGGGTATTTCGCCACTTTGAAAAATTATAATTATTAAAAATGGAACGTTGGAGGTACAATCTGCCCTTGTTATCAACGAATTAACAATTAAAACTAAAAATTAACAAGAAAAACTTAGCTTTTACTGGAAATGAGAAGTGACCAATCACCAGTAAATTGCTTGGCGCTGACAGTTGACTACTTACTTGATCTGATCTTTAAGAATCGACAGCCAACTTTGGTCGCATTTATCTTCGTTAAGTAAAATATACGTAGTTTCTTTAATTTTACGTTTAGTTGATATGGATTCTTTAGATAAGATCTTTGTGTCGTGCCATTGTAGTTTGTGGTTGTTCTTCAACTTTAGACTTTTCGAAGTGATAGTTTTTAATGTTTTTATGTTCATTAACTCTAACTTTTAAAGGCCTGTGTGTTTCATCCATATAATATTTCCGGCATTCACAAGGAATACTATTCAGGGTGTTTCTAAAATAAGGGGACGAACTTTACAGAAGTATTCTATGATCAAAAATAAATCAAAAAGTTTTAATAAATCTGTTCGCGAATGCACCCTTTCTAAGATATGAAGTTTTAAGGTTTTAATGTGAATCACCTTTAAAATAATATGAAATCTGGAAAATCATGATTGAATGCATTACAATGCTTGGAAACGTGGATAACGTTATCAAAATTACTTGGTGAAGTCGTTGGTTACGTGGGTGCACTATTGCAATTTCACGAAAATGAGTCAAATTCAGTTGCAGTAACACAATGGTGTTTTGTTAAAAAGAGGATATGATTTTTATGTACGTTCGTGCCAATAGGAATGGCCGCGAGGCTGCAAGAATCTATCAAGAGTGTTATCCAAATCGATAGCAGCCAAATCATAAAACGTTTGCTGCATTGTACCCTTTAAAGATTAATATCTTAGAAAGAGTGCATTTGCGGACACGAGTTTATTAGAACTTTTGAATTTATTTTTGATCACGGAATACTTCTACAAAGTATGTTCCCTTATTTTAGAAACACCCAGTTCTTTGAATGTTGTTCTTTGTTGAACCGTTTAGTTTTTGTAAGAACTGACTGCGAGGTATTCATCGTTTTGAATACCGTCCTAACATTGAACCTATTTCCAATTCGTTTAATTTTGTCAGACATTCCTCGAATATAAGGTATAGTTAGAGTGTTATATTTTGAAAATATTCCGAACAAGAATCTCTGGATAGTTATTATCTTTTAAAACATTTATAATAAATTCGTTCTCTTCTTTGAAAATTTTATTGTTAGAGCAAATAACTTTGGCTCTGTCGTAGAGACTTTTTACAACACCTGTCTTTATGTTTTTGTGATGGTTGGAGTTAAAATGCAGGTACCTATTAGTACTAGTTGTCTTGCGGTATACTGATGTTTCAAAAGTAAGCATTGTGCGTATGATTAGTGTATCAAGAAAAGGTAACTGATTGTGTTGCTCTGTTAATTTCCTGGAGGTTTCTATACTGTTAATTTATTCAAGAATATTGTACATCTCATCCATATTATGTGTCCAAATTGCAAAAACATCATCGACATACCTCTACTAAACTACTGGTTTGTTTGTGTATGTGTAGACATGTTGTTGTTCAAAGTCTTCTATAAAAATGTTACTAATAATGGAGGATAAAGGGAAACCCATTGCCATCCCGAAATCTTGTTGGTAACATTGATTATTTAGGTGAAAGTATGTTGTGGTAGTGTTAAAAGTTCCATAATGGTGTAGATGTTTAATGTTGTTTGAGTATGTAATGTGTTATCGTTTTGTAACCTATGTTTTATGATGTTGAGTGTTTTGTCAACTGGAACATTGGTGAAGAGACCAACTAGATCAACTCTAACCATGAAGTGTTGTGTGTTTATGTTTGCTTCTTTAAGTTGTTCAAGAAAATGTGATGTGTTCTTAATGTTTGCATCTATGTTTCCTGTTAGAGGATTGAATATTTTAAGCAAGTATTTAGCTAAACTGTGACATGGTGAATCTATAGAACTAATTATTGGCCTAAGTGGTACATCTGGTTTGTGTATTTTTTATAGTCCATAAAAATGTGAATGTTTGCTGAAATGGGGTGTTAGCGCACGTCTTACAAAATCTGTAAATTCGTCTTTGTATTTGTAATGGCAAAATATCCATTAAACAACCCCCCCCCCCGCCGGTCACCCCCCTGGATTCAACACTGGTACATATGTAGATAGAATACGTATTAACATTTAACTTTGATAAAAGCACGATCAGTAAACATTGAAATTTCTAATGATTAAACACGGAATGTATTTGCTGAATAGTGAAATTGGGGGTTACAAATTTTTATGTTATTAGTGTGTTTAATCAATTAAAAATAAGAAGTATTTACAAATTTGAATTTCTGTGATGTATCTATTATTTAAGATCCTATAAACATACTCTATTAAAATTACCTGTAATTTAATTAATTGACTACATAGTTAACGAGAGTCATAATTACCTGCATAAATAATTAATGTATATAAATAGATAATTAGTGAAATTAGCTAAACCGGCCTGTTATTATTTATTTTTTGCATAGCTGTCACAGATCAATACATCAAGAGCTGTACATTCCTACATGTAATTCATATTTTTTTTTCACTTTCTGTGTTCAATGCTAGCGGCAGATCAAGTAATTGACTCTTGCAACATTAAAAATTTCATTTTTAAGTAGCACATACTGGAACTCATCTAAAGGTCGATATATGCGATTGAAAAATGTAATCATGAAAAGCTATTAACTGGGGAATACAGTTTAATATTTGTGTTTCATGGGGAACACACGATTGCTTATTGCAGAGTATTAATAAATACTACCATACAGTGTGGAAATAAAGTAACGGATAAGTTTATTCACTTCGTTGATATGAATTTTTATGAAAAAATCTCGAAGGGGTGTAGCGATTTTAACCTTAGGAAATATTTTCAGCTGATTTTGAGTTTCTTATGTATTTTTTTATGATATGACATCATCGAATTTCTTTAACGACAACCTGCATTTTTTATTATTGATTTTGGTAGTACTTTCTATGTTGTTTTCAATTATATAAAATTTCGAGAAAAATGGTTTTAAAGTTTAAATATTAAAAACCAATGAAATGAGCAAAATAAATCTAGTTACCTACGTTTGACGGAAAGTCATTGACGGCACATTCGTTTTTATTGAAATTTAAAAAACAACTGAAAAATAGAACTAGAACTCCATTCAAAGTTAACCCACCGGCAACTAGATTTATTTGGCTTATTTCATTGGCTTTTAATATTTAAACTTTAAAACCATTTTTCTCGATTTTTTTCAGATGCAACATTGAAAATTTTATATCATTGAACGCAACATAAAAAGTACTACCAAAATCAATAATAAAAATACAGGTTGTCATTAAAAAAAAGTCGATGACGTCATATCATGAAAAAAAATTATGTAAGAAACTGAAAATATTCCCTACTGTCAAAATCGCTACACCTCGTCGAGATTTTTTCATAAAAATGAATATCAACGAAGTTAATGAATTTATCCGTTACTTTATTACCACACTATATAAAAAACCGAAAAAAACTATGTAAGTATGTTTGCCGCGTCAGTAATAAAAGAACATAAAGCAACAGTTGACTAAAATCGAAGTTTACCTATCAAAATAAGTTCAAAGAAGTTGTCTAGGTATATAGACGTATAGAGGGGTTCCTTCAGCAGTGTCTTAAAGAAGTGATGTTTGTAGAAAAGTTTAGACTTTTTTATTTCCTCCTTTTTTTTCTACAGTATGATTCATAAGTATGGTCTTAAATCAAACACAACAACTTTCCATAATAATAAGGCGGCCTATGTTTTTCCAGGCCATGACACTGGGCCTATAAAGTTACCGCTGGAATGACCTACCACAATCTGGCAACATGGCTTAGCCAAGCTTTAATAAAAAATTACTAGTTTTGGCCACTAAATGGGCAATCTGTCCGTGTACTATCTCTGTCATTCTGATACAAGCCAGTTGAAAATAGGATATTCTCTTATTAGGATTAAAAGTGGCACTTTGTTTGACAAACAATTATGTTTGCACTTGTGAGGCGGACCTGGGCAAACGCAAAAATTGACTTTTGACACTTGGAATTTAAAAACGTTAGGACAACTGCAATAGTAATTTCTTCAATATAATTTGCTTGGAAGCTAGTGGTATTGCATTCGGAATAAGTCTATTAACCTTATCATTCATTATATCACCTTTTATAAAGTTATTTTCTCTAACAAGAATAATCCTTCCAATACCGCCAGTCCTCTAAATTCAAATTTGGATACCATTTTTGCGTCACTGTTTAATTCATTGGACGTTTGTACACGCTAATATCGAGAGACCCAAAAAAACTGATCGTCAGCGGACTGTGAAATTCAAACGTTTGAATAATATGTTGGTGGCACTGTAAGTCTATGTCAAATTCGAGGTTATCAGGTTAGGTTTTGCGTCAGTTTTGACACAGACTGACACAAAACCTAACCTGCTAACCTCGAATTTGACATAGACTTACAGTGCTACCAACATATTATTCAAACGTTGAATTTCACAGCCCGCGGAGGATCAGTTTTTTTGATATATGGAGATGCTGATGAAGCGTCGTTAATTTGACTTGCAGCTTGGTATGCCACACTCAAAGGCATTTTTGCAACTGATGTGGACTGCCTTGTCAAAATAGTTATTTGAATGTTTGAATGTTTTTAAAAATGTGTGTCCTGGAATGGCCTAGTAGAAAATTTGGCATCACAGCCAGTGTCATGGTCTGGAACAATATAGACCGCCTTGATAATAAAAAATCAGAAATTAATAATAATCCCACAAACAATTACAACTTTTAACTGCTTAAATTGACTGACGGTCACTGGAATTAATTTCTAACAAAATATTGGATAAAATTCAGAATAAAAAAACAGTTGGACGGGTATTTAAGAAAGCTGATTTATCTAATAAAGGTTGTTATGTTAGTCAGTGGTTCTTGAAAATCTGAGCCAAACCCTAATGCGATTGTTTTTCTACTGGCAATATTTTTTTAGTGTAATGCACTTATACTAAGGTCAGTATGTACCCATTTAATTTAATGACCCTACTTATGAATCACCATATATATTTCAATTTATTGAAGGGTTGGTTGGTTTTTATGTCATTGATAAGTTATTAATGTATTTTTGTATTTTAAAATCAGATATGTCAAACCTTAGCCATAATACAGGTTGGCGTACTATAAATATTTAGGAGTCAATTGGGTAACTCATTTAGAGTAAAAAAGTCTAGATGAGTATATATCCTAAACTCAACTATTAACGAGTTCTTCTTGATTAACATTCATAAAACTGAATTTACCAAATAACCTTTATAATATTATACTATCATTAATATTATTCACAAAAAATGTTCGAAATTGTCTCCACTGCGATAGATGCACAAGGCTGTCCGTCTTAAAAGTGATTGTTGGGTTCTTAAAAGAACTTATAGGTTTTGGCGAATAGTATCTGCGGCGTCTTGTATTCCTCGAAAGTGTGTACTTCCGTAGCATAAAATAACTGTTTCATGTGACCCTAGGGCTAAAAGTCCATGGGAGATAGATTTGGCGAACACTGTGCCCATCCACTGAACCGCCAATCCCATCTCGTTGGGGAATGTGTGTAATGCCAATTTATTACGCGTAAACTTACATGTCTAATATTTAACGTGACATCTTCTAGTAATATCAGCAACTAATTCTCTAAAAAGTATTCGTAATTTTCAGCATTCAAACGTTGTCGTAATTCAAATGATTCAATTAAGCGATCATTTAGGCTACCAGTCACCATATTCACACTAAATCTATGTTGAAAATGAGAGCGTTGTCTTAAATGAGGGTTTTCTCTTGTCAATTCATGGAAATTATAAAAATTAGTAATTTCGTCATTCGTAAAGGAGGCCTCGTCAGTTCACAAAATATTAGGCATAATATCGTCAGGCGTTTAAAAGCAGTTACAAAATCTAAACGAGCACTTGTATCATTATCCAGAGCTTGAACTCTTTGATAATGTTACGGATGGAAACGCTCTCTTCTTATTGTTCTTTAAACCCAATGAGTCACAAAACACTGGGTTATGGTAAAATAATGATGTACTTATTTGTGCATAATAAAGCTGATCTTCTAATAAATTAAGAATTTGCCCATTGTTTACGGGTATACGAATAATACCTTGAACAGCAGAGTGCCCTGGTTGGAATGCCCCGTGTGATCTTAAATGCCGATATGAATTAGTGAAAACTTCACGTTTAGATAATCTTCTGTTAGGATGTCTTCTTCTGTGTTCTTCTTGCACCGTTAAAACATTTCCATCGCACAAACCATACATATCCACAATATATGCGTATTCCACGTTCAAAAATAATCTCGGCATTGTAATTAGGGATATTAACAAACAGTTGTACTGTAACTGTTTAACTTTTTAATAATTTGACAGTTAACACCGAAAAAGCTATTTATGTATCAAGTTGCAAAATGAAAGTGTTTTTCACACTAGACGTGAAGTTTGCCCTAGGAACGTTAGCGAGTGTGTGAAAAACACTAATTTTGCAGCGTGTTGCATACAAGACTTTCTGTAATTTTGAGTCATATTAATTTTTATAGTAAATACATTTACCTAAAACTACAAAGTTGTTCTAAATGTTCATATTAGCACTGGTGTCAATATGAAATCGCATATTGCAACTAGTGTGAATATATGCATAACTTTGACATTAAAAACGACAACGAAATGTCATTATATTAGGTCCAAATTACAGAAACAATATTATTATTTGTCAACAATAACGTTCAATTGTTATGAAAAACAGATAACATTCATGGCCTAGGTAATGTTAGGCCGAAAAATTATAAAATCAAGAATAACTCGTTAAGGGTTAAGTTTAGAATATATGTTTATCTAGACTTTTGGCTCTAAATGAGTTACCTAATTGATTCCTAAAATATTTCTGGTACGTTTTGGGACACCTTGAATAGTTTTCAAAAATTAATTTTAATCTTTACCAAGCACGTTAGAACAAGACGTGCATCTTGAGAACGACGGGGTTTAGGTCATATCTTCATCTAAACTTGAACGATCACCTCTAAGTGCGTAGGATACGCTCTGTAGATGTGGTCTATTGCTACGAAATTTAATAAAATTGACATAGATAATATATAACTTTGCATTCATAACTTCTCATAGCAATAGAAGAGCCGATTAACTCTCATGGCCAACTCTGGTCTACCTAGGTCATATTTACATCATACTATAATTTAAAATATGGTGAAAAACTAGTACAAACCAGACAGAGTTATTTCCTTATAATTAGTAATATTTGTTTGCTATTGTTTTGTAGATTTATTATTTTACTCCACTATTACAATTATTGTAAATTGTTTTTAAAGAAAATGTCTTCCTATTTATAATACATCGAACAGATTGGAAAACATCTGTAATCTATACCTCGACTTGCTTATAACAACCTTAGATAATTTATGCGTTCAAGTTATTTTTATAATCTTCGGAACTTGTCTATTTGGCAGTGACGCAGTCCGAATTATAGTTTATGCAAATTATAATCACATATTTTTAAGTGTTGCGTGCATAGCTCTCTATGTTTAAATAAATAACGAGATAATCACACAAACCACTGTTAAAATTCTCAGCTATGTTTAAGTGAAGTGAAATTAACAATTTTATTTTGCCTTTATAATTGAGTATAATTATTTTCATCAAGATTTAAAAAATAGTTTCAAGAACACATGTAAATTTCAATATTTTTATTTAATTTTTGTCAATTTTCGACTAGAAAATTCTTATAAACATGGATTTTAATAAACTTGTTTCGAATGTCAGTATATTAGTATGTTTTCGGTAATTTTCCGAGAAAGTCGTCGAGTTTGTGCTGCTTTAATGATTAATTGGTTTTTTGCAGTTCTCTGCTTGTCTAGCCTCTGATGAAGGTTAAAATTTTCAGCATTCCATTAAATGATACTGAAAAACATTCTGATTCGAAAGTTTTTGTTGCTATTTTAAGACATAAAACGTTTCGTATTTATTTTTAGGCTTTCGTTCTGATTTTATAATCACATGGAAATATTTTCCTGACATCATTTGTTCTAGTTAAAAAATTATCAACTTTTAAATATTCTCAGATATTCTTTTGGTCTTTAGAAAAAATGATATCATTATGAAATTTTAATTAATAATTTATTTATAACCGCGTAAGATTTGTCACATACAAAACTCTACAATTGGTTCAAATATTTTGGTTAGTGCAGTACAGTAAATACCGTGTCGATATATTCCTGTAAATAAATATTATATTAAATATATGCTTTAATTTAAGAATAATAAGAAATGTTTAAATGTTTTAAGGGAATGGGCGGGTTGCGTGTCCAGAAGAAAACAGAAACTTAAAAAATGGATTTAATTGTTTGATACAACAAAAAAGTTTTTTAACAAATTATATACCAGGAAACATAATAACTATTATTTTTAAAGACGTTGGAATTAGGTCAAAAACACTGATGATCTTTTTTTATTTGTTTCTAATGTTCTTGTCCATAGTATAATTTACCGGATTTTAATTTTATGGAAACTTCCAGTGTCTGATGGTAGTTGACCGAGGTTAAATATATTTGAAATATGTTTTGGGATATTTTAAAAATATTCCTCTGATCTAAAGCATTCCATGCACTTGTACTTTATAATGGCAGTATCTGTTTTAAAACATTGCACCATTTATATTTGTTCAAATATTATTCCGCCAATGAGATTCAGAACAGATATAAAGAAAGAATAAGCCACAATTTATGAGCAGCGTGTCCACTGTGCAATATCGATGTAGGTCAGGAGTGTAAGAAGAGGATGGAAACGAAAATCAAAGCAAGACAGAAAATGATACATAATGGTACGGAATCAAATAGGAACGACTGAGAAGAGACGTCACGAGGTTATGTAGTCAGAAGAAAAGCGATATGTAAAATAATCGAATTGAAGAAATAAAAAAGTACAGCAGGTGGAATAATATAATAAAATGTTGCATACATACGTTGTTACGATTTGTGTTCTTTAATGAAATGAACTATACGCGATTGTAGGAAACTGTACTTTAGTTAGCTATAAGCCATTTGTATCATAAATATTTTAAGGTAGAATTCGTAGGCAAAATGTAATATTAAAATTACAACAAGCGAATGTTAGTCGGTGTTTAGAAACGTGCCTTTCACTGGGAAGCTGGAGATATTTCAATCTCACGAATAGATTAGAGTAAATTTATGCAGGGTTTACTTCGTATGCCGAAAAATTAGGCAAAGGTATATGGCCAGAACGTGATCAGAAGTGCAACTGTTGCAACTCGATCGTAAAAATTTCGTGCCGGCGGGGGCAAATTCTTGTAGCAGCATTGTAAAACTTTATTAGCAATAATTTGCGAGGAATCGAGCTTGACAAATTTCATCGTGTGAAAGCTTCAAATTTGTTAAATTCATAGAAGTATTATGAACTGTCACGTCCGTATGTACGTGCCAAAAGTCCAAAAATTAGAACTGCTCTGATAGGCTTATTTGGAAATTTGTAAACGCCTACCGAGTTTTCTTGGTCAAACTGGACTTAAAATTTAGTTAGTTAATAAGAAAAAGTTAATAAGAAAAAGTTAATAAGTAAAGTTAAGAAGTAACGGTATTAAACTTAAGTGTTCTGTAAACGGCAGAAAAATAAATGCAAGTATTTGTACTTAAGTGTTCTTATTAATCTCGCAACAATAGCTTTAGTCTTCGTGTCCAAGTGTATTTTAATTAAAAGGATTGCCAGTTACCCCGACTTTAGGCGTCCCGCGACAACGTACATAATACGATCCTCATGTAGCCTAGAGTGTCGAGGTTTGGTTGGTTACACTTGTCTAGTCTTTCTTTTTAATGAAGTTGGTCCATGTCGTTCTGTTTGTTGCCATTTCCTTTGCGTCGATCCAGGATTTCCCTTGGTTGCAGTATTTCAGTCACACTGTCGTTCCATGTAAGCCTTGGCCTTCCTCTTATATTTCTCTCCGCCTTTTTTGCCTCCCAAATTCTCTTCACTAGCTTGTTGTTGTTCATTCTTACTATGTGGTTAAACCATCCTAACTTTTGTTCTTCTAGGGTTTCACTCAAATATTTTATTTTTAGCACATCCCCGGTGGACTCATTTGCCTGTTCTCAGAGATTTCATTTCTGCTGTCTTTAGTCTCTTTGTTTGCTTATTAGTGAGTACCCAGTTTTCGCTACCATATATTAGTGTCGGTTTTATAGACTATCAGTTTAGTTTTGATGGTCACTTCTTTATTTAGGAAGTGTTCATATAGGGCTAGGAAACTTTGTTAGCTGCTCTTGTCCTGCTGTTCAGCTATTCTTCCAAATTTCCCCGAGAATGAATGGTGCCTCCTAGGTATTTGAAACTGTTGTCCTGTTCTATATCCTCACTTTCGAACTTTATATTTGTAACTATGTCCTGTCAATATTTGCCAATACCATCATTTTCATGTTTTACCGCCTGTAGATGACTGAATCTATAATTAAATGTCTCCATATTTTGTTTACACTCTGTTATCATGTCATCCAGAATGCAAATAAACAACAGTGGGCTTAACACACCTCCATGTTTGACTCCCTCCGTTGTTATGAATGATTTTGATAACATGTTTGCTGTTTGTAATATGTTTAAAGTGGCTTTGTCGGTGCTCTTACATTTTACAGAGGAGTTAAAATTAAGACGGTTACATGTGAGTGTGAAAACAAGGAATGAGCTTTTCTGTCTGAGAGAAGTGCAACACTCAATAGGTCAAGAGACCACTCAAACCTTATTAAACGATGAGCAAGGAGAGAGACTAGATCAAAGGGGGGAACCCCCGTCAGTAGAGGAAGTGTGATCAATTATTAAAAAAAAATAGAAACGATAAGGCACCTGGACAAAACTTAGTAGGCGAGTTGATAAAAAGTGGTGGTCGAGATATAAAGAAGCAATTACACTGCATAATTAAGTTAAGCTGGAGGGATGCAAAAATGCCCGAGAACTGGAAGAGCAACGTAATAGTGACCCTGTTTAAAAAGGTAACAATTACATTTGTGACAATTACCGCGGTGTAACATTGTTAAATGTATTCTATAATATATTCTCAAGTATACCCCATAATCGCCTGGTTATTTACTTGGATCAACAATTAGGTGACTACCAAATGGGTTTTGCTACATAGATCAACGAGTGACAGTGTGTTTACAATGAGATAAATCCTGGATATAGTATACGAATACAATTTCGATTTTAGACAGTCTTTCGATAAAGTGTGACGAAGGAAGATAATAGAAAGGTTAAAAGATCTCGTAATACTAAGCAAGCTTATCAGACTGGCGTGCATGACTCTGTTAGGGTCAAAGGCAAAGGTATTAACCCAACAACCGTTTTCAGACCAATTCGCGATAAATACTGGAGTAAAGCATGGTTGATGCTTTATCGGCATTGGTATTTATTTTAATGTTGAGTCAGTAATTAGATGAGTTACTATTAAAGGAAATAGCAGGACCAAGCTGGTACAAATCAATTGCATATGAAGATGACCTCGTCATATCAAGTAGAAACCTGAGCGAGCTCAAAATTTTGTTCAACAAATTGGAGGAATAAGCAATAGAGGTTGGTGTACATATAAACGAGAGAAAGATGAAATACATGAGAATTACTCAATGTGAGTACCAGATATAGGACTTAAAAATAGGGAACTGCAAATTTGAGTAGATAGGGAAATTTGTATACTTAAGTTTATAGTTAACAAATTAATGCTGTGAGGGACAGTCTATTTTTAAGGACTTCTTACTGGGTGGACAAAATTGTTTGATCGCTTCTTGCTAGTAAAACAAAACTATAGTCTGTTTTGGAGTAGAAGGAACGTTTTGAGTTTGCCGTTCTAAAATCTATAACTGTGGTTGGCTCTGCTTGTACCGAGTTTACAATGTGTAAGAGAAAAATTGTATAGTTACAAAAAAACTAGTAATAGGACTATACTGTCAGACAATAATGACAAACAGAAGGAAACTGAAAGGACAGTAGTCTTTCAGGTCAATTTAGGGAAGAATTATTATATATTATGACATTATTGAATCAAATTATTCAGTCTCCACGCCAATCCAGCATAAAATATCGTGGTGTAAAGGATACCAAGTTAATCTTGACTGGTTGTTGAGAAATTATGACTTCATAAAAAAACGGGTTGAATTTCAAAATACTCGTAATCCAAGTTATGTTCATTTTCAACATGCTATGCACATGAGGCTGAATATGCAAAATATTCAGAAATGGCGCTCTTTGCGACTGTTTGATAGAGACGCCAACTGCACAGTCTTGGCCAGCCCGTTCTTTAGCAACAATGCAGTTTCAATCTATACAAGCCCAGTTAAATGACTGTAATGAACGGGGCATCGAGTTAGCTGACTTGAGGCATCCAGCCTCTGTTTTTCATTACAGAGATCTAGTAGTTTACAAAGAAGTACAAAAGCTAATTGGGGAGCTAGAAATGAAAAGGTTAGCAAACAATTTATAAAATGCACTTTGTTTTACCATACACGTTGATAGCAACGTAGATCGTCAAAATAAAAATAATACATTTTTAGTTGTTAAGTATCATTTAAAATAAAGTCCAGTGGAAATTCCTTGGTGTCTGAAAAACTGGAGCAGTTGAGTTATTAGAATAGATTATAAGCACGTGTAATTAAGCTGAAGTTCTTCTAGAATTGTTAGTAGGCGTCACAGCAGATGGAGAAGTTGCTAATACTGGAAGAACAGGAGGTGAAACTTCATGAAGATCATGTTAGGTTTAATAACTACAGTTCCAGAAATGATTAAGCAACCTTACAGGACGAGCAAAATATTTCCGCATCTCTTCTTCCAAATTTAAACGATTTCAGCAGCTACATCCAAAGTTCAAGGGTTTTTCTGAGTTTTTGAAGTTTGTTTTGCAGAATATGTTAAAAATCTTATCTCTGCAACTATTTTAAAATTCGTTTGTAATGAGATTTGCAGTGATACATCAGACACTCGAACAGACAAGAACTATACAAGAGGAATATTATGATATCATTACTATAAAAGAAAATGCTCTGTTTAAGCTTCACCTAATTTAAAATGAACCGTTTTCAGGTGACGAAGAAAAGCAATTTTGGATCAGTTCGATCAGAACGATGATGTGAACTCGAATGATAAAACTCCAAGAAAAAGCAAATGAAAAGTTGGAAAGAAGAATAGAAATTGTATCTGGATTTGTAAATGTTTGTAAAGCGAGATTTAATGTGAAAAAGACGATACAATTTCTATCGTGTGTTCAAAAAAAAAAAACTCATTCGCAGCATGGCATGGTCAAATTGAAGTTTTGCGTAACTTGAGATATACCCATTGATGCAAATGAACTGCCAAGTCAGAGGGAACTAAATTACATCTTGACCTTGATTTATTTTTCTAAAAATACAGGGTGTTATGGAAATGAGTGCAAATATTTTAACCAGTGATAGAGCTCACCAAAATGAACAACTTTTTTATTTATCGTTTTTCATTTAATCGCATATTTTTTCAATCATTTATCTCCCCTAAATTTGACAATCCGCTTGGTACGCAAATATAAGTTAAAGGTGAACGACAGAAGTTCTTGCACAACAAACATGCGGTCAATAACCATATATCTAATACTTACTATATTGCTAGCGGCTATGAGTGGGAAACTGACCAAGGAAGTGGGACAGACAACCAACTCTTCAATGTATAATGGTGAGCTGTGTGCAAGCGCGGCGGCGTCGTCCGCCCAATGGGGAAGTGGTCAAGTTTAAAATTCGCTTCTAAAGGCGGAGTTCGAATTCTCACGCATGCGCACAAGACGCGTTATACTCTAAGTGAGACTATGTCGGCGCCGTAATGTTTTCTGCCGTTTCCCGGCCCTACTAGCAATATATGTGTATTATATATATGTCAATAACTTACCTACCTCAATTGATAAAGTACGTTGGTGACCAGATGTCAACTAAAGGTTTTATCAGTAACTATGCAGTTTTTGTTGGTTTGCCTATCAAAGAAATGTTTTTTGTGTTTTGTGCCATTGAATTAAAATATTATTCCATAGGCGTTTAGGCATTTTTAGAGTAAAATTATTTTGAATTTTAATTCAGTTTTGAAGGCGTTTTCGAAAAAAATATAAATGGAGAAGTTGTTAAGTTTAGCGAGTTCTATTACGGGTTAAAATATTTGCACTCATTTCCATAACACCCTGTATACAAAACACTTAACAAAAACAATTTTTATTGACCTTTATGATTATTACACTCGTTGTTGTTGTGTACATGCCATCTTATTTTCGTTTTTGCTTGATACAATTAAACTTAATGCAGTGTAAACTTTTACCTGTCACAGTGACAGATGTTTTCATAACCAAAATGCAATCTGATATTCACCTACAGACTTAAGTTAAGACATGCCTAAATTTTCTATCTTTGTTACCAAGGCCTACCCTAAATGAGTTTTTTTGGAATACACAATACAATGAAATCGTTGTTGGAAGCAACTTCTCCAAAAGGTATATTATTTGATGCTGTCGTGATTACTCGAAAAGTTTCGGCTTAAACTGCGTTGCCTTTCTAAATAAACACCCAGCACTGTTCGCTCCATATACCATAAAACTTGTGAACCCAAATAGTGCTTTTTATAATAATTATGTTTGTAGGTAGCTTGTGAATTCTTACAAGCTACTCATATTTTGGTACAGGTTGTTGAAGTATCTCGGGCACGTTTCGCAAGACATTTCAAAGCTCATTATTCGTTCATATTCACATCACATGCAGTCGGTGACGTAAGACCGGCTGAAGGGGCGTGACTATCATTCATTAGATCGTCAGTGATCGGAGTCAAAGTTTTACTCAGTTTCAACCACCTTCCCTGTTTATACTATTTGGATGTTTTTCTGTTGATATAACTTCACGTATCATTAGTGGAAGGTTGTGAATTTCTTTGGCCAGCACTCTAGCGTGCTCAAATTTTAGAGTATACGCAAAAGCTAAATAGTGTGGGCATTTCTTACTACTTTTTGGGTTATCATAAATAGTTTAATAGTTTTATTTTCATTTTATGTTTTGATCTCGGTTTCTTTATTTATGAGAGTTTATACCTAAGATCCTAAGAAAAATTATAATTATGTATTAGGTTTAGCTTTTATCTGGTTTTGTGTATCTGTATTATTTTTCATTCCTTTGAAAGATATATGTTGGCTACTTATAATATATGAAGTATGTTCGTTGAATATTTTTGCATAAACTTATTTTTAAGGAAATCACCACATAATATATTAATGCATTTCTTGTTTTCTGTTGTGTTGCGTGTTAGGGAAAATTATTTTTCTATGGGCATTTGGCCTTCATTGGATGGACAATTTTTTATACTGGGCATTTGCCCATACAACTATTACTTAAAAATGCCCTGGTTATGAGATTACAAGGCCAGTGATGACATACGGGTGCTAGAACCAAGCTATATAAACAGCCAAAAGAGCCATTACGAGGAGGATAAGTAGCTCAGTGCCAGTGCCAGTACCACGGCGGAGAATAAATATTTAATTAGATCTATTAATAAGTGGTGCATATATAGTGTGTTTTATGAAAGTTCAGAAACTTAGGTAGTTGGGGCATGTTGAGCGGTTGGACATCTCTTCTTCTTCTTTGACTGGTAATTAGGTCGTAGACCTGTTTGATTGGTATCATTATAATCTATTATCTCGCCAGCGTTTGGGTGGTCTTTTCGTATTTGGTCTTCCATTCCTTACTATTTTTGCTAATCTGTTATTGACCATGCGATTAAGATGTTCATTCCACATCCTTCGTCCTTTTCTTGTCCATACAATTATGTCTTAGATGTGGCGATGTGGCATATTACCATGTTATTTCACATGTCCTTAGTGCTCTCTTTGTTATCGATGTGTCTGCTTCAGCGGCAAAAGTAAGATTGGGTCTGACACAGGTTTTATAAATTCTAGATTTACCCTTGATCGACACGTCTTTATTCCGCCATATAATATATTGCACGCGTCCGGAGATGGCAGTTGCTTTATTCCCTTGGTTGGATTTCCAAACGCTGTGATGGTTGTTCCTAGATAAGGAAATGACATGACTTGTTCTATTGGCTGGTTATCAACTATATGCTTACATCGGATAGGTTCTCGGGCAACCGATAGACACTTCGTTTTAATGATAGATATCTGCATACTGTATTTTTCTGCAGTTTCTTTAAATTGTTTTAATGGTCGTTGCAAGTTATCTTGTGATTCTGCTATTAAGGTAGCATCATCTGCATAGCATACAATACCGTCTCTTTGGTTTCCCATGCGATAACCGAGGTTCATATCTTTGACTTTTTCTATGATCTTGTTCATTATAATACAGAACAAAAGTGGGCTTAGACACATAGAACTTTAACTTCTTCTGTTATTCATTTATTTGATTTAATTCTCGTGCTGTTATTAATGTTTAATTTGTGGATAATGCTTATTATTCTTTCGGGTACTCATTTACCACGTAGTACTTCAACAACATCTTTTAGTTTTATTCTATCGAATGCTTTCGAAAGGTCACTGCAGCAAATAAGGACAACCATGTAAAACTTTTAATGGAGCGACAACCAGACTATGGAGAGATGGTTGGACAATGCACAACGATACTTCACAACCATAAGGGTGGCCATCCAACTGAAGACGAGTCCGATGGAACAAAATTGTTAAAGAGGCTAAAATTCACAATGGTAACGCCGGTTATGAAGAAGATGTTTGTTTAACAATATTTTGTCGGATTTTAAAAGAACACATTTATAGACTGTCCTTTGAAAACCATTTTTTTCTTGGTGAAAGACGACAACAGTAACGGTGGTTTTAATAGTGCTATAACACAAATTACCCAGTAGTTACATATATTTCAAACAATATTTACACATGCAGTAAACATACTCAATAAAATACAATATTGTACATTATCAAATATTTGCAATAATTATATATCATGTCTCTGGGTATCAGCTGTAGTTCTATAACAGCCTTTGAAAGTTTGAGAACACTGTTCTCTAGTTCCTAATAATAATAGTATTCTCTTTTATAATGTTACAGACACGAATTATTAGGTGATGTAGGTAAAGTACCATTCTATGTTGAACATGTTGGCATGTATACTCCAACTATCTCAATTGCTTGTTAAATTTAAATATCTGTTCAAATACAAGTATAAAGCTAAGTAGCATCTTGTTTATTGCTGTCTGCAGAGCATGTGCCTTAGCACGCATTTTTTAAGATAGCATTCTGAATGTTTACTTTCTGTAAATGAAATGCGCTTTTTATAAAGCAGTGAAGGACAGAAAAGGCACCCGACAGACGCTTACTATTCTATTATGCTGTTGTTTATGATCCCGCTTACGTCTGTAACTGTTTAGTAATTGCAGTAGGACTCAGGAATCCTGTAATCCCATATGAAATATTATTTTACAGATAACGACTTTACTTAATAAACTACGAATATCTTTTTTTAGCTACGTGTGTTTCTTTCTTTTATTAACCTTAAAGCCCGCATGTGATTGTTGATACACGTTTAGAGAAACCTGTGGAAGTTGGAATGGAAAATTTATATTTACTTTTCTTTATCGCAGAACTTGAGGTAGAGAGATCTAACATTGCCACATTTAATAAAATTTCTCTGTTCGGTGCAGGCTTCACATCATGTAAGTGTTACTTATATTATTTTTCTTTTATTCTAGGGCTGAAATGGGATAATACTAGTTCTTCTTTATTTTAATGGAGTGGTGAGTATTGAATACACATATGTAATTTTATTGCATGGAGTGGAATTGGGATTATAGGCGCTTACAAATACCTTTTTACATTTGAAAATAATATATTCGCGATTGCAAAGAACGAAAAATAACTTTTATCAATTTCCAACTAACTTTTTATGTTATAATCATGTGAATTGTACAACTTAGTGAGAACTTTCAGGATAATCGAAAGGTATAATTCAAAGAAATGTTAAAATTGTCACGATTGCTAATGGAATTAATAATTGTAATACAGCGGATTCGATAATTACATGCTTTTTATTACAAAAAGTCTTGATGTGAAGCAATGATATATGCGTCGGTAGTTAAACCGGTCCTCAAAATTAAGGGAAAGTTCCAGTTTTAGTGTAAGAAAGCAAAACGAAGTGTCGATGAAAGTAATAAGCCATTTGTAGGTTCATATGTGCATGATAAATAGGTATTGTATGCAGAACACTGCAATATTTAGATGCTATTTGCACTCAATGACATTATACCTACAGTGAAGATCGTTTATATACTTCCTGTATATGCTACCAATATGACGTCAGTAATGGCGGATGCTGTAGACTCTTTTAAAATTGTTTTTCGATAAAATAAATTCTACACGTCGATTTTTTCTTCATTTCATATACGTAGTAATGTACTATATATCTACATTCAAAATCATTGAGTAAAGTGGTACTTTACACCATAGCAACCATAGCGGCTGACACATTATCAGTTGCATTGATACGACCGAGTTTGTTGACACATAACTCATGTTATGTTGAAATACTTCGTGGATGTTGATTTATTGTTTCAAGCGGTATGGAATAGTTACTTCCGGATTTCATTATTTGAACCTTGATATATTATAACGATAGGATAGATGATAAAGTATATTTTCAATGATAGAATAGTTACTTTTTGTAATGTCATATAGGTTGTTGGCGGTGGGAGGCTAGCGTCCATGCGCCCCTAAATATTACTGGAAAGTCTCATTCAACGAAAACATTAAACAAAACAAACACTTACCATAAATACTCATACGTATACTATACATGTCCATATTTTGAATTATAGAATATATTTTATAATTTATTAATTTAAACCCATAATGCAGTAAGTGCAGCATTAAACAATACATGTTACGCTATACATCCGGTAAACGTTTACAGTAACTCAATTGAAAATTACAGACTCGGCTCCGTGGTCTAGTCCGGAAACATTTCAACTTGTTACTGTAAATTTTTGTTTACCGGACTTATGACTTAATTCACTATTTATTTGTACCAAATGTATGTATGACTTAATTTTATCTACATGAATTCGTAACAGTTGCTCCGAAACTAAGAATTTTAGTGTTACTTCACGAATGTGTATGTATTTGATTTTGATAAATATAGGAGTTTTAGAGCTTGGCGAAACTATTTTTGTTAATTTCTTTTTTCTTCTTACTTCTTTATTACTTGCGACCTAGAGTAATAGTTGTTTTGATATCAGAAGCTTTGAAGCTTTTACACTTTGAGGTATTCCAGAAAACTGAGAAGTTGCCTGCTGGCATAATAAAATTTAGTAAATTCATGAGAGGGTTATATTTTAGACAACTAAATAAAGCACTAGAAAATCTAAATATTGAGGGCAGCAAGATTGAATACGAAAGAGAGTTGAATAAAGAAATGAATAAGCGGATAATAAAATAAAATGTTAACCAAGAATGGAAAAGTATTAAAGAAGGAATTGAGATGGCAATGGAAAAAACTATAGCGTATCAAAATATAATAAAGAGAAGAAAAAGAAGCGGTCAGGATATGTAAACGAAGCAAGAGTGAAACGATAGAGAAGGCAGTGGAAGAAATTGAAACTAGTAGTATGAATAATAACATGAGAAATATGTATAAAAGCATCAAAAATCAAAAAGTTATAACCAGAATAAAAAGTAGAGGAATGAAAAGCACTACAGGTGAGGTGGAATATAACAAAGAAGAGATCAAAGAAATTTGGAAAGACCACTTTACAAAACTTTTGAACGAGATGGAACCAGAAGGTCAACTTCACGAAGTCATAGAAGATGCTGAAGAAATGATACCAGCACCATCACAGGAAGAATTTACACAAGTGATCAAGAGAATAAAAACGAACAAAGCATCTGGCAGTGATAGAATATATAGAGAAATGATCAAAGAAGGGGAAAATACTTACACGGGAGAATATACAAACTAATTCAAGAAGTATGGAAAACAAGAACAATGCCCCAAGAGTGGAAAATGGAGTAGTAACTGTATTGAAGAAAGGCGATCAGAAAAATTGCGAAAAGTACAGGGGAATCACTTTACTGAATATGACATATAAAATATTAACATCTCTCATCCACCGACAGCTAGTAATATACATTGAATCACTACTTGGAGATTATCGATGCGGGTTTAGACCAGGAAAGTCAACAATGTATGCAATTCACGTAATGAGCGAAATAATAGAAACATTTTATGAATACGACATAGAGTTGCATATGCTGTTTATTGATTTTAAACAAGCATTCGATAAAATTGACAGGAAAAGCCTAATCAAAGACATGAGAAAACTAAGTATACCTCAATCACTAATTTAGCTGACACAAATGACACTGGAAGGTTCAACAGCAATGGTTAAAGTGGCAGAAGGAATGACCGACAGCTTCCAAATCAACACAGGCGTACGGCAAGGTGATGCGCTATCGGCATCATTATTCAATATAGCCCTGGAAAGCATAGTCAGAAATATCAATGGGCACGGAACATTAAACTGTAAACAGATGCAAATAATTGCCTATGCTAATGATCTGGTAATAGTGGCGAGGAGCAAACGAAAACTTAGTGAAACATTTAAATTAATAGAATAAGAAGCGAGCAAGAGAGAACTTAGAGTAAACGAAGAAAAAACAAAATACATGCGTTGTCAAAGACAAATTACTAACCCACAGAACATAAAAGAGGGTAATTACATTTTCCAGGAAGTGCAAGTATTCAAATATATCTAGGAATGCAATGAAGTAGCAGAAATGAAAGGAGCCTGGAAATTAAAAGCAGAATACAAGCGGGCAATAGAGCATATTATAGTAATAAAAAATTACTGAAAAAAAATAAGTAAGCGGACAACAATGAGAATCTACAAGGGGATTTATAAGACCAGTAGTAATATACGCAGAAGATGGGAGCGCAAAATAATGAGAATAATATTAGGGCCAAAAAATATAAATGAGGACGAGTACAGACCCAAAATGATCTACGAACTACTAGAAGAAATGCAAGGGGAAGATATTGTTAGAGTAATTAAAGCGCAACGATTGCGATGGCTAGGCCACATAATGAGAACTGAAGAGGGTAGAATGATAAAAGCTATAACACAGTGAAAACCTTCAATAGAGAGATACAAGGGAAGGCCGAAGAAAATATGGTGGGATGAGGTTATGGCAGATATAAAGAAGTTGTAAATACAAGATTGGAGAAACATAATAAAGAGAAAAGAATGGAGAGAAATGGTAGAGAAAGCGAAATCATACAAAAATGTATAGTTCAAACAACCTAAAGAAATATGGGGACTAATCCACCCCAGAAAATAAATTACGAGAGCTCCAGAAAGGAGCGGCCAAAAATTCCTTAAGGAATGTAAATCTTTCTTATATACCGTGTGTCCACAGGAGGACGCACCATAGGGATAACCTAATAGAATAGAAATATCGGCTAATGCTGTGATCGCCGGCACGCTAAAACGTTGTTTTCTGGCTTCTGACTCACCACTGTATGAAACAATATTGTTATAAATGGTACAAGAAAAGGGACGGTGGTCACAGCACTGGTTGATATTTATATTCTATTAGCATTATCTTATCTCTATGGTGCGTACTCCTGTGGACACACGGTATAAATAAACCTATACCAGTTAATGTCTTACATTATAAGATATTTTTTCGTTTGTCACATGTCGCAAGACAGTTGTAGAGCTCTTACCAAATAAATAGGCTTCGGTGCATAAACCAAAAATCCTTTCGCGATGCTATACACCACTATAAAAACCTTTTATATCAGTTGTTTCAATTTCAGCTTAACCTCACTATTTTGTTGTATTTGTGGTCGTTTGCATGTGGTTTGGTTGAAGTTTGTAGAGCTTTTTTTGAGTTTCTGCCTGAAGTGTAAATTTTTTAAAACTAAATTGTGTATTTTGTTAGCGAAACACGTAAGTACAGTAGGATGACTTACATTTTTTAGGATTAACTTTCTGCTACTGCCAGTTTTAATGTCTACTTTGGATCCCTCTTAAAGCTGTTTACAAATATTACGAACTCTATAAACCATAAAGTATAAAATATGGTAAATTATTCTGCCAACGCTACTAAACCACTTGAACTGCAAGTTTGAACGGAATTGCGTTAATGGTAAACAAACGTAAAAGGTTTTTCCTGGTTATCTTGTTATCAACTCTGGATATAAATATATGATATAAATGTATTTAATATTTATAGTTCTATGGTTATCAACGTAATGACAAGTAATTAGTATATGTACTGAGGTTGACCCTGGTATAGCTGTAACTGCAGTTTTAAAAATTACTTCAGCAACTTATTTTTAAAATAATTAGTCGATGAAATGGAAATTGTTTAAAAATGACACTAAGAAGTAGAAGTATCAATATAGGGGTAAGTGCTCATTCAGAAAAGTCTATTTTTAATTATAGTTATGGAAAACTATCTTTTAGACTAATATTTTCAGTTGCCTAATGAAAAAATAATTCGAGTGTTCCAACTGCACTTCTATTTTAATATATTTGTAAAATATTATAAATCAATATTTATTATTATATAAGTTATTGTAAGCGTGTTTCAGCTTGAATAGAAAAATCAATTGAATTGATAATAGATAACATATAACTCCTTTAAAAGTAATTTTAGTTTATATTACGCGTGAAATTAATTAGTTTTATAAATAATTTAAATTATGTAAAAAGCCATAGAAATCTTGTACATGTAGAATTTGAAGATTTTACAATAACTATTTTATTGTGAACTAAACCTGTCATTCTATGGTGCAGATTAAATATTTCTGCAGGGCAATTTTCAGTAGCAGCTAAAATAGACTATCGTACTCACTGTAAAATTTTAAGCAAAAAAGCAGAACTTGGTTTGTCGATTGAATTTTGATTCTAAAATACACAAAGTCGAAATTTCTTGAAAAGATTTAATATTTACATACAATGAAAATAGTTTATTCATACAATGGCAAAAAGTTTTCTATTAATTATACCTAGTCGATGTCTTTTATATTTTCATGGTCTACCATTGATTCATCTTAAAATGATCAATATTTAAATAAATTTCGGCTTTGACTGTGCCGTGTTTTTAGATATACAGGCAGACCTCGCCGTTCGCGGGGGTTACGTTCCAGAAGAATGCCGCGAAGCGCTAAACCGCAATGTGCAAGTAAACACATAAATAATAAAAACGAGGTTAGGTTCCATAAACAATATTTATTTATACTATGCAACTTCAAAAAATGTTCGGCAGAAACGCTCGAGAAGACAGTAAAGCTTGAACTAAAATTCCATACGTAACATACTAAGTCTGCCGCTTGAATCTAGAGCCCGAATGTTCATTTGTTTATTCAAGTTATAATTTTACAGTTTATTTCAGGTCCAATTTTAGAATAAGAGATTCAAAGGAATAGGCTCGATAAGTGTGTTTACAAGTTCGTGATAAATAATGTTATTTAGGTGTTCATGGCATAAACCGCATACGTCTACTTTATTTACTTAGTGTGTGAAAGTTGAAACAGTTAACGTTGGCAATTCTATCCGCGAACGGCAAATCAATCCGCGAACGTCAAGGTCTGCCTGTACACAAATTTATAAATACGTCCAACGAATGATATCTGGAGCTAAAGAAATAGAAAAACATCAAAACAATATAAACAGGAAAGACAGTAGACTTAGCAATGCGTGGACGATATAAATTCTAAACCATCACAACCATCGCTCTTCAGTCGCTCACCCGTCTCAGACTTCAAGATTCGAACGACCAGCTACGGTTATGCTGTTTCGCATGGTTGGCAGAGAGGGCTTTAAATGCCATCACGCCTACTTCTAGTTCTTACAGCAACTTTGACTGTCATGATGTAAGCTGTGTCTTACGAAATGTTGGTGTGTATGAGTTCATCTATACCATAAAATCGGTGGTCCCTTTCTTTGTATGTATCTTTGTTCGCTATCTCCTCCGAAGATACTGGACCGATTAAGTTGTATGATGGCTTAAAAGTTTGATAAGTTTTAGACTTAGATCGTAGGCCGGTTTTTATTTTCAAAAAAAGTACGAAAAAGTAAAGTAAAATTAAATTATATTTAATTAAATCGTGTAATTAGCGAAGCAAAGCGTAGCTCGGGTGATTCACTAGTAATCAATAAAAGCCTTGTTCACAAGTTACTTAACAGCACGGACTGAATCATGGGTGGCTAAGATACAAAAGTCCCTATTTGGGTTGACAAGTTGTATAAGGCACACAAAGCCAAACATTACTGAGTGTGGATGCGTAGCAAAGATGACGCGGTCTAAGATGAAATTGTTTTGAAAATAAAGTACAAAGGTCATGAAAATGCTAGGTATTTTGCTTAGAATTTTGTTTACTATAAAACTTGTCCGCTGTTATAAATCATAAAATGTGACTTAATTATTATAAAATGAGAGTTTGGAATTCACTATATTCTTTATTTACATTTTTTTCAGAATAAGTTAGATGACTCACTGCCAAACAACGTGTTATATCTAAAATTAGAAAATATTGGTTTTGTAAGTTGATATGTTACTGATAATCCAAATCGGTTTCTATATTTACAATGTTGTCGGTTAATTATACCGCGTTCCTTTAACTTTGCAAACTGGAAAGTCACGTTTTACAGTTCAAAAATAGTACCCTCCTACTTCCACATTTTTTATACTACATAACAGCTAGGACTTCTTCGCCTCTAAAATGCAAAACCCACCTTTTGTTACTAACGAGCGGCGTGTGACGCAAATGCGAAATACCAGCCGCGATTACATTCTTTTATGATCCCATTATAATTTGATCGTGCTTTGTAGCAACTGTTTATTTTCATCTTAACCAATTGCACATCTTGTAGGCTTTATTGCGTATTTATTTTCTATTTTTAAGAAACCGTTACATGTTTTACTTGTTTATCAATATTGCGCGATTATAAAGTCATGGGTTCGTTAACTTTTTCTGATTGGTTCGTCAGAATACCATTAGCGAATAATAAAAAAAATTGTACGATCGAGTGCATACATGTATGTTAACTATGTTAATTGTGAGGTTTAACGTTTGACCTTAACGTAAATATGTAGAGTAGATAACAGATATGACGCACTTTAATGAAAATAGGACGAAAGATTAATTAATTGTATGTTTGCCTGTAAGCATGTACTATCGATTATGATGAAACTTGCATTATCTGTTTTGTTAACCTAAGGTTCGTTGACCATTTTTTTATACACAGTCGAGGATTACAGCAACAGCTCCTGCTGATTATAAGTTGTATATTAATAAGCAATTCCTTACCAGCAGACGCACAATTTTACGTTATCATTATTACTATTATTTTTTTGTTTTACTGCAAATTTATTATCGCTGTAATTTGTGCAAGTTACCGAAAATAAATAATCTATTATTAATTACTCCAAGCGATAAGATCCCTTGTTGACGTCTGAACGTTTTTGTATAATGCTGGAAACTGTGCCATCAGAATTAGATCCCAGACATAGACCATAGTCCACATCGAGAAACAATTATTTAATTTATATGAACGTGCTGATTCCCACGCAACGTTGGTTTAATGTGTTTGTACCAGTAACGTTTCTCCCGAGAGTTTAAAACAATGGCGGAAAATTGCTTGTTTAATTTCAATTATTGTGCCTGGCCAAATATAACTTTCAATTTTAACCGAACAATTGAATTGACGACGACTTTACGCTTTTGTTTGGAATTTTTTAACAAACGCAAAAAATGATTAGCAACAAGTGGTTTTTCTGGAGGTTAAATGCATTTGTATGTTGTGCCAATATTAGATAGGTATCATAAATAATAATTTTAAACAAATATGTTGGAATAAGCAAACAAGAAATACGTATATTCTATTATTGTCTCTTAATCAAAATAAAACAGTATTCTTGTTATTGTTGCAAAAGGAGAAGATATAACAAAATACGTTTGTAATATCGACCTTGGCCAACAGTTTTATCTGTAGAAATGCAGAACTACAAGTAAAATCTTTTCTTACACGTAATTTTTCATGTATTTATTATAAACGCAAACATTTAACCTTTTCCTTGCTATATATTTTTTAATACTGATATTGTTGTGTAAGGGGAAAAACTGTAATTTAGAACAAGTTAGGTTTAGCGAAAATAATATTAAACATTCAATTATAAAACTCTGCAAATTCAGAGACCGATTCGCTTCTTATGACAACATTTTGGAAAAGTAGATTTTTAAACTTTACTTTTTAATTAGTATTAGAATAAGCCACAAGAAATATTTCTAAGTAGTATTCTGGAAGTAACGCAGGAAAATACGTGCAAAATAACAACAATTAATAGTTAAATGGAGGAATTGTAGCTCACTAGCAGATTATATTATACAGATTGGTTGTGGCTAATGTGAACATACGAAATTAAATGAGCTAGAATACAGTTTATGGGCTTTGTATGCGTTAGACAGAAATATACTAATATAAATAATAACATGTGAGCAAAGGAAAGGGAAATCAAGCATGGCTTTGAAAATTGAAACATATGTCGATTATTAATTCACATTATGTTAATGTTCTAGAAAGAAATACACATACATAACCTAAACCATTGCATAACTGTCACCGACTGTAACGTCAAAATGTCATTTTAAAATTAACATAAAAACTAACACTTAAACAATGTTATATCTGCTACATCATTAATTACGTATTAAGTTATAAGAACTGCCGAAAGTGTTCCAACGTTGCAATTTAAACAACTTGACACTACTACTATTATAATAACCAGGGCTGTGGAGTCGGTAACAAAAAATCCGACTCCGACTCCGACTCCTGATATTTTAGTAGTTTGAATCCGACTCCGACTCCCGACTTCGATTCCGACAGTACTAGAATATTGATAACCCTTCTCATATTCCTTTTCATCTACCTGATAAACTTTACCGGCTAATGACGAATTTCACAAGTTGTGCAGAATGTGGTTGATTAAAATAAATTTCATATTTACAAATATTGCATTCACGGTTTCCAGCAACGTACTGATTTCACGTACAAATACACAGAGAGGTTTACAAACGTAAATGAGGAAAAGGATAAAATTTACTTTAAGAAGAATACGTTTCATGGCAAAATTTCATAAACGTGCAAATGCCATTGTTATAACAAGTAAGTTTCTTACCTGCCTACTAAACTAACAGTACTCACTACATTCCCTAGTAGATTATTTTCTTAAAGGGTCATTTACTACCTGCCTACATAATACAAGTTTACTGAGTCATAGGAAATTCAAATAGTCTGAGGCCTGGGCAGGGTTGAGCAGATTTAAATTATTTGATTAAAATAATGAATTTAATGGAGTAATTTAATTATCAAAAGTATATAAATATATATAAATAATATTTTTTATATTTTGCTAAATCAACAAAACAAATACACAAAAGCAGTGCCCTTCAAATATTGCCAATTAAACAAAACCACCATGAACAGTAACAATATAACAAAATGCTGAAACCTGTTTAACTTTTAAAATACATCTTGAAACAGTTAAAACATAAAAATAAGGTGCGCTATAAAAGTTAGAAATTAGACTAATACTAATAATAATAATAATACGTACTATGCTTGTTTTATTGTTAATCACATAAAACAGTTATTGGTAAGATATAGAAAAACCGTCTACTACGTTGTACAAGGACAAAGTCGGTATTTTTTAAATAGTTTGGTAGGAATTTAAATTTACAAGCGGTGATCACACTGATTCTAGAACACACTCTGCACACTCGTGGATCTATGAATTAACATATTATAGTGCACGTGCATTTTCATAAACTACCATAAATAAAGAAAAATCGATTCTTATTAACCCTGAGTCTGTCTTCAAATTGTCAGTACTACAGTCGTTCAAATAGTTTGTTAGCTTTCGGTGTTTTTATTTTTTAAAAAATTGTAAAGTGGGAGTCGGAGTCGGGTAATTTATACGGACTCCGACTCCGACTCTGACTCCACCCAAAGAGTTCCTACTCCTCGACTCCGACTCCCGACTTCGACTCTACAGCCCTGATAATAACAGTCATATTTAAATTAAAAACATCTGAAGTAATAGAGCACATGACTTAATTTTTTCTAAGCCAAGCTTGATTTCGTTTTCATTTACTCACATGTTATAAATAATTTACATCTAGTATCCGCAGAATGAAGGTTTTGCTTTTAGAAAACTGCGAATTCTAGTATACTAGATTTCAGGTCATATATATCTATTTCTGTCTAACGCATACAAAGGCCATATATTCTAGCTCACATGATTCACCACCAATCTGTATATGTGCTGTGGCTCAGAACATGTGCAACAAATGAGATTATTTTTTGGTAATAACTCCAAACCATTCTTATGAAAAGAATGGTGCCAACTGAAATCCACGAATATTTCCATAATGTACAAAGTGAAGCAAATAAATTTCTCGCATGTTAATAGTGGTAACCATGCAAAGCAAAAAAGATTATTTACGTAACAAGTTCCGAAAGTGATATTTTACGGGATGAGTAGGAAGTTTCCAGGACTCGCCTACGGCTCGTCCTGGAATCCTGCGAGGCCCGTAAAATCACTTTCGGATCGTGTTACGTACAATATTTTTTCTGCTGGCGTTTATTATGTTACATTACTTATGAACTTTATATTATACAAATTACATATAACAATCACTCTCATGAATACATTACTTAAGAATATTAATTACACAATTATAACAATTACTTATATTAATATTATTAGGGATATTAACAGAAGTGGCAGTCTTGCAGTTAGTATTAGACGTATTAGTATTTGTACTAGTTTTCGAGATACTAATTTCGTTACGGCCCTTGTCAATCTATGAAGCTATGTGAATTTTGTTTCTTAAAGAATTTTCTACGTATCGCTCTGCTACACTGGTTGATTTCCAGCCTCCGTGTCTCTTCAAATTGGTTATACTACCACCACCATCAACTAGTAAAGTGGCTGAGCTCCTTCGTAAACAGTGCCCGGTGTATTCTTTGGGGTGCGGTAATTTAAGAAATTCAGCAATTTTGCAAGCGATATTTCCAAAAGTGTGAATACCAATAGGTTGTGTAGTACATCTTTCGTTTTTGTAATATACAAATAATCTACGATGGGGTGTGTTTGCTTGACGTAATGACAAATATTTTCTGTATAACGAAATATTATTTTCTCCAATGACGACAAAGGTTCTTTCCATATTCGTTTTAGAAGTAGGAATTTTAATCACTAACATGGTTGTCTTATCTTCTATATCATCTAAACTCATTTTACAAAGCTCTTCACGACGACAAGCGCCTGCCAAACCAATTATTAATGCAACCTAAACATACAAAAAAATTAATCAAAAGGAAGAAGAGAAATTAGATTTAATTATATTACCTTTGTCATTAGGTAGATATTATCTCCAGCTTCTGATAAGAATTTATCTATTTCTTCTTTATTCAATACTCTTGATTTCTTTTGGTTTATAGCCAACGGATTTTCTTTTAAGGAAAGCAATAACTTTGGGATAGCGGCTTATATCTATATTCTTTTTAATGTTAATTGTGGACTTAAGCATCGAGTAATTGCTCCAGAGGCTTGACGGCTTTAAGGTTTTAGATTTTTCCATTAAATATGCAAGAATGACTTCTTCATTTATAGTATGCACATTTTTATCATTGCTCCATTTTTGAAATAAATTGTAGACCAATTCATACCTCTCTCTTGACTTTAGCGGCAATAATTCATAAGTAGCCGCTTTAGCAGCTTCACTAATCTCATGTGGAATTAGTTCGGCCTCACTTTCACTACTGATTTCCATTTTTTGAAATGGAAAAGCGAAAACACACACGAATGTTATATGACAAGCGCTGTCATAATAAAAAAAAACAGGTTGATGTTATTGGCAAGGCCGTCTACATAGATTACATGGATACACAAAATCGTCCCGAAAGTAAAAAAATAGTTCCATCTTGATTTTTTCATTTGCCAGTGTCAAAAACGTTACATGCCAAAATTAACACAAAAGGAGAAAATTGTTATCGTTCTTAAGTTAGGGGAGTTAGTCCAGTCGTTGAAGGTAAAAATATGCTATTACCTCAGAATTCTTTGAACCTTGACCGATTGACGTGAAATTTGGTGAGTGGTTAGGGGATGGCTCAAGGAGCAAAATTGACATAGCACCGATGTGCGCTTTAACCCTGAAAGTGGATGCCACCCCTTCTCAGGGGTGGAAATTGTTCACTTAAAATAACCCCGGAAATGGATAGAGGGACAAATTCTAAGTAAAAAATGTTCTATATAGTTTTTTCGATAGATCGATACTTTTCCAGATATTCGCGATTGATTTAGTGCGCGGACCACCCCTCCCGAGCCCTTCAACCCTTTAGTTTTTGAATATGCAAAGTCTGAGCATGTCAAAAAACTTTTGGATTACATGAGTAATACTAAAATAAAGTAATTTGTAAAGGGATAATGGTCAATATCAATTCTAGTGGAATGGCTGGGGTTTTATCGCTCATTTTTTTTTCAAAAATTCGAGTGGCCCACCGTTTTTGCATCGTAACTCGCTTAGTTATAATGCAATCGACTTTTAACAGTGCTCATTTTAAGGGTCTTTTCAATCACTACAAAAAATGTTCTATAAGTTTTTCCCGAAAAATACATCGGTTTTTCGTTAATTAACGTTGATTACTTCGAACCAAGTTGTTGCAAAAAAAATCTTCTTCAACGAGCCATAACTTCTTTTATTTTGGACCTAGAGCATTCATAGGAAAACCAATCTCTTTTTTGTTTTCTAAGTTTCATTTTTGGTTATTACAACTTATTTGATAAAAGCGAAGTTTTCGACTTATTCGCGAAAAACCGTCCAAAAACATGCATTTTTATCACGAAAAAAATAATTCTTCAATTGCGAATAGCTCGAAAAATATCGATCTATCGAAAAAACTATATAGAACATTTTTCACTTAGAATTTGTCCCTCTATCCATTTCCGGGGTTATTTTGAGTGAACACATTTACACCCCCGAGAAGAGGTGGCATCCACTCTCAGGGTAAAAGCGCACCTCTGCTCTATGTCACTTTTGCTCCTTAAGCCATCCCCTAACCACTCACCAAATTTCTCGTCAATCGGTCAAGGTTCAAAGAATTCGGAGCGGAAAACCTTCAACGACTGGACTAAGTAAGAGCAGTAGCAACTAATTATGGCCTAACTATGAGTACTTGATTTTTAAAGTGTACGCGATTTTTTTCCAAGCCAGTGCACATCCGAAATGTGTTTCACTTGAACTAACCTCGTAGTTCACCAACAAACTATCTCTATTTTCTTATGTAAAGTTTTACGAAAGAAGCTAGTGAGAATCGAAAAAGAAGTCCAAATATGAGATTCCGAAGCTGGATTTTATATTGTTTATTAGTTCTAAAATGTTTTCACGGTTTTCATCGGTGCTGTTTTATTATCTAAGTTCTAACTATTTCCTATACTAATAGTTTGATGAACCTTCTTCTTTTTTCTTCTTCTCCTATTACGCACAAGGATGCTTTTCAGAAGAGCGTGTTATTGTTAAAATTTCTGCTAATGATTAGAGTTAGCCTCCAATTCATCTTTGCAATGGACATCTCTGGCTTCGTTTTGTGTCTAGTAAGGAGTCTCTTCGAAATTGTATTAACCTTTCTGGAAATTAAAAGTTGTCGACCTGAAAATAATAACGGGAGTCTTTAATGCAAAGATAGGAATAGAGGAAATGTATAAGAACATCACCGGTGGGAAAAGTGAACACTTGGAATGCAATAAAAATAGAAAAAAAATGTACCAGATAGATCACATAATAGTGAGAAGTCATGTAAATGCAATTGAAAGTGTTAGTAGTTTAGAGGACAGATGCGAACTCTGATCACCTTCTGGTTATAAGAAAAAGAAACCAAGCACTACCAACGAAAAGAAAACCTACAAGTAAGTGCTTAAGAAGACACAGCATCACAATTTAAAAAAAAAGAGAAAACAAGGGATAATTTTACCCGGGAAATAAACAGACAACTGAAAAGAAACAGACAAATATAACAAGAAATTGATCACAGTTGCAAACAATTTTAGTGGAAAAAGCACAGCGATGATTGGGAAAAAAGCAAAAGGAAAAATGGTGACGAGGAGTGGAGGTTCGTGACAGAAAACAGAAGTTGAGAAAGTAAGAAACACTTCAATGAGAAAAGGAAGCTAGGAAAACAAATATACAGGAAAAAGAAAAGACAGAGGTTGGAACAAAGGCTTCTAATACTGGAAGAAAATTACTTCAAGAAACAAATCGGAAATTTCCAGCAAACATTGAACAAGGGCAAAGAAACAACCATAAGATCAATAATGTATTGCATATACAAAGAAGGAAATTTAGTAGGACACAAGGAAGGCAAACTAAAGCGATTTTGGCAATATTTTGATAAACTACTAAATGACAGTAATGACCAAGACAATTTCCAAGGTAATAGAGAAGAAATATGATAGAAGCACTGGATTAAATGGGAAAAGAGCCAACAATGGAAGAATTAGCAAGCAGAATAAAAATCTAGAGAATAATAAAAGCGGAGGGGAAAACAGAATACAGGCTGAAAAATATAGAAAAGTCGATAATGTATAATAGAATCGGAGAC
Organism: Agriotes lineatus; assembly: GCA_940337035.1. Taxonomy (NCBI): domain Eukaryota; kingdom Metazoa; phylum Arthropoda; class Insecta; order Coleoptera; family Elateridae; genus Agriotes; species Agriotes lineatus. The sequence continues at coordinate 81,856,001 of OW679197.1, read as the reverse complement.
AAGAATATGAATTTCATGAGCTACGCAGATAATGTAGTCCTAATGGCTAGCGGAGAAGATGCATTTCAAAAAATCTTATACACTTTTAATAAAATGACTACAGAGTATAACCTGTAAATATCATGAGCAAAAACAAAATCAATGGTAGTAACAAAAGAACCGGTGTAAACTGGTTGTGGACAACAAGGTAATAGCGCAATTTATCTGTCTGAGTGTTAAATTGACAAGTGATCGAAATCCCTCCTTTGAATTATAAAAACAGATATTTAAAGCGACCACGTTAGCTCGGTCTTAGCAAAAAAATTATTGGCATTAAAATTAAATTTTAAATAAGCTAGGACAGCGAATACAAGTTTGAAAAAGGTAGAACAGTTTTAAGTACTTAGGCGTTACCATCCTGAAACGAAATGAAGAAATCATAGAAATAGAGAAAAAAATAACAAAAGGAAATAAAGCACTAGGAACCATGAGGAGGATGGTCAGGTCAAAGATGATATCGAGAGCAACAAAAGTAATAGTTTATACGGGCGCTAAATGTGGATTCTTAATACGGTGGCGGAGAAGGAGATGGAAATCTGGGGAAGCAAAGTTCTGAGGAAAATTTACGGTGGTGTGAAAGTGGAGCAAGGCATGTGGAGGCGCAGAACAAATGAAGAGATAACTAAGTATACTTGGCTTATCACAATTATTTGTTTTATCTTTGGAATGCATTATACATTCTCTAGTAGTTCGTTGACATTTTGTATTATTGATTGAAGATTTCCTTTCCGTTCATATCAAATCGTCGTTTTATTCCAAAATATATATTTTGTTATAGGGGTTTTTAAAATATTTTGAAAGGAGCATATGTTCTTAGAAAAAGTAGATTTTAATAATAATAACTAAGTCAACTTTGCAAAGTGCTTCTTATTAATTTTTCTCTGTAGAAGGCGATGAGTGCATAAAATTTATTGACGAAATGTTAAGAAAGCTGTAAGATTTGTAGGTGCCTTCCATGAACACATCAACATTTTGTCTATTTGGTTGCAAAAGTACTTATTTGAAACATGCATGTTCATACATTTTTTAGAAGAAAAATGATTACATATAAAGCGCACTTTTTTATCTTTATAAATATAATTAATACAAAGTATGAATGAAAATCGATAAACTATTTGCAAAAGAAAACGATTACGTTTAAAATAATAAGATCGAGTGGCTACTAACTTTGTAAGAAATTCGAAAAATTTGAATTAATTCTCACAGCAGACCATTTTGAAATAGTCATGTATGGCACAAGCGAATAAAGAGAAATTGTATCCACGAGGGGAACACCCCGATGAAATTAATAACAAATGTGTTATAAGTGCTAAAGGTTATTTTTAAAATTAGTTTCTATGTAGGCAACCTAATAATTATTTAAATTAAGTACTGGTGATTTAAAAACACGTTCATTTATATTAATAATTAATATAACAAATTACATAAAATGTATAATCACGTTCAGTCTATAGATAAGGACATGTAAAATACATACACAAATTCAAAATCTATCGCTTTGTAAGTACTTATAAATATATTGCGGTATAAAACTGTGTAACTGACTTGTTCTGCTTTATTTCGAATTAACTGTTGTCTTATCATAATTATTTTTTTATCTTTGGAATGCATTGTACATTCTCTAGAAGTCCGTTGACATTTCATATTATTGATTGAAGTTTTCCATTTCAGTTCATATAAATGGCCGTTTTATTGAAAATTTTCTGATTGGGTTTTTTATATTTTGGAACAAACATTAGTTCATAGAAAAAGAATGGTCAAAATGTGTTCAAAAATCAATAATTGAAAAGTAAAATAACGTAGAAACGGTTAAATTGCAATATGTAACAAGCACGACTGTAATATCAATTATTAATGCCATAATGCAACTTACATTGGATCTTAAATGTAAATAAAAATTTTACTAATTGTGTATCATCTGCGATAGTTGTAGAACTAAGCAATTGGAATAAAATTTCAAATAAGCGGATTCCAGTAATTACTTTTTACCGAACAGATAACCATGTTAACTACAATATAGTTAATAATTGGGTTTCGTTCAGGGCAGCAATTCAAACGAAAGCTCTTCTTTCTAAGCCACTATTTCGGAAATCTCCAGGCAAAAAAGTGAGGTTAGTACGTCATACTACAGGATAAAAGATAAACGATGGTTTAGGGATTCAATTGCTAATTTTGAAAATAGACGTCGTGTTTGCATTTCAGCCTTTCTAGCCCGTAATATGCTCCACATATTTATTTATATGTAAATTTTCATGGTCTTCGTCGTAGTCGGTCCCAAGCTCTGCTGAGAAAATAGGAGGGTTATCTTAAAAACCAAGTGATCATTCCGCTCACAAAAACAGGAAGAAAAGGCTTCCATTTCGGCTGATGCAGCTTTCAATTAAAAATGTACCCATTTTTTGCAAACTTTCTGAATCATAATGTGTGGAAACTTCGAACTTTTGCAAAATTAGAAAAATTGCTATTACAATCAATATTAATCCCTAATTTTGAAATTATCTATGTAATACAATACGTATTAAATAAGTAATCTACAGCTGTTCTGTGGCACAGAAATGCACCTTTTTTATTATACTCAATTTCTTCAATTAATAATACTCGTAATAATAACAAATTTGACTTTGCAAAGTGCTTTTTATCAATTTGCTTTTGTAGATGGTAATGAGTGCAGAGAAATACTGAGAAAACTTTAAGATAGTAGGGTGCCTTCCATTAACGCATCGATATTTCGTTTATTTAGTTGCAAAAGTATTTGAAATATGTTATCTCAAAATAATATAAATCCACCAACCTTAGTTTTTTCTTAGTAGAAAAATGATTACATGTAAAGTGCACCGTTTTATATTTATAAATATAATCAATAAAAAATATGAATGGAAATTGATAAACTCTTTACTAAAGAAAACGATTACGTTGAAAATGAAAGATCGAGTGGCTAGTAATTTTGTAATTCTCGCAGCCGATCATTTTGAAATAGTTATGTATGGTACAAGTGAATAAACATTTTATCCATAAGGGGAAAACTTTATCTCACGAACGAACCAAGTGAGTTAATTTTCTCGATGAAATTAAAAACAAATGCGTTATAAGTGCTAAAGATTATTTTTAAAATTCGTAGGAGCCCTACTGGGGATTTAAAAATACATTCATTTATATTGACAATTAATGTAACAAATTATATAAAATGTCTAATCATGTAAAGTCTAAAGTTGATGATATGCAAAATATTTAAAATGAATTTTTTAATCGTAAGTAGTTATAAACATATTGTGGCATACATTGCGTAACTGACTTTTGTTTTATTTCGAATTAACTGTTGCCTTATCGCCTTATTTTTATATCTGTGCAATGCATTATACATTCTCCAGTAGTTCGTTGACGTTTCGTATTATTGATTGAAGATTTCCTTTTCATTTCATACTAAATCATCGTTTTGTTGCAAAATATTTTCTAATCGGATTTTCTATATTTGGAAGGAACATTAGTTCATAGAGAAAGTGTTTTTTCTTTAAACGATAAAGTTCGTACAAAATTATGATATAGCGCAAAGAATGGTCAAAATGCGTTTAAAAATCAATAATTAAAAAGTAAAATGACGTAGGAACAGTGCATTTTTAATATAAATACGGACTGGAATATGAATTTATTTTATCCTATTATGTTATTATGATAATAACTCCTTAGCAACGAGTTGCGTTAAGATGCATTTAACAGCACTTGTGTTGTTAAGAAAAATAACATAACGATACTTGATTAGCATTTAATCACATGTTGGCAGTACTAACGTGTATTGTTAGTGACGATGTCAATCTATGTCAAATTCGATGTTAGTAGGTTAGGTTTTGTTTGTTATATGACAGAATGACGCAAAACTTAACCTGCTAATCTAGAATTTAACATAATCTGGCAGTGCTACCAACAATACAGTATTGAGTAATACCACCACAGCCATAGCAGATATATGTCTCGCTGTTGTGTCATTAATATCGAGAGATCAAAAAAAAACTGTTCCTCAGCGGGCTGTGGAAATTCAACGTGTGAATAATATGTTGGTGACACTGTACGTCAATGTCAAATTCGAGGTTATCAGGTTAGGTTTTCCGCCAGTTATGACACAAAATGACGCAAATCCTAACCTGCTAACCTCGAATTTGACATTGACGTACAGTGTCACCAACATATTATTCATACGTTGAATTTCCACAGCCCGCTGAGGAACAGTTTTTTTTTGGATCTCTCCATATAATAATTTTTTCTATTTTTTGAAATAGATTAGTATTTTAGGATAAAATAAACCGTGTTACGATATAAGTACGTAACGTTATCTGCTTTCCACATTACTCGAGAATTGTAAAGAACTCGCTCTTAACGTCGCTCGTTCATTCAAACTATTCTTTCGTAATGTAAAAAGCTTGTAATTAAACGTGGTCACAGAAATAGGAAGCAAAGGCTGTTATTGAATTGATGCAGCTCTGAATTAAAAATGTACCCGTTTCTTGCAAGCTGTCTGAACCACTGTAAATATACCATTTTTTAAGCGACAAATTATTTTCTTAAATAATTTAAAGACAACTTCTAACCTTGTAGATTTTATAAAATTAGAAACATTGTTGTATGTATGTATGTATAATCTGTAACCTCATTTTACCTTCCGGTGTAGAGGCTGGTGCTTTATGCGCTGGCATCTGGCGGTACAATGCTCAACTTTCCCCGGATTCGGGATACAGAGTTGGAGCGCGCCTTTGGTGCTTGCGCAGCAACCATTGTGTGATGTGTGTGTCTTGGTGATGTGTTAACCTTGTTACTCTATCTCTGAGGTCTGTGGTTTTGAGTAGAGAACAGTTAATTTGGTGCCCAACTGTGAATGTTCTCACCGAGCCCGATTCCAATCGCCAAGGCTACAGAAAAATTCCGACCCCAGCGGGATTCGAACAGAGGACTTGCTTAATGCAAGCCTGGCGCTTACCCAACTGCGCCACGCGGCTTCTTAGAAACATTGTTATAACATTAATATTAATTAATATTAATACTAATTTTGAAATTGTGTATTATTAAAAAAAGTTGAAGTAATCTAGAGCTTTCCTGTGGCACAGAAATGCAACCTTTTCTTTATACTCAACCCCTTCAATTAATAATAATAACAAAATCCTTTTTATCAATTGGCCTTTGTAAATGATAATGAGCGCGTAACATTTATTGGCAAAATATTGAGAAACTTAAAGATGTTAGGGCGCCATTAACGCATCAACATTTCGTTTATTTGGTTGCAAAAGTATATGAAACATGCCTCATTATTTCAACAGTTTTAATTTAAAGTCTATCAATCTTTTTTTTTATTTTTCTTATGTTACGCTAATGGCCTGTGTAGTTCTACAAAGTTGTGATTCTATGAGCCTTCTTTGCTCGTAATCCGGGTAGGAAGGCTAGCACTTCCTCTCGTAATAGAGAAACAGTTTCTTTGCGAGGGCTTAACGACTACCACAAGTGTTAGCGTGGTAGTCGGGGAGCGCACGATTTGAAAATCTTTCTACAGACGTCGGGAATCGATCAACTATTTGCAAAAGAACAAGATGGTCAAAATAATAAGATCGAGTGGCTACTAACTTTCTAAGAAAGTCGAAATTTTTTAATTAACTCTCACAGTAGATTATTTTGAAATAGGTATGTACGGTATAATTGAATAGACATTTTATCCATTAGGGGGAAACTTTATTATAAGTGCTAAAAATTATTTTTAAATTAGTTTTTATACACGGCTTCGTAAAATAGTGGAAAAAATCGATAAAAATTCAAGGAATAACTTTTGGAAAAAACGCTCGAACCCGTCGATTTTTATTTGTATTTGCGCATTTTTTCAAATGAAATCTATATACAGTGTGTCCCAAGATAAGGAGGGGCCAGTATGGGGGATCTCGGTAATGGTAAGAGATACAAATTTGGTTAAATGGGAAGAAAGTTGCGCAATTAAAGGACTAAAAAAATTACGTTTAGAAATTCTTGATATGATTTTTCGTTTTTGAATTATCTCAAAAAAAACCGAATTTTTGGATTTTCTTTTTTATTTGTTTCTGGCGTTAATATGAAAGTTAGAGCGAAACTGATTAAACTTCTTTATAGCAACTTTTAGTGGACTTAATGATTACCTTATCAATTTTGTTATCCGACGTTTCGTCTTCGAGAAACCATCATCAACTTCATTTTTTTAAATACGGTCCTGATTTTTTTATGCCAAATTTGCAAAGCCCCTTGTTATTGTAAATTCAACAATGTACCACATATTATGGTTTAATTACGTTTCGAGCTTTTTTCTGACATCATCAGAAAATTTTTTAGATACGGACCTGCATTTCTCATAATTTTGTAAAAATAAGTTCATACAGTCAGTTAGGGCTTTTTACATGCCGTTAAAATATTAAAATGCACATCATAATGTCATAATTCTGATACATTAATTTAATAAGCAACCAATAACTATTAACAATAAACAACAAATAAATTAACAAAAGATAGGCATAAAGAATGAGAAAACAAGCCTTGAAAACAATGTAATACGTATTTAAGGTTTTGAAATAGAAGAAGAACTTAGAAGATTGGTTCTTGAAGCCTTTCAACGTATAACGCCAGTATTGCTGAATAATGTTTTAGATTCTACAGTTAGATGTTATTTATGCATAGAGAATGATGGCAACCTTTTTGAATACCTTCTGTAAATTTAATACCTATTAAATGGTTTCGATGTTCGTTTTGTTATTCTTTCTGTCTATTTTTTGTTCATTTCTTTTTTGTTTATTGTTAATAGTTATTGGTGGGTTATTAAATTGATGTATCAGAATTATGACATTATGATGTGCATTTTAATATTTCAACGGCATGTAAAAAGGCCTAACTTACTGTATGAACTTATTTTTACAAAATTATGAGAAATGCAGGTCCGTATCTAAAAAATTGTCTGATATTGATTAGAAAAAAGCTCGAAACGTAATTAAACCATAATATGTGGCATAGTGTTGAATTCAGAATAACAACGGCTTTGCAAATTTGGTATCAAAAAACCAGGACCGTATTTAAAAAAATGAAGTTGATGATGGTTTCTCGAAGACGAAACGTCGGATAAAAAAATTGATAACGTAATCATTAAGTCCACTAAAAGTTGCTATAAAGAAGTTTAATCAGTTTCGCTCTAACTTTCATATTAACGCCAGAAACAAATAAAAAAGAAAATCCAAAAATTCGGTTTTTTTTTGAGATAATTCAAAAACGAAAAATCATATCAAGAATTTCTAAACGTCATTTTTTTTAGTCCTTTAATTGCGCAACTTTCTTCCCATTTAACCAAATTTGTATCTCTTACCATTACCGAGATCCCCATACTGGCCCTCCTTATCTTGGACACACTGTATACAGGGTGACCCACGTAGGAGGTATGACGCCATCGATGTTTATTTTAAATGGCAACCCTCATTTTTATTACGACATTTGAAAGAACGCATTTTTTTACTTACGCTAAGCTAATTTTTGCGTAGAGGTCACATGACCAAAAAATTTAGAACAAAATACGCTAAATGTGCCATATACAAATAAAAATCGACGGGTCCGAGCGTTTTTTCCAAATGTTTTTCCTTGAATTTTTAACGAATTTATCCACTATGTACTTACGAAAGCACTGTATAGACAACCTAGTAATTATTTAGATTAGGCAAGATCTAGGAGCCCTAATAGGCATTTAGAAACACATTCACTAACCAATTATATAAAATGTCTAATCACGTACAGTCTAAAGATGATGCTATGTTAAGTTCATATACTATACATATTCAAAATGGATTTAGAAATCTTTCACTTGCGATATAAGTGTAACTGATTTGTTTTGCGTTATTGCGAATTAATTGTTGGCTTATCACAATTATTTTTATATCTTTGGAATGCATTATACATTCTCTAAGAGTCCGTTGACATTTCTTATTATTGATCGAAGATTTCCTTTTCAATCCATATTTAATCGTCATTTTATTGCAAACTTATTTCTGATGGAGTTTTTTATATTTTGGAAGAAACATTAATTCATAGAAAAAGTTGCTTTTCTTTTAGCGACAATAGTTGGTACACAATTACGATATAGCGCAAAGAATCGTCAAAATGTGTTCAAAAAACGATAATTAAAAAGTAAAATAAGGTAGAAACAGTTTAATTTTAATATCAAACACTACTGTGCTCCTTCATGGGGTGTTAGTGCCTCACCATTATTATTACTGTAACATAATTTATTAATGCCATATTGCAATTTACATAGCATCTTAACGTAAATATAAATTTTGCTAATTATATTTCATTTGCGGTAGTTGCAAAACTAAGCAATTTGAATTAAATTTCAAATTAGCAGATTCCAGTAATGATTTTTTACTGAACAAGTAACCATGCTAACTAATAATTAATAATTGGGTTTCGTTCTTCAGGGCAGCAATTCAAAAGACGCAATTAACAGGGAGCAAAGCTTGACTAGCACAACAAGTTAAAAGTTAAAAACAATGCTTTAGGCAGCTAATTGCAAATGTTGTAAATGATTCTCAATCTTTCTGATTTCGTGTTTATAAGAATTTATTTACTTCTGCCTTTTTAGCTCATAGCATGCTCCACATAATTGTCTGTGCATTTTGTATAGCCTTCGGCATAGGTGGTCGTTAGCCTTACAGAGGGGGGTAGGAGGCATGTCTTAAAAACCAAGTTGTCACCCCATAAAATGTAATAAAACGTGTACAGAAATAGGAAGCAAAGGCTCCATTTGAATTGATACAACTTTCAATTAAAGATGTACCCATTTCTTGAAAACTTTCCGAAGCACATTGTATTATGGTGGTTGCATATCAAGACATATAGGTTGTTTGTGAAAAATAATCTCTAGGTATGACATTATTTATGTATGTATAATCTATACCTCATTTACCTTGCGGTGTAGAGGCTAGTGCTTTATGCGCTGGCATCTGGCGGTACAATGCTCAACTTGCCCCGGATTCGGGATACATAGTTGGAGCGCGCCTTTTGGTGCTTGCGCAGCAACCATTGTGTGAGTTGTGTGTCTTGGTGATGTGTTGACCTTGTTACTCTATCTATTAGGTCGACATTATTTATAGAATGATAAAAATACATACTTAATTATTATTAAAAAAATACAAAGATGAATTTAAGTATAAGAAAGAACATCATATTTATGCAAAGGTATATTTAATAAATTAACGGATTAGAATTCAAATCCAGTCGAACAATTCAGATTAAGAAACAGAAAGATTCTTAACATTTGATTTAAATATTGCTTGAATTAAGGTGGAAAGTCAATGCCGAATAATTATTTGAAGAAGTCATTCAATATGTCAGGATTAAATAAATATAATAGTATGTAACCCAAGAGTGTTAAATTAAAAAAAAATGAACTATATTACTATGGAAAAATTATTAAAAACAATATTAACGAAATATTGATTCTAAAAATGTGAACCTAAATATGCATTTCACTGATTTTCCACTTTCATACTCTTTTGACATTGACAGTTGTAGAACTGTCATATAATTTTTGAAGTAAGCTTTTATTGAACAAAACGACTTTTACAAGTTAATAATAATCTTTATTACGCATGAACCCGACCTGATTTAAGAGTAATTGTTGTGCTGGAGCTAGAAATATTTAATAAAATCAATAATCAATAATTTATATCAAAGGACATATAATTTACATAAATGCATCTAAAACATAAATTTTTTTATAAGCTAAAAGTAAGTATCATACAGGCTTATATAGTAATTAATCTACCCGAGCTGGTTAAATTAAATAAACTAGATAGCATCAGAAAAGTCAAACTAAAAGGGGGTATAGCATAGTATATATTATCTGATAAGCAACAAATTACTTTCTTTAATAAAAAATTCTAGACTTTTACAAAATTAGAAAAATTGCCATAATATCAATATTAATCTCTCATATTCATCTATATGTGAACACTGCAAACAACCCCTTACTGTGCAGCATCTTATAACGGAATGTGAACAATAACTCATCCACAGAAGAAACCACAAAATCAACAAGGAATTGAAAACCGCTTTGAGCAATAGCGCAACAGAAATTTAAATAATATTACTATACCTAAAGGATGTTGTTAATGTTTGTTATTCGATAACGTAAATAAAAAAAAGCACCAGTATATTACAGAAACTTTATTAACCCTTTACAGCCGATGTGCCGTTGATTTGGGCTATGTTTCTCAGCTGATGTGCTGCGAACTGGTACGAGACCGTCTTTAACTATGTACAGTTACTTAACGACTACTTCTTACTTAAAACTACCTGGAGCCGCCCTGCCGCGCTCACCCCTCCCCTTACTAGGGTGCATGCCTGGAGGCTCCAACATACCGCCCCCTTTGAAGTCCTTTAGGCTTCGAAACAAGAAGAATTAATAATATTATGTACAATAACGTAATAAAGACTGTATAAAACAATTCCTACACCTAAAGCACAATATACAATGATTCTTACAATTAAACAATATATACCCCTATTACTAATACATAAATCGTTTATGTTCACTCATTTAGAGGCAAAAAGCACAATTTGTTTAAATGCCTTCGCAACACTCCGCGCACTGTTTTTACCGTTACCACTCTCACTAATTGGTCAGCCCCTGGATGAAGCTCAATTATTCTCCCCAAGAGCCACTGTTGAGGTGGTACGTTGTCCTCTGCCACGATGACCATTCTTCCTATACGAATATCTTCGAGCGCCCTTTGTCGCCACTTGGAACGCTGTTGCAGTTGAAGCAGATATTCTCTATGCCACCTTTTCCAAAAATGTTGCCGAAGTTGCTCCACTCTTTGCCACCGTGAAAGGCAATTTAATTTTAAATGGGTTGTATCGGGTTCCACCATTGTCATCAACGGTTCCCCGATCAAGAAATGACCAGGAGTCAGTGCGGCCAAGTCATTAGGATCAGAGGTCAGCGGGGTGAGGGGTCGGGAATTTAGACAGGCTTCGATTTGGGTAAGGAGAGTGTATAATTCTTCGTATGTTAATAGCGCGTTACCTATAACCCTTTTCAAATGATATTTCATCGCCTTAACATTTGATTCCCACAAACCCCCCATGTTCGGCGCACGAGGTGCTATGAATTTCCACTCGATATTTTTAGCAGCTAATGTGCTTATCAATTCATTTTGAAAGTTAGAATTTTTAAGAAATTGGGCCAAATCAGCCAATTCGCGTTTGGCTCCTATGAAGGTAGACGCATTATCTGAATATATGCGTGATATATGACCACGTCTTGCGATAAATCGTTTAAGCGCACTTAAAAACGATGCTGATGTTAAATCGCTCACTACCTCCAAATGCACTGCCTTAGTGGCAAAACATACAAATAACGCAATGTAAACCTTTATGGTTCTTTTACCGCGTCCGCGACCCTGTTTGGCCAAAATGGGTCCTGCGTAATCCACTCCTGATATTAAAAAAGGACGTGTTAATTGCAACCGATCTTTGGGAAGATCACCCATTTTCTGCACAATAGTACGGGGCTTTGCATGAAAACATCTCATACATTTATGAATGATTTGCCTTATGGCACCTTTTGCCGCTATAATCCAATATGTCTGCCTTAATGCCGCTAATGTAGCTTGCGCCCCTGCATGCAATTGACGCTCATGTTCACTGATAATAAGCAATCTGGTCAAGTGATGATTTTTAGGCAGAACTATGGGATGCTTTACATCATTCGATATAGCTGCATTTCTTAGTCGACCACCTACCCTTATTAAGTCATCGTCGCCTACAAAGGGATTTAAAGAAGCTAATGGGCTACATTTGTCCACTACCTCGTTTTTCTTTAATTGCCATCTCTCAGCTGCAAATGCCTGCTGTTGTACAATGCGAACTAAAGCAAACGTAGCCTTTTGCAGTTCATTAGATGCCAGCGGCCCTGATTTTGCATCTGTCTTGTTTTTGCAATTTTGAATAAATCTAAAACAGTAGGCTATCACGCGCTGTAGCTTGGAAAAAGATGAAAATTTGTCAATGAACTGCGTCTCTACATTCGTTGTTGTAAAGGCTATAACCTTCTTGCGTTTCTCTATAATCTCAACATTCCCTATCTCTAAAGTTGGTTGTTGGTATTCTTGATTCAACCACGTCGGACCAAAGAACCACGTTCGATCGGTGATTAATTCTCTAGGTAGCAGACCCCTACTAACAACATCTGCAGGGTTATCCCGCGACCTTATATGGCTCCAATTTTCTATTTGAGATAACGACTGAATTTCAGACACCCTATTTGCGACGAAAGTATTTAACGTATTAGGTTCTGTCGCTAACCACGCTAATACAATAGTCGAATCAGTCCAACAATATTCCCTTTTAATGTCTAAATTAAGCGTTTTCTTAACGCTATCCATTAATTTAGCTAACAATAAAGCAGCGCATAGCTCTAGCCGCGGTATTGTGACTGTTTTCAGCGGCGCAACCCTACTTTTGGCACACAATAATTGAGAACTATGTTCATTATTAGTGCCTATTGTCTTAATATATATCGCAGCTCCGAAACCTAATTTTGAGGCATCGCAAAAGCCGTGGATTTCTATTGATTTGAAAGGAAAACACGACACTACTTTACGATTGATTTGTAAATCGTTTAAATAAGACAGTTGACTTAAAAATTCAGTCCACGTCGAATGAATATCCATGGGTACGCTCTCATCCCAAGCTATTTTCAATAACCATAATTTTTGCATTATAATCTTTGCTTTCATCGATACTGGTGCTATAAGACCTAAAGGATCAAAAATCTGAGCTATCGAGGATAAAATCGAACGTTTAGTAATTTTACTACATAGTGTGTGTGTTTTAATTTCGTATTTTAGAAAATCACCATCACAATTCCAAATTAATCCTAGCGTCTTAGTTTCTCCATTCTTATCTAAATTAATTACACTATCTGGCCTTATACCACTACTTCCCGAAAGGATTTGTTTTTCATTTGAAGCAAACTTACGCAATTCGAACCCCCCTTGTGCCAAAATGTCAATTATTTCATCCTTTAGCGTTATTAGCGCATTTAATTCATTCCCGCCCGTAATGAGATCGTCCATATAAAAATCGCGACCTATAATTTTACTGCTTAGAGGACAATTAACTTGATTTTGTAAAGCTAGTTCTTGCAAACAACGAGTTGCGATGTAACTGGCTGGTTTCGTACCATATGTAAGTGTAAGCAACCTGTATGTTTGAAGGGGTTCATTGGAATTATTTCGCCATAATATTCTTTGATAATCAGCCTGCTGCGGATGAATTTGTATTTTGCGATACATTTTTGCTATGTCGCCCGTTAACGCATATTGAAAGGTCCTGAATCGCGTCAAAATTGAAAATAAATCTTGTTGAATCACTGGTCCACACATTAAATTGTCGTTTAAACTTGACCCGTTGCTAGTCCTCGCCGACATGTCAAAGACCACTCTTAGCCTGGTGGTTGAACTAGATTCCTTAAACACCGCGTGATGAGGAAGATAGCAACTCGGCACGTTTAATTGATGTTCCGGAACCAATTCCATGTGATTTAAATGCTTGTATTCCGTCATAAAATCCATATATTGCTGCTTTATTTCTGGCTTACAGTTTAACTTATGCTCTAAATTATAAAATCGCTTTAACGCATTTTGGTAAGACGCGCCCAAGGCCAGCTTATCGTTTTTAAACGGAAGTCTTACTACAAACCGACCATTTACATCCCGATGAAAAGTGCTCCTAAAGTGGTTTTCCACATTTATTTCTTCAGCAGACAAGTGTCTTTGACATGAGTATTGTTCAAGTTCCCAGAATTTAGTTAAGCTATTTTCTAATCTGCTTGCGGTACTCAGGTTGCACGAAGTTCTTGTGGTACTTAAAGCAAATTCTATTGAGCCCCCGATTAGCCATCCAAAATGCGATTTCTGTAAGAAAGGTTGATGGTTGTTCGTTCGTATTTGGCCCACACAAAGAACTTCCCAAAATAGCCCGGCACCTAGCAATAAATCTATGGGCCTGCTTGGTTAAAATATGGATCAGCAATATTGAGATTTACCGGGATTTGAACCATGGCCCCGCTGAATGATCGTGACGGAATATCTTGTGCAATTTGCGGTACTATAAGACATTGCACTTCTGCAGTGAAATTATTATGACGGGACTTGACAGAGACTTCTACCATTTTTTTGACGTAACTGAGACCTTGATTAATACCCGCAATTGTAATATTTGTGTTCACTTGATTCAGAGATAATTTTTTTGCTAAGTTCTCAGTTATGAGATTACTTTGAGAACCTACATCTAAAAGTGCCCTAGCTTCGTGCAAGTTTCCCTTGCTATCACTGACATTGACTAAAGCGGTTGATAGCAATACAGTCGTATTAATGTCCTTGTTTGAACATATCATTGATGTTGATGGCACTATTTCCGATTCATTCAATTGAGAGGCACTGCTAACCTCTGCTAACGTTGTAACATTTTGAACTACATGTAACAAACTATTATGCCTTTGTTTGCATTCGCGGCACTTTAAGGTCGATCGGCAATCATTTGTTTTATGATTATTTCTGAGACAGTTTGAGCATAAATCGAATTTCTCGACTTGCTTAAGGCGATCGGGAACACTTAATTTTAAAAATTCTAAACACTGATATATGTTGTGCGAATTGCGTTTACATTGAAAGCACGACGGTTTGTTGATATTCAAGTATGAAGCATGACGAGGTGGTTTTTCCCTTAAGCTTACTTTGTTTGATGGATTCGCCTGATGTGGCCTTGTTAAAGAGCTTAACGATTCGAGTACTTCGCATCGTTTGTCTAAAAATGTTATAAATTCCTTTAAAGTTGGAATCTCGCTATTTAGACACGATTGCCACTCTTTGTTAGTGGTATAATCTAATTTTTCGCTCAAAATTGGAACAATAAGTGCATCCCAAGAATCAACAGGTAAATTTAGAACCTTTAATGCTGCCATGTTTGAGTTTACCTTGTCTACCAATTGGCGCAGCAAAGTATGAGATGGTCTAGAAATAACTGACAATTTTAATATAGACTGAACATGTTCTTGTATGATTAACCTTTTATTTTCATACCTTCGTTTTAGAATTTCCCAAGCAGAGGTATAATTAGCTTGTGATACAGGCAATGCATCAACTGCATGCAGAGGTTCTTGCTTAAGGCAGGATTTTAAATAGTGAAAACGTTCACAATCATTTAATTTGTGGTTATCGTGGATTAGCGATTTAAAGGTGTCATAAAAAGCTCTCCAATTTGAATACCTTCCGGAGAATTCGGGCAAATTTAGAATTGGTAATTTGATATTAAATTGCGATTCACGCGAATTTTCCGCAGGAACTCTCTGTGACGCAGAACCGGTATGATCTTCCAAAATTGATTGAATTGCGCATACTGTATTAAAATACAGCGTGTCAAAGTTATCCTGATCATCATTTTCTGACAAATCTGGATTAATCATTAAGATTTCCATTTGCAAGCTATTAAACTGATCGTTAATCTCCTTTAACATGGGAAGTCGTACCTTCAACTGATTAACATTATCCCCTTCTTCAAAATTACCTACAAAATTTGCTATTTTTGTCAATCTAGCCTTAACATGACCCCGTTTGTGAATCAAGGTTCCTAATTCCGCCGCCATTTCAATTAAATATTAGAATAGACTGCACGGCGACAAAGATATACACTCTCCGATGGTAGGACGGGTGAAATAGAGTTATGGAAAGGATCACTGACCTGTTTGACCTAATGCCCTCCGTTTTTCTACTGATGTGTAGTTGATGTAATTGGCCTTGATGCTGCTGATATGCAGAGAATTTGATCGGAGTCGTCGTCTTGAAGCTGCTGATGTGCAATAGGAAAACGTCCCTCGTTGGTGCTGCTGTTGTGCGGCTGATGGAGCTCGAATTCCAGGAATTTCGACGAACGAACACACTTTTTAAATTAATTTACCGGTGATCCGGGTCGAAGGACCAAATGTTAATGTTTGTTATTCGATAACGTAAATAAAAAAGCACCAGTATATTACAGAAACTTTATTAACCCTTTACAGCCGATGTGCCGTTGATTTGGGCTATGTTTCTCAGCTGATGTGCTGCGAACTGGTACGAGACCGTCCTTAACTATGTACAGTTACTTAACGACTACTTCTTACTTAAAACTACCTGGAGCCGCCCTGCCGCGCTCACCCCTCCCTTACTAGGGTGCATGCCTGGAAGCTCCAACACTGACCAAGTCATTCAGCTCTTGCTGCGAAAAAGGTCGTGCTCTGGAACTTTCAGAAATATGAAAGTCAACATCGTGATCACCCTAGGTCCCTAGGACTCTGTTCCAGAGTCTTTCGGCATATCTTCTAATTTTTCTGGATTTGATGGTACAGTATACCGGGGCCATTGTCGAATGGAAATTTGAATACACAATTTCTCTCTTATTCTTTAAATTGAACTCTTGTACATTGCAAGAACAAAAGTAGCAGTGATTTTTCGGTATTCTCCTTATAATTGAAATTCCAAACCGAAAAAATGTTGTCTTGCCTTTAGATCATTGTTAAAGTTCTTCCACACAAATAGAACAAACTTTATGAGGAGCCCACGTTTTATTTTGGTCACCAAGTTTTACCCCAAAATACGCATAGTACACTTTTTTAACAGAGTCTATAATATTTCTTTGCTACTTCTTCACTACAAATTCTCCACAGGTAAATTACCATAACCCCTTAAAACCATTTAGTAATATATAAACATACGAACAGCACAAATAAAATCGCTTCAGAAATGAGTGAAGGTTAACTTCTACGGAATATGACCAGTTTAGAACACTAATATATAAGACAACCTGTCCACACAATGTTCGAATTGCAACTGAGTAGATTTTTATTTCAGTAGAATGAGGAGGATCTTGAAAGAGTGAGTCATCGCATTAGCCCATTGTCTGATAAAGATATGACTCGTAAGTTCACCAAGTAGGGTCATCTTACATCATCAACTTATTAGTCATATTACTGTATCAAAACGAAAACATTCTACTGTATAACAAAATTAATATTACATAACAAAAGGGTACTAAAGCAGACTTACAGTGTAATACACAAAAATAGTGATTTTGGGAACGTTAAAAACGAAAATTTAAATTTGCGAGAAAATGGTACAAGATGTTTTTTGTAGGTACTATTTTTTCTGAAATGACCCCTCAAAAATCTAATAAAATCATTATTAGTTTTCATACTATTTTTTCATTGCGAACCTGTAATTTGCATTTGTTATTCTGTTATTTATTTCGTTGATATAAATTGTATGCTCCTCATGGGACAACTACAGTCTCGGATTTTTGTGACGCCTAAGCACGACAATAACAAATAAACGCTACTTGATACAGGTTTAATAGAAATCGAAATACTGGCATAAAAATTTCTTCATGACTGGCCGGTTATGTAAAAAAATTAGGCCCGTCCGCCTAACATGGATATATTAGAAACTGCACCTGACACGCTAACGACGTCGTGTTTGATATCAAAATACTCGGCCTTTGGTAAGCTACTAGATGATGCAGAGAAAGTAATTCTGGCTGGTCATAGAAAACACTTAGAGAAAGGTTTACTAAAAAGGAGCCAATCGACCCCTCCCCCCCCAAGCATTGGAAAATAACCCCGACATCGCAAGCAAAATTCAGTCGATTTTTACGGGCGAACATTCCTTGTTAGCCTAGAGCCTTTGCAGTCGATTTCTCCGGCCGAACCTTTTCTGATTGCCTAGCCTAGCCGAACCACTTGTGGTCCAGAGTGTTTTAACATCTTCCTTGGACGAACCTGCTTGGTTGTCCCAAAGCTACTATTTCACCAAGAAGCCGAACCACGCTTTGCCTTCGCAGCAACCCTGTCCAGGTCGAATCCCTAGTTCGTCCGCCACTATATGCCTGCAGCACCCTCGATGGTGGAACTTCCTTGTTGACCCACAGCTGCACAGTTTCATCCACGAAAAATTAGTATCTCGTATTTTCTCCTTTTTCTAGGCCTCGCACCTTAGCCGAGCGCCTCTTCGGACTCTCGTCATCCCCGATCTCAATATCACCACTCCCCAGTGAAACCAGAGGAACTGGAAGCCTTTAGCGTTATTAGTAATATTGTACATAGTAGTTCATATACATAAAGAAAATAAAACCACTGTAAATCACCGCTTCAGTGTTCAAATTACAACACCAACTCTAAGAAGCTGAGCTAGAGAGCATGTTATAGTAATTGAGACCCCAGCGCCGGAGAGTAGGGTGTGTTATTATCGTTATCTTATTTTTTCCTGCCTTTATTATCATACCTTGTTTCTTAATAAGATGGTTCCATATACGAGGTTTGTTCAAATAAAGACCGAACTTTTGAAATTGCGTCCGAACCGTGTACAATTTGAATTCGCGCGCCATGCTAAACCTAGCGGCATTCTTTCGAAACAAAACGAGACACTTGCCGCATTGCGGTAGTTTGATCGGTTGGCGAACAGAGCCGGTCAAGTGAACACGAGCAGTCAGCGCTCTGCTAAGTAGTGAGAAAGTGAAAATGAAGGACTTTGTGGAGCAACGTTGTAACATTAAATTTTGCTTTAACTTCGGTAAATCTTTTTCTGAAACATGGGCATTGCTTCAGCAAGCCCATAAGGAGGATTGTATAAGCCGTACACAATGTTACGAGTGGTTTACGCGTTTCAAATCGGGCAGATCATCGACCGACGAAAATCCAAGATCAGGACGACCCTCGACGTCAACAAACGATCAAAACATTGATGCTGTTCGATCTGTGATTCGTGGAAATCGCCGTTTAACTGTGCGGGAGGTTGCAGAAGAAGTCAGAATCAGCATTGGGTCGTGTCACGAAATTTTGACAGAAAAACTTGGCATGCATCGAGTCTCAGCAAAAATGCATGACAACGCGTCCAGTCACTCGTCTCTGCTTGTTGGTTAATTTTTGGCCAATAATGGAACAGCCGTTCTTCCCCATCCTCCGCATTCTCCAGATGTGGCTCCAGCAGACTTTTTCCTATTTCCCAAACTAAAATCCACCTTGAAAGGACGTCGTTTTCAAAGTGTAGAAGAAATTCAAGAGAAAACGCAGGCACAGCTACGAGACATCACACCAAACGAGTTCCAGGGAGCATACGAACAATGGAAAAAACGATGGGAGCGATGCATAGCAAGCAAGTGGGAGTACTTTGAAGGAGACAAACATGTGTAAAATTTTAAGTATTGTAATAAAGATTTTATGGCGAAAGTTCGGTCTTTATTTGAACAAGCCTCGTATTTATTGATTCTTGTAGTTTTCCTTTTTCGCCTGTGATTACAACAATATCATCTGCATAGATCAAAGCTTAGACATTTACACGCCCAATTTTTCTGGTTGTTGTTTTCCTTTTGCTTTCCTTTATAATTGTATTCATCCCGATGTTAAATAATAAAGGACTAAGACTGCCCCCTGTTTATATCTCTTTCTAATCTAAAAGTACTTGAGGTTTATCCATCATTGGTATCCCTTTGAAAATTATTAATGGCATCAAGGACTTCTCTTGGGATATTCAAGTCTGGTAATGCTTTCCATAAACTTTGTCTCGGAACCGTATCAAAAGCTGCTGTTAGGTCCAAGAACGCAAAATATGCTGGTTTATTAACTTCTCTTTCTCTATTATTGGCTTTAATATAAATGTTTGAGCTGATTTTTTCTAAAAGCCGCTTGTTCCTCTGCGAACTTGTCCTCTGTTTGCTCTCAAGTTTTAAGTATCCTGGTATATACATTAAGTACCACTGATCACAAGCACATTGTCCTGCAATTATTTAAGTCTGTTGTATCTTCTATTCTGTAAATCGGGATAATTATATTCTGCTGCTTTTTTTTTCTCCAAAATTATTGACATATTTTTCTAACATTTTTTTAGTTCTTCTCTATATTTAATTAATTATACAGTTATTTCTTCTTTTCCTACCATCTTTCCTAGTTTTATCCTTCGTATGGCGTCCTTTACTGCTAGTATTATTATTGACTTATTTATTTCTTCTTCTCTTTTGTTTCTGTGTATTTCTATTTCTACATCTTCGTGATCTTCGTTCCTATGTTTCTCCATAAAAGTTTTTCTACGAACTTAGTATGTTTTCTGTATCTGTCTATATCTCATTATGTTCATTTTTAGTGGTTTGCAATATTTTCCTCTTAATCGTGTCATGGTCTGCAAAGTATCCTGTTATTATTTCTGTGGTTCTCTGCTATACAGGGTGTCCCCAAAATAATGGGACACCGATAAGTCATAGATTGCTTACGTTACAATAAATCGATTAAACCTAATATACCTTAGTACAAAGTCCCTTCAGTAAGAAGTTATAGGACCTTGAAGTTCAATTTTTTATTTTTTATTTTTTTTATTTCCACAAATGTAGAGATACCCATTTGAATTTTGGTATACATGGTTACTATTATATACTGCACTAACAAAATTTTTTTCATTAATTACACAGTCAAGTGTAAGAGGCACTTTACCTATATTTGAAATTTTTTTTAATTATAACTTTGTTATCTGTAATATTTTTTGAAATTTTAGGTTATTATCTAAAAGAAAATTAAAAAGCACAAAAATAATGTACTCTTAGTTCTTAAGCCTACACGCAACCGTTTACCTTAAAATGCCCATGAAAGGTTTTTGGTAGTCATTAACACGTGCAATTATCAAGTAGCCATGATCACAAAAACAATGGTCATCTAGTAAAAAACAATGATAAAACCATTAATGACATTAGTGACATAAGAATTTGTTCTTGTGTGTTTAAGAAAATGCCGCTACATAACGAATTCTCTAATGCTGAAGGGTTTGTTATGTCGCAGCCTTTTCGTAAGCACAGAAGACAAAAAACTGATGTCACCAACGTCATTAATTGATTTATTGTTGTTGTCTACTAGATCACAATCATTGCCTATTGTTTTTGTGATCATGGCTACTTGATAATTGCACGTCTTAATGACGACCAAAAACTTTTGATGTGCATTTTAAGCTAAACGGTAGCTCTTACGCCTATGAACTGAAAGTACATTATTTTTGTGTATTTTAATTCTATTTCAAATAATAACCAAAATTTTGAAAAATGTTACAGATAACGAAGTTAGAGCTAAAAAAAGTTTTGTAAGATAGGTAAAGTACCCCTTACATTCAAGTCTAGTTTATGAAATTTTTCCTATTAGTGCACTACAAAATAGTAAGCATGTACACCAAAATTCAAATTGACATCTTTACATTTGTGTAAATTAACAGAAAAATTAAAAATTGAAATTCGAGGCCTTATAACTTCTTACTGAATGGACTTTGTACTAAGGTATATTACGTTTAATCGATTTATTATGACGTAAGGAATCTATGACTAATCGGTGTCCCATTATTTTAGGGACACCCTGTATAGTTGGTTTACAAATTCCTACCACGTTCTTCTTTTAGCCTCTTTTACACATTGTTTTACTTCATATCTTTTCTTAGTATATTCGTGTTTATTTCTTGTATTTTTCTGATTTAATGTACTTTGTCCTTATTTTCTTTCACCTTTCCTTTCCCTCGCTATTCCACCATTTTGTTCGTTTCTTGTTACTAGCAGTATCTATTCTTCTGAATCCACATACTTCCATCGCTGTATTCAATATTATCGCCTTCATAGTTTTCAAATTTCGTGTATGCGTTTATAGTTTTTTTTTTGTTTCTTGGCGATTTTTCGGTTATTATATTATCATATTGTTGTCTAATTACTATAATTTTCATTTTTTCAATGCGAACTTTTCATATATTTTGTTTTTAATTATTCTAAATGGTTTTCGTCTCCAGTCTAATAACATGATGCTGTCTTTGCTGTTTAAGTCAGCCCCTCTAATAGCTTTCACATTCATCACCTTTTATTTATATCTTTGGATTATGTTATGTAGTTTAACGTGGTCGTTACATTTGTTCCTTCAAAAGTTAGCTGATGTATTGTTTTATGTTTAAAGAAGGTATTTCCTGTTACTAATTACTCAGATAAAATGCCGATTCTGACCTTTCTCTGTTTTCGAGCCATCCGATATAGTTTGGTATGTTTTCTTTTCCTATTAGCACTTTATAGATGTTTTCTTTTACCTCCTTTCGTATTACTAAAGTAAACTGGGTTAAAGTGAGAAGTGTTTCGAAAGCTGCAGTAGGACTGGAACCTATTAATAACTTATAACCCAGTAAACCCACAATTCAAACTATTATTGCTGAAATCCAATAGCAAAATTACCCTGACTAAGTTACAGTCTCATTATGTGCTTCCCAAAAAGCTAATTTCTAACAAAAATCGCGTTACGCAACTTTTCTCGCAGAGACCTCTCGAGAACGGAGCAAATGTTATCGCTTTATGACTAGAGACTTTTCTGGACACCAACTGGCGCTATAATGGAATTTACACGTGTCTACCATTTTGGCAATTTAAAAAAAGCAAGCGAAATTCGAAATGCTCAAAATAATTAAATCGTTCAGCAAGACCTATGAAGAAATACTTTGAAATGGAGAAACCGTACCTTTATTACCCTTTTTAACTGAGACAGCATAACTTTTGATAAAATTTTGTTTTTTATTGACTTTATGACCAAAGTAGCTTGAGCAGAAAATTAATGTTCTGATATAAGTACTAATATATTATTTCTCCATTAACTTTATTTCAAATATGTAGATACATTTTCACATGTCTTCTAAGAATTGTAAACAAGAAGTAAAGCAATTTTCTCTTAAATTAATAGCAGTATGCAAAGCATTTGAAAAATATTGAACCTGTTAGGATATGTTTCTATCACTATGGATTTGTAGTTGTCTATTCGGATGTATTGCTTAATCAAAAGAAAAGTAGAACAAAATTCTCTTATTGGATTAAACTTGGCAAAGTTATGATGTTTTGACCAAAATAAATAATAAATATTTGTTTTTCCAACTCTTGGTATAGGTTGTTCTCAGTACCGAAACCTAATTGTTTTACATTGATGTGGTACTTACAACTGCCCTTTATTCGTTGAATCCAAAAGTTATAATTTTTACCTCAATTGTTACATCTGAGATGCCATCTTTAATGATTAGCCTGTAGAGAAAAGTGTTGATGATGAAGATGACATATTTTATTCTTTATCTTCAACTTCTAAAAAACATTTATTTATGCTTGACCGGATAATACTAAAAATTTCTTTCAGTTAAAAGCCAACGCTTTAAAATTATTATATGTAGCACATTAACATAAATCTTCCTGATTCAATATACATATAATTCAATCGTTTCAGCAGCATGAAAGCAACTCCTTGATCTCGCACATCTGCCCAACTCGTCACCATGGAGGTGGACCACATTTCCTACATTTTTGGGAGCTTTTCAAGACGACGCCAAAGCCAAGAAGTCGGTAGCGCCAAGAGGCGTTCAACGGAAGCCTTGAAGATATCTCATGACCGCTCCAACTCCGCCCCACACACCTCCAAAAAGGCAGAACTGCCTTGTCCAAGGGCCAAGAGCGTGTGCAACTTCAAGCAAGATGAAAGCAAATTCAAGTGTTCAATGTGCAAAAGATATTACGTTGAACCCAGGGTTCTACCCTGCCTCCACACTTTTTGTACAAGGTGCTTGCAAGAAATGGAAGCGCATGATTACACTGCTTGGAATCGCAATGGATCAGATGGTAAGACAGTAGAAAATAAAGAAGTGCTTACAAGTTTGATAGCATTCCAAAGTTAGTACAGAGTTTATATTAGTATGAAATTTTAGTTTTGTTGCAATTCTAACTTTCAAGTATATTTTGAGCTTTGCGTGTCAGTGAGGACCGTTAAGAAGGTAGTACTATTAAACAGCTTGAGAGCTTATGAAGAACTTTAAATTGCGAAGCCACAAAACGGTATCGATATGTATCACGTCGTTAATTAAATTATAACAACTATGTACGAAGCTTATTTAAAAGTAAATCATTGTGTTTGTAGTTCTGCGCAAACAATACCCGCATAATGTTTTTCTGTGCTTTATTGTGCCTTTATTTTCATTTATGTAGTGTTTCACAAATATTTAAAAAAATACTTCCATTAGCATTAAAACACGACCCGCTGCTTCACCAGATTATAAACTGTTTTGTCAGAACTATTCTATAACAGTATGTCGCATATCAACGCCGGATGTCCTTTTAGCACTTTTTTCAGGGGACCAAACACGTGAAAGTTGTAAAGCCATCATTACTGGCTGTATGAAGGACACTGTTTTATTCCTACCCAAATCCTTTAACTTTCACTGCGGTAGGCAAAGTATATGCATGCAGTTTTTGCAGACACATGAATAAAATCAAAGTTGCTTGTTGAATGCCCCAAATGCGGTGGTTTATTAAATAAAATATTATTGGCTTCTATCCTTCTATTATCGGCAATATTATGTGAGGACTTGAAAGAATTACAGCTACCTAAATTGTTTAGAGAAAAGCTGATGACAGGTCTTTTCGTCGTTCAAAAAAGAATTAGAGCATTTCTCATTGGCCAGCGACGAAGATGATTTTGAAATAGCAGATAAAGATGATACATGGTCGTGTAGAACTAATACAGAAGACGATATTATGCAGTATTTGTCAACCGAGCACTTCAAAATAAAATCTATGTTCCCTCCAGCACTTTTTTGCCAGTGTTGGAGAAGGGGAAATCTTTGAAAGACACCTCTCATGGAGCTTGATTCATCTTAGAGGGTGACCCAGACCCTCTTCGCCGAATTAGTAGAGAGCATCCCGGAATCAGTATCCAGCATATCTTCAGAGTGCTTTGTTTATCCCGTCTATTTTTCAGTTACTTTTCCTCATTTTCATTCGATTGCCTTCTGCTTCTTCTCTGTTGTCCATAGGGGTATTAATCTCTCAGGTGCTCTTCTTTTCTTTTATTAACAAATATGTACTTTATCATTTTTGCGATGTCTTCCTAGCTTTCTTCCTTTTCCACTCAACTATGTTGTCTCTGTTCAGAATTCTCTGATTTTGGTTTCTACCACTTTTTTTTCCTCGCACCACCTTTCACACTCTAATATCGTGTATTCGGTCGTGTCTATGGCATCACAGTATCTGCATCCGTTGTTCTCTAATGTGTATTTTTACTAGATAACTTTCAAAGTCACCATAACCACGTATAAATTGGGTGAGATAGAAGTCCACCTCTCTGTTCTCTCTATTGACCCACGTCTTTAAGTCCAGGATCAGGAAATTTTCTTGTGTTTTCCCCCCAGATTCTGTTCCATTTTTCCATTACGTCCCTTTTGATGTCAGTTTTCTTGTCCTTCTCGTCTTTGAACGTCCTTGTTCTCTCCTCCATCTTTAATTGTATGGGCATCAAGCCGGTTATTAACAGTATTGCCTCCGTAAAGGCTGTCCTGTAGGCCGACGTCATGGCCAGCGCCATTTCGCTCAGATTTTTTTTCTCTATGGGTCATATCAGGCTGTTGGCCGCTGTGAAGGCATTTAATCTGAATAGCTCCTCGAGTTTAGCCTCTATTATGAGGGCTGTATCATCAGTATATCCTCTGTGCTCTTCGGCATCTTCATCCTAATTACTGAGTCGTAAAATTGCATATTGTGACATCGATGTGCAATTTTTGTGTGCCCCTGGTGAATACCGGTTCATCCCTTTGTTAACTATGTTACCCTGTTTGGAATACTCCACTCCACTGCCATTTCTTCTCCTTGATCACTCCTTGCTGCGCCCTCCAGCACTTACTTAAAACTTAATAACAGTTCAGGGAATAACAGACGGTTTTAATATACAAATAAACTAAGTGCCAAAAAGAAAGTTAAAAAATAGCTGCAGCATGTCAACCCGCTACTAGCGCCACTATGAAAGGGTTAATTAGATTTCGCATAGGTGCAGCACCGTGTGGACGTGCGTTACCTTCCAAAAAAATACCATATTTGTGAGTGGCATGTCTTTTGTGAATTCTCTCCATCTAAAATTTTTATACTGCTCAACTATTACAGTTTATCGTATTCCATAAATATCAAGCATTCTCACATGGTTTTTATGTGGCGTAAACCCTTCCGTACCTAGTTAAAAATTTAATCACATCTCCCAGATTGAACGAAAAATGGAAATAGCAACGGAATAGCAAAGACCCTCTCTGTTTATTATATGTGAAACCGCAGCACAACAATAAACAACATCAATAAACCTGTTTAATGTTTTGTTCTGTTCTGCACGATGTATTTTTATCTTGTTGAGCAAGATTTTTAAAATGTAAGTTAAACGTTTTAGACCCCAATCTATTTATATTTAAAAACTTGTATTTTTGGACACAGGATAGTTATTTAAACGCCCTGCAATTAACTTTATTTTGCATCATTTATTAAGTTATGACACTTCTTTTTTGGCATCGCGTGGCAGATAGTTTTTGTCATCAGCTGCCGTTTTTCAAATCAACGTTATGTGATATGATATGCATCAGTCCTCATTTTTTGTAAATTCAAATGTTATTATTTGTAAAACCTTAAAACTATAGCTGCGTAGATATACTTTATTCCAAAGTATTATATTTCTCTTCATTAAAATGTTATTGCCTACTAAGAATACTAAGATGTTTATTATAAACAATAAAAAAACTATTAACAAATAAAGTCGGAAGAAAATTTTAAAATCCACCAACATTGCATCCCTCTCATAAATAAAACTGGAAACGTTGTTTGGTGGAAAACCGAATATCAATGACTGTTTTTCGAGGTTATGTCGCTTTTTGGATTTGTAATAAATGGTTTCTGCAACTAGGGTAGGAGTTTTCCAGATTCATATGTTTCACTTAGCTTTGGTGCAAGATAGCGAGCATAAATTCGTGCACTCATTTTACATTCAATAAAAACCACCGCTTTCTAATTTAAATATCACGTACCATACTAGGGTAATTTTTATTTAGCCAACGTACCTCAAAAGGTGCTGAGTGGGGGCTGGTTTTTTTAATTTGCTTCCGACTTCACATCTTTATAACGTCATAAATAGTTTTTTTTGCATAGTGATCGTGAAAGTCGTCTTTTTTTAACGAAAAGTCGTATTGAAAGTTCCATTTTTTTAAGGCAAAAATCTTGAAAAAAGTACACTTTTTTTAACTATTTTATTGAAATGTAAATTTGACAGTTGTCAATTTCGAAGTCCTTTTCAACTAAATTTCGACCAAGAGATCACTATGCATTTTCTTGATTAACTTGGGCTTCGCCCTCGTTATCAAACTGCAAATTCATGAAAAAAAGTATAACTTTCAAAACTAGTTTTACAAATTACTAATTTTGAAATATATTGTAACATTGTTTTCGAATTATTATATAATTTTGTTTAGCTTTTTGGTAAGGTATTGGCACTAAAATTCTGTAATTTTAACTAATGTCCCGACTTTACATCTCCTTCACCTTAAGTCATAAGTTCAGTTCCAATGTAAATTAATACTAGATCTATAAGACCTATAGCTCTATACTGAATATTTTACAAGTATCCTGCACTCGTTTTTACTTGCTTTGAGCCTTAACTACTAAATTATAGTTTATTTTTATAAAATTTTAACTAGCTATTGACATTTAAATAATCCAGTATCTTAGCAATCAAAAAACCAATCTCGTCAGTATAATGTCGGAGGCTCTGAATAAAATACTGGATTTGTAAAATGCGTTGAACATCGCACATGAGTGTTGCAGTCTGCAGTCTTCTTTCTTTAATTATCTACTTCGTATTTTTTTATTAATTTCTGTACACATTCTTTTCCCTCTTGAATGCCAAATTCAGTTATACAACTCCTTTCCGACATTTTTCTTTTATATGCATTTCATTTTACTATGTATATGCACCATCTTAGTTCTTGAAATAGTTACAAAGAACATGTTTCAGTTGATATGGTAGAAACACTCTGTTAGCTATATATTTTGGCGTAGGACATTTAAGTGCGATTGTTTATGCGCGCACTTTTAGACGCGAACACTTAGACGTTGACGCTATTAGGCGCGTGTACGTTTAGGCGCTACAACTTTAGGCGTAGGGGCAGTTAGACGCCACATGAATAAATTTCACATTAGTGTTGAAATGTACTTTATTACCCAGCTGAAATAAGTTATTTAACTAGACCTTGAGAGTAATCATTTAAGACAAGTTTTTTAAAGATCGTCTCGCCATTCAAAAGTTATGTCTTTATAAATTAAAAATTTTTTTTGGTGGCCCGTTTTTCACCGCTGGGTGTAAATTTGATAACAAACTAATACAATAGCACAGCTGCGCTTAACGAAAGTCAGATAGTTGCACGAAAATTAGAACCCGTCTTAATTTTAGAGATGTTTGACAAATACGATTGGTGACGTCATAAATAATAGGGTGTATGACAAATAAATTTGATCCGACAAAATGGCTGTGTGATCTATGCTTAAGTTAACACTGGTAAAATGTATGAGTCGAGCACGTGACTTTTTAAATGTACTGAAAAAGTTTTTATTTGTATGTACAGGGTGTTTCTTAAGACGACCATGTAGATTTTGGAGGTACATTGTAACATAAAATGAAGTTGAAAACTCCACTAAGGGTTTCACCTCAGATCCGTAATCTTATATATATTTCTAAAAGTCCTGACTGACTCACTCACTCACTCATCAACGCCCAGCCCAAACCCTTGGACCTAGAAAGCTGAAATTTTGCACAGAGGTTCCCTTTATGATGTATACAAGGAATAAGGAAGGATATTTCGAAATTCAACCCCTAAAGGGGTAAAATGGGGGTTCCAATTTTGTATGGAGAAATAATATTAAATAGACATTTCGACTTGAAACTTCGTAGGAGTACTCCTAAAAACAAATAATCAAACACGTATTTCGTGATTTTCCGAAAATCAACCCCTTAGGGGGTGAAATGGGGTAAGTAAGCCTAAAAATCGATATGGGTGTCGTTATTGAGGTTTTTTGGGACGTTGATTGCGAAAATTACATTTATTTTTAAGTCCAAGACGGTGAACATGACATAAGGGAAGAAACGGGACGGGACGGAACTAGACTGGACGGAACGGGACGGACTGGACGGGACGGGACTGAGCGGGACGGGACTGGACGGGAAGGGAAGGGACGGAACGGGACGGGACGGGACGGGGCAAAGCGGGACGGGGCGGGGCGGGACGGGTCGGGGCGGGGCGGGACGGACGGGACGGAAAGGGAAGGAAAAGGATGGGATGGAAGGGGGGGGATGGGATGGAAGGGGAGGGGCGGGACGGGGCGTGATGGGACGGGACTAGACGGGAGGGAAAGGGGCGGGACGGGACGGGACGGGAAGGGTCGAGACGGGGCGGGGCGGGGCGGAACGGGATGATACGGAAAGAAAAGGAAAGAAATGGGATGGAAGGGGAAGGGACGGGACGGGACGGGAAGGTACGGGACTGGACGGGAAGGGACTGAACAGGAAGGGACTGGACGGAAAAGGAAGGGACGGGACGAAAAGGAACGAGACGGGACGGGACGGAAAGGGAAGGGGAGGGAAGGAATGGGATGGAAGGGGAGAGGCGGGACAGGACGAGACGGGACGGAACGGGACGGGACGGGACGGGACGGGACGGGACGGGACGGAATGGGACGGTACGGAGACGGGGACGGAGAAAGGGACGGGGACGGGGATAGGATGGGATGGGATGGGATGACAGAAAATAATTAGTCATTATTTAATACACAAATAACGAACCTCGCGCGAACGAAGTCGCGGGTAAAAGCTAGTTTTCTTATAAAACTTAAGGAACATCTTTGAAAAACTTTAAATTAGATAACACCGTTTTATAAAATGGCGTTCTCTTGACGCTTCTGACGTCATTTTATAAAATTTCTTTAACCAATTTTAAGGCTTTTGTCACCCGCCGTTTTAATGCAAGTTCAGTGACTCTCAAAACCTTTCCTTATTTTTTTTCTATTTACTATATAGAAAGTCGGCTTTTGCGCAATTAATTTCAGAAACACTACTGTCAATTTTCAACCAGCGATAAATAATTTTTGTTAGGAAGAGATACATATCACTGGAGCAAAGGTTCCGCTACGCGTCGGACATTAAACTTTATACGCGGGCGGAAATGAATACCGTTGCTCCCTGATATATAAAAATAACTATTAATTAATTGTTTTTAATATTTTCTTAAATGAGGCAGAAACCTTAGATACGTTTTCAACTTCCTTTTATGTTACAATGTACCTCCAAAATCTCACTGTCGACTTAAAAACACCCTCTATAGGAAAGTGTATTTTGCTCGGCTTCTCAATACTCTTTTTCCATTTTTCTGTTATGATCCAGATACTTATTGATTCAAAATGTTCAATTTGTTCTTCTTAAACCTGAATTTAAAAATTGCTCTATGTGTGTTATAACCTCTGTTTTTGTTTTATTTATGAATAATTCTACTTGTTTCGAATGTTAATATAATTAAGTCATCATATTTGTAATTCTTGTTCTGTTTACTATTATTACTATGTCGTCGTCATATGTTAGATGTGTAAAACCTTCCGCCGACATTGATTCATTCCATACCACTCTAGTAGATTTTTGAAAACTTTGGCGAAAGCATGTTCCCTTGTCTAACTTATCTTTCTAGTTTTTATATTAGTTTTAACTTTATAGAACTTGTTACTTTTTATATATTCTTTGTTATGGTAGAATACCAGGTATCAATGCGGGCTTCGTCAAGTGACTTTAAAATTGCCGTCATTTCTATTTTGACGTTAGTAACTTTTTGTAACTAAATATCTTTCTGGTACACTGGTAATAATATTCATATTCAAGGCCTGCTCTGAATCACAAATGAAAGTGAATGGAATACACTGTTCATCTTGTTTTTTACTTGTATCATTTTCCAAGCCTACTGGAATCTCTTTTTCGTAAAAGAGGTCGTTAGTATAGACTATTTTGGTTTATAGTTACTATACTGTATATTTTCTTCTTTATTGGCAATTCTTCCAAGATACACGTTGTGGGTTCTTTTCATGGTTCAAGGACTTGTCAACATTCTCATTTCGTAAAGTTTGTGATAACATCATTTGGTACTGCAGATTCGCTTTCAATAACATCTCCTTCCCAAATGTTTGAAATTAATACTGCTAGTTATATAACAATTATTTGCAATTTGAATCTTATCAATGTTTTACACCTTGTTGTTACTATCGCGATTAAGTATCAGTATTTTTGTTTTGATCTTGTTCATTATGAAACCTACCTCATTATTTCCTCTACTTTATGTAACATCTTCATCCGTTCTTATTCCAATAGAGCAATCTCACCAGTATACTTAAAGGTATATGTGTGCTAATTCCTGCTATACTAATGCCTCCATTCTAAAATGAAACTGAAAAATTGTATTATTTCTTCTAATGTACCTAATCATAAACAACTTTATTAATTACATTTTGTATTCTATCATATTAGATAACACATGTTTACAACCATGATTTCAGCATCGTTAAGCACGAAAACCGACAGCTCGAGCATCCGTCATGATTCTGGGTCTGGCGGGTCGGGGTACGAAAGTGACCGCCGCAACCCTCTAACAGAAGATGGCGTCCAACCACCTCCTAGGAAAGGCATATCTTGTCCAGTTTGTGGAGTACGCTCAGTGCTTCCTTTAGGAGGAGTTGCGACGCTGCCCCTACACTACCTTTTGCAGCACAGGATGGTTCTAGCCACCCTCAATGCCTCCTCCACGCGCCTCCTGTGCGACTTCTGCCCCACCGATATTCCGGTAAGAAATTTCCTCGCACTGCTCCAAGGCGTAACTAATAAAATTCCAGGCCTTATTTAGGTGCACCGAATGTGCCCTTAGCTTTTGCGAAATGTGTGCGGAAGCGCACAGGCGTCAAAGGAATTGCGCCCAACACGAGGTGCTCCATCTTGAAGAAGCTCGCAGAAGAGGGATCAACCGCGTCAGGCGCCAAGTTATGTGTCCTAACCACCCAGAACGAGAGCTGGGGGTTTTTTGCTCGACTTGCTGTCAGGTGTGTTACTAAACGGTGAAAAATGGGCAAAGAGAAGTTTTGTTCAAAGATGTGCGCCCTGTGTGGTGTCGGCATAAAGCAATGTTGGCAACTTCGACGGTGGCTTTAAAATGGAATGACACGTGTTGCAAACACGGGCGTAATATATGCCATATGTTCATGATTTAAATAGTGGAGGATGATTATTTAATTGCTGTTAAGATGTTTGGCCTTGGCGTCTGCTTAAGGATTTCGGCATGTGACTTGAATAGTGTTTAATCGAAAATAATCTTCAGTCCGTTATGGGCGTAATTAAATTTAATTAAACGCAAAACATAATTGGCTATATACACATTCCAATTTGGTTATATGATGAACACAACTATTAGGTTTTGAACTGTTCCTTGTTCAAATTCCATATTTACAACCAGAAGAGCTTGAAATTTTTTTGATATTCAACCCTACATTTGATGCAATATTGCCTCCTTCTCACAGCGTAGGAGAAGGTTTACAACTCCAATTGGCGGTATTTTAATTTGGGGAACTTCTATCAGTTATAATTCAAAATTCCACGAATGGGATAATATACGATTTAACGTGTGCTTATTGATAACTCAGTGTTCAATGACGGCGATTCCCAAAATACTAAGTGAAAATCTCGATAGAAATAACGTGCCAACAAACCTCACAGCATAACTACAAACTCAGTGGAGAATATCCAAATTATCTATTTTGAAAAACATATATAAACCAATTCCACTGAAATTGATTATTGATATTATTAAATAATCAAAACCCTCTTGAAGGACAAATTGAAAAAACATATAGTTCCAACAAGGCGTTGCTACGGCACATTCAACATGGGTTAAAATAGAAATGAGGACAATATCTCCGAATTAATTAATCTCAAAATTCCGAAACACAGAAAATCCACTCCCATCTTCCGTTTTAATGGCACCAGGCTTTGTGTGTGGATAGATCAAAGGAAAGGTATGAGGAAACAGATCGATGATAATTTATCAACATTATTCGTGAGGCTGTACATAAAATTCCTCGAGGTAAAATATAATACAAAATTTTATCGAGAAAACCTTGTCAATGAGACAGCCAGAGGCTGATATTATATTCACACATAATTTTCAAATTCATATTAAACAATCCACTGTTTTTACTTTCTCGCATACGGTAGTATAAAGTATTGTAATCGTCAAAAAAATCGACTTCGATATTTTGACGAATCTTGACGTTTTAGACCTCCTAGAGTCCGAAAAAACCATTTTTCGAATTATGTCTGTGTGTGTGTATGTGTGTGCGTGTGTGCGTGTGTGTGTGTGTGAACACGATAACTTAAAAACGAAATAAGCTAGACCCTTGAAATTATGTACATAGTCATTATTCAAAATTTGTAGATTCCTGTCAAATTTTGAGCGAAATCGGTTAACCGGAAGTGGCACTTTACCTAAACAGGTAGCGGTACCTATTCAAGTAAAGTACCAGTTTGCTTCGAGATATTTGAACAAAATTTTGTACATACATTTCTTATGTAGAAAAACTACCAGATATTACATTTCAGCATGATCGGTTAACCCGAAGTGGCATTTTACCTAAACAGGTGGCGGTATCCATTCAAGTAAAGTACCAGTAGTGGAGTACCTGAAATCTGAGAATGGCTTGGAAACGATTTCGGCCATTATTTTTTTATATATACTTTGGGTCTGTATTTATGTCTGGAGGTGAATGTGACCGCACTATTCAATGGAGGAGGGGATAAATTGGCCCGAAAAATGTGCAAAAATGGGTTTTTCACGGATGCCTTCGACAATTCAATTCGAAATAAAAAAACGTTCGAATAGAAAATGGAGCTATTCTGAATACAAAGAATTTGCGCTTGGATTTACGAAAATCGGTTAACTGGTGCGAAAGTTACAGCCCTTTGACCGACCTCGCCCGTTGGAATTGTTTCTCAGGGATTTCCTACTCAGGGCGGTCGGTCTGATCCTGTTTTTGTAGGGATGGCATGCAATTAGAGCGTCCGTTTCTTTTAAATTTATAGATTCACGGGCATACGAGAAGATATGTCACGGGTAAGGTGCTTGGTCTAAAGGGAGCAGAGGGGGAGGGGGGGCCGCGAAAACCCATTCAAACCCGCCTGATTGCCTCTGTAATTAGCCTATTTTAAAAATCTTAACGCCAAAGAATCCCGCGCTGTGCCTCCTTTAACCAACACAAAGGATTTTAAAAACGCGCGGTAAATAAAAAAATTATAGCAAAAAAGCCTTTTTTATAATTTTTTTTTAAATTAAAATTAATTTGTTGCGGGTAAGAAAAAGCGAAGGGTGTAAAAAAACTACATGATGGGACGCAGCTTTTTTTTCCCCACAATCTGGACTCAGGCACATTTTTGTCCGGTGATTAGGAGGGGAGGGGCGGGGGGTCAAAGTTGCCGGCCCCTAGCAGGGAGACGGAAAGGGTTACAGTATTTACACTTGGTTCATAATGAAGGTCTATCGTTCCTCTTCATAATATATTTGTATCAATTTCCTACGTTAATTAGGGTCTGCAGGAACCCGAGATACAAATTAGAATCTGCAATGCATTTTATGCCGAGTAGCAGCAGGATGCCGGGGGCGTGGCTTACGCTCCCACTCCCGACTTTTGTACACTGTGTTATACTGGGGAGTGGGGATGGCTTAATTTCACTCCGCACTGGTGCACAGTTTAATGAAGAAGTCGCAAGGTGCTTACTAAGTTTATTACATAAACATCTGGTGAGTTTAACACATATACATCACACAAAAGTATACAGAAAAATAGCACACACAAGAATAAATATACAAATAAAGAAATACAAATAATTACAACTTAGTCTAGAACTTAAAATAACTTACTTGCTAACTTAACTAAGGAGGTCTTCGCCGTGGTCCCGGTTGAGAGCAGCGCCTGCCAGTCGGATGCGCACGGCCGCGGGCGCGTCGTGGTCGCAGATACCAGCCAGAGGGAACTCCGGTGCTGGGCGAGCTGGGGGCGATGTCTCAAACCCCTGACTTGTCTTAGAGGGATCTATCCATCTAACCCTCTAAGAACAAGCCTGACTAGTCTCGGAGGGATCAATCCTTCTAAACCTCCAAGAACAAGTGCCTCCTCAACCTCTCGTTTCTCCTTATAAAGCCAAAAACGGCAGACGACGCGTAGTGGTGGGAGAAGTGGGGGCCTGTGCTCGCACTCCTGGTTGGTCGGAGTCCCAATCGCTGACGAAGCTTGCGGGTGGGGAGCGTTCTGGCTCCTGATTGGCCGAGCTCCGAGCGCCAGCGAGGTGGCTGGTGGGGCAGCTATCGGCGAGCATCGGTTTGCAAGATGGCGACCGTTGAGGCTTCCGACGCAACATCGTGCTTCGGCAGCGCGGATGTAACAACTGCTCTACCTTACTAACGCATTGTAATGCTTTTAGTGTCTGTGTGTGTAGAAGCGCGGTAAATTACAATTCAAATTTTTCAACCTTATTTTGGCCACATCTTCCTCAATTCCTATCAAATCAACGCTACAATATATTATATGTATGAAGCATACAGTATAGTATAATAGTCTCGCGTATCGAGAACATTCAGAAGCATCCCGTGGAAAATTGTAGATACACTTACCGCTGCTTGTAGCGTAATGAATCTCCGAATCAACAAAACTTCAACAATATTTATTCTTACTGTACACAGAATAAAATGTCGCAGGAACCACGTGCAACCAATAAGACAGTAGAACAATGAGCGTAAGCCACGCCCCCGGCATCCCGCTGCTACTCGGCATAAAATGCATTGCAGATTCTAATTTGTATCTCGGGCTCCTGCAGGCCCTAATTAACGTAGGAAATTGAGACAAATATATTATGAAGAGGAACGATAGATCTTCATTATGAATCAAGTGTAAACACTGTAACCCTTTCCGTCTCCCTGCTAGGGGCCGGGAACTTTGACCCCCCACCCCTCCCCTCCTAACCACCGGAAAAAAATGTCCAGATTGTGGGGAAAACAACTGCGTCCCATCATGTAGTTTTTTTACACCCTTCGCTTTTTCTTACCCCCAAAAAATCAATTTTAATTTAAAAAAAAATTAATAAAAAAGGCTTTTTTGCTATAATTTTTTTATTTACCGCGCGTTTTTAAAATCCTTTGTGTTGGTTAAAGGAGGCACAGCGCGGGATTTTTTGGCGTTAAGATTTTTGAAATAGGCCAATTACAGAGGCAATTAGGCGGGTTTGAATGGGTTTTCGCGCCCCCCCCCCCCTCCCCTATGCCCCCTTTAGACCAAGCACCTTACCCGTGGCACATCTTTTCGTATGCCCGTGAATCTATAAATTAAAAAAAAACGGACGCTCTAATTGCATGCCATCCCCCCAAAAACAGGATCCGACCGACCGTCCTGAGTAGGAAATCCCTGAGAAACAATTCCAACGGGCGAGGTCGGTCAAAGGGCTATAACTTTCGCACCGGTTAACCGATTTTCGTAAATCCAAGCTCAAATTGTTTGTATTCAGAATAGCTCCATTTTTTATTCGAACGTTTTTTTATTTCGAATTGAATTGTCGAAGGCATCCGTGAAAAACCCATTTTTGCACATTTTTCGGGCCGATTTATCCCCTCCTCCATTGAATAGTGCGGTCACATTCACCTCCAGACATAAATACAGACCCGAAGTATATATAAAAAAATTTTAAAAAAAATAATGGACGGAATCGTGGGCCTTTTTTCCAGGACTCCACTACAGTTTGCTTCAAGGTATTTGCACGAAATTTTGCACATACATTTATTATTGAAAAAAACTCCCAGATATAAAATTTCAGTATGAGAGGTTAACCTAAAGCGGCACTTTACCTAAACAGGTAGTGGTTACCTGAAAATGTAATTTTATCGCTGTATGTATACATTGCAATAAACTTTTCAAATTTGCTAGAAAACAAGGTGAATGCGAGAAAGTCTAAGGGAGCACACTCCCGATTTTTTATATAGTTTAAGAATTATTTCGGAGACTTTCACGGCCATTGTCATTAAGTAGCAAACGACTTCCGGAATTGGACCGTGTCATTATTGAGATCAAAGAACTCAGTGTTTGGCCCACTTTCGTAAGGGGCTTCATCAGGAGGAAAAGCAAGGAATATGCAGTCTGCCATCAATCGCCACCTTCATCCACGCCACCCAAACCTCCAAAAACCAATCCTCCTGCAGCAATAGCCTTTCTTCCATATATCCACCAAGTAACCGTTTCATCATCAGCCATCGCCGAACACCAACGAGATACCGGCCATAAGATCCTTTTTTTATGAAACTTCCATTATCTGTAAATCCCTGCCTCTTCCTTCTATATGGAAATTTCTAAGCCCGCCAACCGTCACTGAACCGCAACGGCATTTGTCTATAAATTCTCGCCTTTTTCTTTCCT
Source organism: Agriotes lineatus (assembly GCA_940337035.1). Lineage (NCBI taxonomy): Eukaryota > Metazoa > Arthropoda > Insecta > Coleoptera > Elateridae > Agriotes > Agriotes lineatus. The sequence goes on along the minus strand of OW679197.1, from coordinate 81,818,531 downwards.
AACGTTAGAAGAGTTTCACCTCTGGCGTGGTTTACACGTTAAGTTACCGTGCTCTTCTATCCCTTCCCTTGCTAAGGAGTTTCGCCTCTGGTGTGATTTACACGTTGAGTTACCGTGCTCTTTTGCTTTTCCTCTTGATTAAGCCCCTTATAAAATTGGGAAAACGTTGAGTTCTGCGACCTCAATAATGACACGGTCCAATCCCGGAAGTCGTTAGTTACTTAATATAAGAATGATTAACAACCTGTAAATTTTAGCCTACCTTGTGTAGTAACTTCTATAATATGAACTTAATGAACAAGCCCATTAAATTTGAAACTTGCAAAAGAAAATATTTCCCAATGTATTTTTATTTGTTACTATGTAGACCAGGGCAAAATAGACCTCTGAAGGATTTATGAGACTGAAAAGGATAATATAGATACCGATAAAAAATTTGAACTATCATATGAACTAAATCATTTTGAAATCGCTTTTGCGAGGTTCAATTGCATATTTTTTAAATACTTTCGTCTGGCAATTTTATTCCTGTATCGTTACAAAAGGCCAGCTGGTAGTTTTTTTTTAAATAATAGGGGAGTCTTTTGGACAGTTCTGGGACCACCCCCACCACTAGTCTTGACCTTGAAAGTTTTAGAGGGGAGTTCCAGAACTGTCCAAACCACTCTACTTATAATAAATAGTAATTTTTGTATTAAGTGGGCGAAGTGAGTGTTTTTGTGCTTTGAACGCACTTCGGGCACGTAATACAAACAATATTTTTTCTACAACCGTCAAACAAGAATATCAATATTATTTCGCGACGTAGTGCGCGAAAATTTTTGGCGCTCTATTGTGCGAAATGCATTTTTTCACGTCGTAAATAAATATCCCATTTTTTAAGACGTTAAAAAATGGCAAACTTCGCGCATTGATAGCGATGCGCGAAAGTTCCCTTTTTTGACGGTTGTCGAAAAAATGTTTGATCATTTATTTTATTGCCTCACCCAGTCGTTACAAATAAAATCGTATTTTCTTTCCTTACACTTCGGCGAAATTCCGTAGAACCATATTTCACAAGTAGGACACTGAATCCAGTGCTGTCCCGAGTTATCATTGTAAGAATTAGCTCCTCGAATACCGCAATCATAACTTCTAGATTACTATGGCTGCTTCTTTCCTCTGGCAGGTGTTGATGAGCATGGAGAATAAGTCGATGAATTTGGTAGGGACGTTAAAGAAGCAATTTTAGCTTTTCTCTTTTTACTGTTCCACCTTCTTCTTGGCTAGTAACAGGTGTTACGTAGCTGACTTACTTACCTATCCGCTGCCCTTCTACCTTTCAGCGTCAAGGGTTGGAAATTTTGGCCCATAGAATTTCTTCCACTCTCTTCTGTCTTTTGCGCTTACCTCGACTTGATTGAAACGGCTTCCTCTTGTATTTAGTAGCTTTCCAATCACATTGTTCCATGTTTTTCTTAACCGACCCCTAGTTCTCTTTCCATCAGTTCGCTTCTGCCATATGATTTTTGTTATACTATCATTTTGATGCCTTATCTAGTGTCCAAGCCAACTCAGCTGTCTACTTCCTATAACTGTTTCCACTTTTTCAGCTTATTGTATCATTTCGTGCTTTCATTATCTTGTATTTCATTCCGCAGGCTTGGATTTTGTTCTTTAGTCTCTTATTCAGTATCCAGTTTTTCACACATATGTTAATGTGGGTATATAAACGGTTCGGTATATCTACTTCAGCTTAATATTTTTTGTGCTGGTTAGACGACGCTCAACTGTTGCTTTGGTTGTCGCTTTTGGTGTTGATATTGTAATGGCATCAGCCTTTGGAACATTTTAATGTAGACAGTCAGGGGCTATTAGTGGGAATACGATTATCAGGTAATACTAAACCCTCACCATTGAAATTACTCTCAAAATTGTCATCGGGCTCTACATTATTACCATCCATGTGATTATCTTATCAGGAATTAGGTGATGATAAATCGCCTCATTGTCCATCTTTATCTGCCAGGTCTGTTTGAGCAACGGATTCCTCCTGAGATAGAGTGAACACCTCATCAGGCAAGACATTAGCACTAATGAGTAAATGCCTATGATTCTAAACCCAATCAAGGCATTTTGCTTGCAATGGAGTAAACATGTTTGCAAAATCTTTCCTTGTGATAACTCGTCTTGGATACATTTGAATGGCTTAAAAATGTTCTATTGATTGGTTGGGATCAATATGTGGTGTATGGACGCATGCAAGTCATTCCTATTTTGTATTTCGCAGCAAATTCTAAAGTTTTGCTAGATTTGCAGAATGGTCCATGGCTGTCTACTATTAAAAGTGCAGGTTCTTCAGGATTCGGGCGATATTTCTGGAAATTTTCATCCACAAAATAGTCTGCTTGTTCATGTAACCACTCTTTGTAACTGTGGCTAATAGCTATATATCAGCGAGAAATCCATTTTTTAACTTATTGGTAGTGTTTTCCTATTAAAAATAATAAACGGGTGAACACAAGGTCAAGTTGCAGAGTAATATGGTATACATATGGTTACAACCAATACCATACCACGGAATTCAAGGCCACAGCTTTCCGCCATGGCGTCAGCGTAGGGAGGCCGACTGTCGATAGAATTTAGCGTTAAATCGCATAGTATAGGCGCAGAGTGTTTACATTTTACATAGTAATTTTGAATACAAAACTAGTATGTATAAAAAGCGCAGTATCAATCCCAAAATCTAACAGGTCACTTTCAAAACTAACTATAAAATATAAAACTTCAAATTTGGTTTATTTACTTGTTAATGTGCTTAGTTTTCTACCCTTCTCTCCTTTGCTCAATAGCTTATATTCTTTTTATCACAATAATTTGCAATCAAAGTACTAGTTGTAGAGGTAAGTAATGGCACCCAAGATAAAAACTAAGTAACCTCCTGTACTGCCCCGGCAATTTGATTTTAAAAATAATTTAGTTTCCTTTTAAGCCAAATAACTGGGACGCAACCTTTTATAGTACATATATTTTCTTTAAAAAATTTAGTTTGTCTACCTTGGTGTGTTTAACTGGAGTAGCATCTGCCCTTGGCAAAATAATGAATCTTTAGGGACACTAAACACATGCACCACCACGTTTGTAGTTTTCTTAGCACCCTAGAATTGAACACTTATTCGATATAATGATGAAAATGCAAACACTAGCACAAAGATGGTTTACTATTGTAATAAACTACTATTACCAATTTTTTCACCGGCAACTGTTTTGAAACGCTAGCAAATCGCTATGCGGTAACAATGCATTTTACAACCATCTGTAACGGTTACTTATGTGTTTATTTGTACAATACTGATGGTAAATTACTCACTCGCATACCACCAAAAACTAACGAAGACACTCAGTGACTTGTTAAAAAGGAATAATTCGCAATTCCAGTCATCGTATAGCTAAGATCTTTAATCATAGTTTAAGTCCGAAGCCATAACTAACCTTCTTTAGCTGCCGTTAGAGAGCTGAGGCCTCTGTCCTTTCGGTAGTATTGTTTCAACTCCTCTTTCTGAATTTTGGATTTGATACGATACACGTCTCCCAGTTTTGTCTAAAATGATAAACGCGACTCGTCACAAAATTATAGATTCAACATTAATTATGTTCAGCCCCTGTAATTTGAAAAACACACTTAGGTCTCCCAAAATACTCTTCTACTGCAGTTTTGTTCAGGGAATTCGCGCTGGTTAACGAAAAACCAGTTGGTTTTTTAGGGTAAGGTCTGGATATCCTCTACGGAAGCATGAAAACCTGTCTTTGCCTGCTATTTTCCTTTCGTTGTCAAATTTGTTAGGTATTTTATTTTGTTTGCAAAAATCTAAAACTAAGTTCCACAGATCTTTTGTCGCCATGTCCACACCCATTCTTTCTAGAGCAGCTTCGTGCTTTCCCAATATATGTCTCCATAAAGACTTAAAACCTAGGGACGATGCAGTTTCCTGAATATGGCAACGAAAAGTTGTCCTTACAGCATTATTGATTCTTGGGGAGGACAAAAAATTATTAGTCAGAGACAGGATTTGAATGGAATAGTTGAGTGCAGTTCACAATTTTAAAGTATAATATTTTGGAAAATTGGCATGATGCAGAATTGGGAAAAAAAATGTCTGATCGAAAGCGAATAAATCGCTCCAAAGTATCGAAATTAAAGCATTGAAATTAACTGTTAATTAATAATTTATTTTCTTCAAAGTGGTTTAGCACTTTTTACCAACACTTTAAGCGCGGTGCTCTAAATCTCTGGCTTCTACCTTTTTTCGTATTACACAGATAAAATTCAATAAAAAAGAACCTGTTTAGTAAACTAGATACTAATGTGGCCAAACATACACAATTGAAGATGTGTGATAATTTAAAATATGTTTTCATCATTTTTTTTGTAAATTGTTGCCCAACTCCAAAAATTGATTTATCTAAACTGGTGGACTATGCAACTTTTAATATTGCATATTCCAATATTTCACCATCAAAGGCGTGTCGTTTGCTAAATTTAACGTAATAACAATGGCTCTTGGTCGCTTGTTAAAGGTTGAAGTCGTAATGTTTACAAACCGCCGTAAAAATCATTATCCCATGACCAAACATCCCCCGGCAGCTGTTAAAAATCCTTTACAAGTCAGAGCATGGCACCCGTAACAGATGCCCAAACACACGGCGAAAAGGCATCATCAGTTCGGCATGTTAATGCTGGGAAACCAAAACATCCGCTCCTAAGATATTCGTTTTACAGGTGATTTGCCGCGAATGCATATCCGCCTTCCACAAGGGGCACACATGCGAGTCTGCTTCGCGTGCCGCGAAATCCTTCACGTCGAACATGAGAGAAGCACTAGAAAGGGTGCGATTTGTCGCAAAACAAGCCGCAGGAATGTCGACCCGTCTGCAGGGAGATTCGAAACGCGTGCAGACCCGATGCAACCAAGTCCAGGAGGAAGTGGAGAAGTTCATGAATTCGTATGTACGTGCCATTGAGCAGCATCGAAAGAGACTGGACGTGCAAATAAGCCAGGCGAGGGATGAAAAATTGCAAGCTATAGAACTCCAGCAAATCGAGGTGCAAAAAAGGCTGCGGGATGTGAAAGACGTGGTAGTCTTCACCGACGAGCTGCTAACTGAAGGAACCGACGTTGAGGTTCTAAGCTTTGTTAAACCTATTTTAAAGAAATTGGAAAGGTACAGTAAGCTTGATCCTTTGCCTGACTGGAGAGTACCAGATAACTTGCAGTTTTTATCAGAAGAAGTTAACCAAGGAGTTGAAAATTTTTCCCCGCTGTATGGCGTCATCACGACTCAGACAGTGTCAGCAAAGCATTGCATCCTCAACCAAGAAGGTATGTACCGCTAATTTGTTTTAAACCCCTAAATTACTAACTTTTAATCTTTATTACGGCGACATGTTTAGATTAGAGTTTCCGTCGCTTGCTTAAAATGGACGAGAACGAGTGTTTGTTTTCAGTTAAAGGGAGTCACTAGGTAGGGAAGTCCATAAATAACTCGAAGGCAGCAATTTCTCTTCTCTTTGTATCGGGTTAGTTTTGACACCGGTGTTGTGTTTCGGTCTAATTTGTCATTACTAGTTGAAATATTGGTTTCGAATGGCACTTAATCTTTCAAAAATAAATATATCGTTTCCAACATCTGCAAAAGCTGCAACTATTTTTACCCCTTTAGTTGCAAAAAAAGTATACTTCCACTTTCATAAAGTCAATAAAGTCAAAGACAAGATTTTCTTCCAATTCCATGGATGTATGCTTTAAACAGAAATAATTGTCTGTAACATAATAAACGCTAAAGCGGCGACAGATGAATCACCATTCGCTGCTTTATCTTTATTTCAAACTTCAGCAAACACCTTAGCAATTCTCCGCATGTGAACTACTCGTAACGGTCGATTTAAAACGTGTTCTCGTGATTTGTGGGGAAGACGATTGTGCCTGTCATTAACTTTGTAACTGGCAACTTATGGCATCGTTGGAATTGCACCAACAACTGTACTGCTAAAGAAAATAAAGAAATTCCAAATGGAACTTGTAGCTGCTGCACTTAAGTGTTCTTTTCATATATTATTTTTACAGTTAATCGGTAGCAGACTTAAATAGATCTTCTAAACGTTTAAAAAATCTAATAAAAGTATTTATAAATAGGAATAGTCGCCGAAACCTACTCACCTAGATAACATAGTAGAATTACAAGAGCGGGGCGAGGTAATTTGGCCATGAAGTGGGTTCAAGTTCTTCTACGCGTTCAAACAAATAATAAAATGCCACGTCTTCTCTTCTACAAAATATAAAACTAATGGATATCTCAACTAAGGAGTAGCAAATTGAGACGTGGGTATAGATACAGCTAGTTTCTAATATTTGCAATTTTACATGCAACAAAAATCAAGCTTTTATTTTAAACGTGTCTGTTTTTGCTAGAATCCTAGAACGATTCCACAAAAGAATGTGACTGTAGCAATGTTAAAAAATTGTTTAAATACAAACCTGTTTTACCATGAACAAAAGCAATATCATTAGAAGACAACAAATAACATTTAACAAAGAAAAAAGTATACCACATGATACACTTTAATGTTGGCTGATATGATTGATAGGTACCTACCAATTTCCATTGATTTTATGGTTTTGGAACCCTAAACTAACAGAATCCACCGATCTATCCATCTTAATCGAAATCCTCTTCTCCCCTCATTGGGTGTCGAAATATCTTTATTTTTTCCTTCTCTTTATTCTCTATAGAATTTTACGCACTCATTCCTAGCTATTGCACAGTCTTGTGCTTGTACCCACTTTTTCTCTTTTTATGTAGTTTTTGGATACGGCCTTGTTCCAACTTTCTCTAGGTCTTCCTCTTGGTCTGTTTCCATTTGTTCTTGTTTTCCATATCTTCTTTCCTTGTCTATCTCAACTAATTCTCATAAAGTGTTCACAGTATATCAGTTGTTCTTCTTTTATTATTTTTTGTGGGCTCTTGTACTTGTCAATTGCATCTGTATGTTTATCGACTTATCTTTCTTTGCTATGAACATTGCCTTTGACTTGTCAGTGTTTCTTTTCATATTCTTTCTATCCAGTGCTTTCTACCATCTTGCCATATTTTCGCTAATCCTTTTCCTGTGTCCGCGAATAGTGCGATGTCATCAGCAAATGCACATTCTGTTAGTTTCACTAACTACATATATCTATATCCCATTGTACATCCTTTTGCTTCCTTCGCTTCTCTAATCATCGTGTCCATCGGCGTAATAAATAGCAAGATTTGATATATGTACTTTTACTTCGTTACTTCATTAAATTTGTTTTCTGTAAGTATTAACCCTACTCCAGCCTGTGTGTTAGTTAGTCGAATGCAGGCTTTCACGGCCGTTGTCCATAATGGTAGGTTCTTCCAGGTTATGCGTGGTCATCCATTTAAACATCAAGTTTAAATCGACGACTCGGAATAACCTACCAATGTGTGTTATTTGTTTTTTCTACTCCACTGTAAATTAATACATGTTCGCATTCTTTTCTTCCAGTCAGCTTTCCTATTTAGTTTTTTGCTATCCATTTTGCTTCTGCTTTTTCCCACGCCCATTCTTTCAAATTATCCATATTAATGTAAATTTGCCAATACAAATCAGTGGTCATCCAACTGAAAATTTCATGCAATATTTTGAAGATTAAGGACACATAAACTCTGTTACAGAAGAGTTTAATAGAAAACCAAGGAAATCATCCTTTATTAATGAAACGCTGCATATAAAATTCATGCCAAAATCATATACATGTATAAAACAGCGCTACAAGCCTATGCCTTCTATGATTTTGATAACTTTCTTCCATTTCTTCTTCTTCTCTCTCTGTTTTCTTTAGGTCCATCCTACTATTTCCAGCCATTTCTTTTTTGGTATTTTTTTTCTTTTGTCTCCTTCTCCTCTTATTAATAGCTTTCTTGGTAGGTATTCCATGCTGCTGCATTCATACCGCATGCCCCAAACAATTCACACACATAGCTGTAATCATTTCTCTTTTAATTTTCGTCACCACCTTTAATCAGCCATATATTTTTCTTAACCTTTTCCTCTTCCTGTTTCAAGTTTCTTCTTAAACCATATCATATACTGGTAACTTTGAGTTTCTAAATACTTGTTGTGCGTTCATCATTTCACTCAGTTTACTGGCGGTCCTGCCTTTTCCCGTACTTCATATATTTCAGGTTCTTCTTATTTTCTATTTATACTTAAAATGCTTTATTTCCTCAATATGGTATGTCATGTCTTCATTTATCCTCACTATTAGACCCTTTCATCCCTTTTTTTTTCTTTTTTGCAATCACTATATACTAACTAGTTTTGTCTTGATTAATCCGTATTCTTGCTCTTTATATTCTAGCAACTTAAATAATATCCTGATTAACTCCTCTTTGGACCTTGTTAATAATGTGATGTCATCTGCATTGATGTCTGTTATAGATAACACTTCCTCTTATTTGGCTGTTACTTTCCCTAATAATATTTTCTTTGACAAAAAGCATTGTCGACAGGAGATATCGTTGTCTCAATCCTCTTCTCACTGCAAAACTTCTATCACTACTCTATTTCGTGTGTTCTTTAGTGTCATTACAGCTAATTTAGAAATTTAAAACAAAATCGTGGTTCAGGAACATTAAGGAATGGACCAATCACAATACACATACAATCTTCCATACGACTCATGACAGACATAGATTTGCCGTAATGGTTGCTGACATCACATGATACGGCACTGGAAGAAGAAGAAGTTATTTTTTCATGAGTACCTAGTTTTGTCATTACCTCACACATCTTATTTCCAATAACTGTGTCGTACACTTGTTTGAATTCAATAAATAAGATATGAAGTTCTAAATCCTGCTCATAGCTCATACTCTAGATTTTTATGGTCGTGAAGATCTGGTCTATTGTTAACCTGCATGCTCTAAGTCCTCTCTGGCATTCTCCAATAGTTTTGTTAGGTAATTCACCCTCGTGAATATTTTATGTCACATCCATAAGCGAAATTTCTCCATAATTTAAGAATACAGTTGTCTCTCCCTTCCCATGTTCTCATTCTCATTCCTTATTCCTACAGTACCTACTTAGACGTTCTTTCTCTTTCTTTTTTAACTTCTTGATGAGTTTCTTCAATGTATATCTTTTTTTATTTGTTTCTGTCACACTGGTTAAAATTCGTTGTCCAATTGCCGTTCTCTACTCTTTTTTTCAGCTCTTTTAAGTTTCTCTCTTTCCTTGTTGGACGTCCACTCTTTGGTCTCAATTGTTATTCATCTTTTACCTTATTGTATACCTTTTACTTTTTTCTTCACTAACTTTTTCTCTAATCTGCCTCTGAATCTCCTATTCACTTTTTGTCAAGTCATTATCAGTGAAGATCTTCATTTCTTACATATTTCTTAATTTACTGTTATTTTCCATCATCATAATCTTATAAATGATTTTTCACAGTTTTACGAAACACATCTTCACCTCAGTTTTCTCGTCATTCTAATATCCACTTTTATTTCTTAATGTTCTACCATATATTCTTTTAGAACTGTTGCACTTTCATCGATGGTTAACCTTAACCCTTTACTTAGATTATTCTGCCTCTTTCCCTTTTCTATCCATTCTAATGTAATTTGCTTCCCATAATTTTTTCAATTTAAGCATTTTATCTCCTTATCTCTTCATTCTCTTTTGTATGGCTTTGATCAGTTTCTCCAATTTCTTTATCTGTTGAATATATTGCGTAGCCACATAATATACAAATGGTCTGACCTCCGAGCAACAAGTGTCGTTTTTGTTTAAGAATAGTTTCTAACATGTTGCACTTATTGATAGTTTCTAAGAGAATTTGTAGATTGATACTACTCTTAATTATATATTATCTAATTTGTCGTAATCAACTTGTTTTAATCATAGTATGGACATGACTACTTTTGCAGTAACACTCACCTCTATTTATTCTATTCTATTATGTAACCTTGCATCTAAAAATTCATCAACCCTAATCTGACTGTTGTTTTGTAGTTATTTACAACTCTACTCAATCTATACTGTATAGGACTATCTAATTTGTTAATTTTTATATTATATTTTATTGTTATAAAAATTGTAAAATTCCAGGTTTAGAAAATCTACGTGTCGGTAGGAAAGCAGAAACAGTTCTAGAAACTCGTGACAGCAATGATGCCCCACTTCAGCGAGGAGGCGAAGTTGTTACTGCAGATGTACGCCACCGTGATGCTGGTGCTTCTAGATCACTATTAGTCTGCATCAGTGATCACCGGGATGGTTCATACAGCCTAACTTTTACACCTGATGTAGCAGGAAAGCTATTGCTGTCTGTAGCCATAAAAGGCCAACCCATCAAAGTATGTAATTTTGCTAACTTAATTAAACCTTATTGACATTGTTGTTACAGGACAGTCCCTTTCCAGTAGTGGTGCGAACTCTAAGACCACACCATGGCACATTTCACTGTTGCAGCTTTTGCTCTAGTGGAGGCAGCAAGGAAGCTGCTTGCGGGTGCGGAGGAAAAATGCCCGGAGGCTACAGGGGTTGTGGTCACGGCCATGACGGACATCCTGGAAGGAGGCACTGGTCGTGTTGTGGCAATGTTTTGGAACATTCGGAATGTGTACGAGCTAATTCTACACATTATCAATTTACTCTCTAAGTTCAGGTTATTGTAATTAGATGTAATGAAATAAATATGTAAAGTACAATATTTAACTGTTGTTGCTAATATAAATAGCTAATACAGTGAAATCTCTCATAACGGACACTCCATTAAGGGGACCCCTCTATTAAGCTGACACTTTTCTTGGCACCGTCAGGAACCAATGTAGTTTAAATGCAAGGGCATCTCCATTAAGCGGACTCTCTGTTAACAGGATGTGGACAGGAAAATTCTTGAAATTTTGAAATATTTCCCTCTTTTAAGCGGACATGTTACTAATTATTATGTGCTTAAATGCTAGGGAACTAGGGGAATTACCTCTTTTCATATGCGCCCCATGTTTTCCAACCTTAATCCTCAGTTATGTACCTGAATTTCGGAAGTGAAAGAAGTGTTCTGCAAAAACGATTTTACTTATCTATAGCAAAGTCTTCTTTGTTTATAGCTGCATTTAATTAAAAGCAGGTAGGTTTTCTTCATTACAGGCTGCAGTTGATACGTATGTACTAAAGCTACTTTTTACAGTAGTGTCATAATGGAAAGCAAACGTAGCATTGTATGTATTTAAAAATGTATGTATTCTTTGTCGATCTATATTCAAATAAAGATTAAATAAAAAACTTGAAAATTAAAGAATTTCTATTAAGAGGACACCTCCATTAAGAGGACAAAAATCGTGGCACCATGGCGTCCGCTTGAGAGATTTCACTATAATTTACTATAATTTTCACATTTAGATAAACAAAAGAAAATGGCACTTATAATCACAACAAAACCATTTATCCAGTTTTGAGCGAACCAAAATTAAAGTGAAGTTGGGCTGGCTATATTGCACGAGACACTAACAACAAATGGACATCAAACGATACCCATTGGAGACCTAGAGAAACAAAAAGAGACAGAGGAAGACCATGGGTAAGATAGGTCGATGACATACAGGTCGACGCATACCCAAAGTAGGTGGAAAACGCTGGCACCAACAGGCTCAGAACAGAGATAGGTGAAAAAGTTTAGAAGAGGCCTAGATTCAAGTCTGAACGGTAGATGGCTAATAAAGAACCAGTGTGGTTTTGGTATGGACAGATCAGTAACCAATCGCACCCTTTGTTTGAAAGACCATGGATAAGATCGGTCGATGATTGCTTTGTGACTGTCATCGTGACTTATTCTTTTTACATTTTCTTCATGTGAACATGTTTCTCAACAATTTGATTTTCTCCAGTTACGACAGTGATGATGATGACTTACCTCGTAGACATTTTAAAGAACGCATTAACTTTGATGGTATGAGTAATTTTGAATTCAAAGAAAATTTCCGACTTTCCCTGCCAGGGGTAGAAGTCGTACTTCTGGCCATAGGGGCTGATCTTGCTTGAACAATCCGAAGAAATCATGCTTTGACGCCTCGAATGCAGCTCCTTATTACGTTGCACTGGTTTGGTAATGGTGACCAGTACCATGGTATAGCTACGATGCATGGGATTTCAAAAGCCTCTGTCTGCAGATTGGTTCAACGCATTACAAGAGCTCTTTAGACGCATTATATCTTGGCCTGCCAATCCGGAAATAGCTCAGAAGTTTTTTACAAAGGGTGGCTTTCCTTCTGTATGTGGTTGTGTCGATGGGACGATCATTGATATAGATGCTCCAACATTAAACGAAGAGCAGTATGTTAACCGACATGGTAAGCATTCGTTAAACGCCATGATGATCTGCGGGGCCAATTTCAAATTTTATGCGGTGAATGCCAACTGGCCAGGAAGCGTTCATGATGCACGAGTTTTGAGAAATTCAGTGATTTTTAACCGCTTCGAGAAGGGTTGGAGGCCATTTCCTGGAGCTGTTATTTTAGGCAACAGTGCTTATGAATTAAAAGAATGGCTTATTCCCCCAATAAATAGGAATCCTAATGATCCAGTTGAACAACGTTTTAATCGGGTGCACAAGCGAACAAAGTGACTAATAGAAAATAGCTTTGGAAGTTTGAAGGAACGATTTCCATGCCTTAACCATTTACGTTTATCTCCACAACGCGTTGCTCTTGTGGTAATTTGTTGTGCAACACTACATAACATCGCTTGCGAGTATGAAGAAGTGGTAGCAAGGGATGAACCTTAAGAAGAGATAGATGATATGCATGTAGATGAACATGAAGAACAAAATGGTCTTCAGAGAATAGAAAGATTGTAAAATTTTTTCGTTAATTGATTAAGTATTTTGTCTAGATTTTAATTGATGTTGATAGTTTTTCATTAATAAAAAACTCAATCCAAACATATTTATTCTACACATCAAATTAAAAAAATCTATAAAGAAATACAAAATTAATCAAAAGGAGATTCCGTGTACACTGACACTTCAATGCCCAGTTCCCTTTCTAATTTGAGTGCCTGCAACCGACGGTGATAAATTTCAATACACAAAAGCTCTTCTTTTAGCTCCTGATATTTGGAGCCTTGCGTCTTCCTCTTTTTATGCGGATGCATCGTACTTTACGTTCCCCAGGCGACCAACTAATAGCTAAAGTGGTCCACTACAAAGGGATTATAATATAAATACCAAAAATTACATCCTTAAGAATTTATATGAATACTTGGCATAATATATAGAGGATCTGACAATAGTAGTCAGGACAACCACAGAATTGTTAAATAAAAATTCAAGCAATCTGCCAGATTTTTGAGAGGTAGGTGAAGCAAGTTCAGATGCACTTAGGCCTCAGGGTGTGCTACCTCCAAGTCACATAGGTGTATAAGTGTCATGTGTAGTCTTGTTACTCTACCTCATAGACCATTCTTCAGAATAGAGCAACGTTAATTGCATCCCTACAACAAATGGTCACCCGGCTCAGTACTGATCGGGTGGACCGTGGACAAAGTTCCACCTATCCATGGATTTGAACCAAGGGCACTCTATCTACTGCACCACCAAAGTGGTGTTCTGCCATAAAAATGGAAAAAACAAAATATCTGGTTCCATAATAAATAATATGCAAGACTAACATCTAAAAATTAAAAATCTAGAGAGCCATAGAATATATTTTTGAAAAAGTCTATAAAGTGGTGTACCAAAGCGTAGAGGTGGATGCGAGATTGAGATGGAGAGAAGAATAAGGGCTAGCGCGCATTATGAACTTTTTGTCGTCCAACAGTTTTGTCGACCGAGTAAGGTATGTTGCAACATAAAATCTCTGTGAACATCAGGAATAAGGTCGTTTCATATATTTATGTTATACTCTATTAAACTGTTGATAAAATAAAAACTTTTTACAGTACGAAATAATTCAATATTATGTTTGCTACAATCTAATATTTTAGAATATAATGGCTTTTTATAATCTAAACAACTGTTTCTGTACTACGATTATTCCAAGTAGCAGGGTCCTCTAATGGGCAACTAAACAAAGTATCTTCAAATCGAACTTCACCTTTTTTTCCACATAAATGTGCAGTACACCACAGGTTTTGACTATACAATCACAAAACTCGGGGGACACATCAATCCGTCTATGAAAGACTCTTCACTTGTTAGCAAGTATTCCAAATGCACATTCGACCATTCACTGAGCCCGGGTTAACAGCTAATGGAAAAATGTTTCTGAACAGTCTTTTGGCATACGGACATAAGACATGTTCAGACAAAC
>OW679197.1:81766018-81804076 GCA_940337035.1 Agriotes lineatus | reverse complement strand
TCTCGATTTAAAAAAACACAATGTACCTCTCAGCACTGAAGTTCTTTTTTATCCCTCACGTCGGCCTTACGGGCATCGACAACTAAATCCACATTCGTGATAAAAAGCTAAATTTCAGTGCCTTGGTATACAAATTACTATTTTTCAAAGAAAAATAGAAAATACAAAATATAGAAGGAGATAGATATATTAAAAAACACAGTTTTACACAAAATTCTTCAAGAGGTCGTCTTCTTTAAATCTCACTTCTACTAGTCATTTTCAATGTTCCGTAATTGTGATAATTGATAGAAATCAATCCTAACTGCAGAGGGGATGTAGAAGCGTTTCCCATTTTAATTCCGTGGGTGCATTTTGGGTTCAAATGGTGATACGTGTTCGACACTTAGTTCGGTGGCCGGGCTTCACCCTTTTTGCCTTAATAACGGTGAGTAATACGAAGGAAATAATTCTTTACTATGTAAAAATCTATGCATATATCACCTTTCATGTCCCAAAAAACACTCAACATCGCCTTTGAAACTCCAATGTGGCGTTTCTGTTTTAGAATAAAAAGACATAAAATCCATTGAGCACATCTTATCTGTACTCAGTTTATCATTTCAAACGTGATTCGATGATTGAATTGATAACATAATCGCCTTTTCGAATATTGACGTCATTCACAGCGACCGGTTTTCGATTTATGTGCTTCCTTGCCGATACAGTTTCAACCACTTCTGCATCTGCGTCTGTATTTTCAATACGGAATCATTTGCATACTGTTTGATCACACGTCCAATCTTTCCACACAGTTTCACTCTTTAAGAAACGTCATTACCACCCTTTGTGCAACAGAATGATGAACTAGTTTTCCTAACACAGTGACAGTTTACTAAATAAAAGTGATGAAGATGAAAAATATCGATCACCTACTAAATACTTTTTTCTGGCCCTCTGAGAGTTTACCACATCAGTGTGGGCCCTTCAAAGTCTTGCTCATTGTTTCGGTACTCCCCACAGCAGTATATGTCTATAGACTCTAGGCCCTAATCCTATACATTTCTTCTAGGAAATAAATCGTATATAAGGGTGAACTGTGTACACATAGTTCAATGGATCTGTTCTCAAAGTACGGTGTCTACGCAATACAGCTTTTATTTTATTTTGAAGCCCCCCTAAGAGCCGATTCGGGATCATTTGTTTTAAATGTTTCCTGTGGCCAGCCCCAGATCCTTCGTGGCTCGCATTGGGAACGATTGTTCTAGAACACCATGCAGGCAAAATATATTTTATCTACTTTGCGTTGTCAATGCAACAGTTATGTTTTTTTAGATATTTTTTGATTAATGAAATTATAAGAATTGAATAAAATTTTGTATTATACACGACCATAAAGTTATTATTATCCACTCTTGAATCATTCGATTCACTTGTGGATAAAATTTAACTTTATCGTCTCGTATAAAAAATAACTATAGTATGATCAAAAATTAATTTCATCTAGTATGGCTATGGAATAGTTACTTACTAATTTATGAATGCAACTTAAGTCACTTAAAAATCAAATGTCAACTTGGACATTTAAATGTAAACGTAGTTACATTCATAAATTAGGAACTATTCCATAGCCATACTAGATGAAATAAATTTTTGATCATACTTTATTATACGAGGTGCGTTCAAATATGAGTGAGAATGAATTTAGAACATCTTTATTATGAATGGAACAAAAACATGGTATATACTATTTTTCAACGTAGTCCCCCGCGACTGTAATATACTTGCGCCAACGATCTGGAAGCTTAAGCCTTAAGCATACCATTTTTGAAGAAACTGTTTGGTTGCGTGAGTATCCAGTTTTGCACAGTTGTAATGAGTTCATCAATATCCCTAAATTTATGGCCACTTAAACACTCTTTCAATGATGCAAACAAATGAAAAACTGATGGAAATCAATCCGGACTGTATGCAAGATGAGGCAGAACTTCCCACTTCAATTTTCTCAGCTACTGCGGCTGTATGGAGGTGCACGTTGTCCTGAAGAACACAAACGGAGCCTTGTTGTTTGCGTCGTTGTGAACGATTGCCTCAACACTACCCACACTTATGCCCACTTCTTCTGACAATTTTCTCACAGTTATCCGACGATCAGCCTGAATAAGTTAATCGACCAAACACTGTCAGGAGTCACGGATGTTTTCGGTCGTCTCAGATGGGGTATGTTTTCTACGCGATCCCAACCTTATCGAAACTTTTTCGCCCAATCAAACACCCTTGCCTTGGACATACATTTATCCTCAAACTGTGCTTGAAGTCTTGTAAAAATGTCAGACGGTAAAACATTTTCTTTCGCCAGAAATTTCACGATTATGCGTTGTGCAACAAAACTCGGTGCTTCTTTCTCTGACATGCTAATTATTACTGACAGATGTAACGGAGAAGAATTTGATTGTTACTAATCGCAAGTCCGAACATGTTAGAAAATGACACAGAATGCTTGTTTCCATCCATTGTTTTCATTACTCAAGACAACTGGATTCTCACTCATATTTGAACGCTCCTCGTACATAGCCCATGGAACATTACTTTCATTTCACATACTGAAAATATTTTTAACTAGACCACGAAATGTTATTTCCATTTTTGTTTTTACTGGTGTTAAACGATACACTAAATCTGTATGTAATACTTCCTAATTAATTAAGAACAGTTAGGCATTTTTTTATGCCATCAATGATTGTAAAGGAAAAACTATGGTAATAGATATCAATAAATACGAAGAGGCCATAATTATAGGTACCGTGTGTCCACAGGGTTTCGCACCATGGAATCAGAGCAACGTTAATTTATCCCAAAGATCAGCTCTTGCTTTTACGAAAACAGCTTAATGACAAACCCTATTATATTTATTTTTCTATGGCAATAAACGATTAGTCGCATTCAACTTGACGTATGGTGTCAAATTCGACGATAGCAGGTTAGGTTTTGCGTCAGTTTTGACACAGACTGACGCAAAACCCAACCTGCTAACCTCGAATTTGACATAGACTTACAGTGCCACCAACATATTATTCATACGTTGTATAGCCATGACCATTCAAAAACGTTCGAAGGCACTTTATTTATTACTTGCAAATTCAATTTTATGTCAATGCTTTAGCAACCGTTTGACTATCTATTGCCACCGGAAGAGTAGATCTTTAAAATAAACTAGCATTACTGCAGCTCCATGGTGCGTAGTCCTCGTGGACGCACTATATAACAGGAATAAGATAACATGAACAACAAAATAAAATGCTTGAGTAAGAAGAGGTGACCATACGATAAAATTATTTTAGTAGGCATGTTTAGTTGACTACGTCACAATTAAAATAAGCGTCATGTCTACATCGAATATTTACTACTATGTTTATCTCTTTCTTACTCAAGCAATACGTGTTATTTTCTTGTTCATGTTATCTCATTGCTGTTATATACATATAATTGTAGCCCCATCGGTATATTTAATATATACCTATTACAGAATAACAGATATCTCCTAAGTTCCTAACTGATATCTTAATCCCGAATAATAGCAGAACAATACGGGTGGCTGAAATCAGTAAACGAGCCTTCGCATTCCTCCTATATCTTAATCTCAATCAGAGAGTCCTAGATACAGAAGAGCCATAAGTCAAGATCTTGAACAACGATCGACCAAATTTGGTAGCACCCGTTCCCTTGTATTTATACTACGTACTTGTTCACATGTGTAATGTGTGTTTTCGCATAATTTTACAATTTGTCCGTTTCGACAAGGCGAATATGATACTGCAAGTAATATATCAACGTCCATCTAAACGATGGCGAGGTTTGGTCAGTACCGTAGTAATTGGCAAATGGGACAAAAACCAAAAGAATACCAATCGCCAAGGCATTTCATTAACAACTACTTCAATGGCTTCTTCAGATCATTAGCGAAACAGAGACCAGAGCATTAAAACGCCAAAAAAGAACCCACGTTTGGGGCCGTAAGGACGCATTCAAACGTCAACATAAGCATTTAATTAAAGTCTTGTTCGTCTCGAAATTCACTTCAGCAGCCTGGTTGCAAGGCACAACGTAATAAAATTTAAAATAATGTTTTTAAGTACCCGGCTTTGCTATATTGTAATTATTCTTGCAAATTGGAACGACGACAGCTGCCATCTATCAGACTCGCGTTACAAATCATATTGCGTATGCAAATCCTGTTTCTATCGAATCAGACGACTTTCCTTTAACGGATTAAACTCGCAATTTGAAAAATCAATTTCACACTGCTATCAATCAGAAAGCCAGGCCTCACTTGGCAAAGTAGAAAAAAATGTGATATCCAACTTTTCGTAATGAGGGCTTGTCGAACTGGAGATTAGTAAAGAATGGCAAAAACTGATCAGATTTCGATAGATAATCTGATCGCAGGAGGCCTCGTGTGTAGTCGTGCCAATTAAGATGTTAATTACGTAAGCGTCACGCATTTCAATCGAGATAAATACTGCAGCGATTGTTGTACATTCACGGAACATTGAACTTCTGTGTTCATAAATTAACCTAGTGACGCAATTGCAGACAACAATACACACCTAGTACTGCATAACTGCATTAGTAATTGTGCAGTAGCTGTCGGAAATGACTAAACCTTAGTCACTCCACTTAGATAGTAAATTTCCGCTGGTATTAGAACTACTAATTGTAGCGAATACGGCAGTATATTGGGATTCCACCCGCATTGTGAGAACAACAGTAGTCCTAAAATAATATATAAAAGGTTTAGATTCCGTAGAAACCAGAACAATAGTTTAATTAAATTATAGAATTATTATATCAGCCTAACATCAAAGTTTAAATAATCGACTCTCTTCAAAAAAAAAGGTTTCACAAAAGTCACAATTCGCACTCCCCATATTGTTAGGGCACGCGAGTGTATAGAACTATATAGCAATAAAACAGGACGATACAATTCCAATTTTGAGAACAGTTCAAATTCCCTCTAATCACAAAGTTCCAAATTTCACTTAGGGACCAAGACAAAAATCAAAACTCTCTTTCAAACAGAAATGCAAAAAGTCAGTTATACGAACCAAAACAAAATAAAGAGCAATACGTAAATAACGTTGTGAACTGTACGTATTAAAGACAACTTAGCAGTACAACACTTTCGGAATTGCAACCGGATATAATCAATTCACTTGCACCAAATAATACTTGAGTTTTTGTTACGTGTTGCACGATCCGAAACGTTGCGTAGAATATCTGATTGTTCATAGAATGACAAATTTCAGGTATTTAAGGAATTTTACGGCAGGTATAAAGTCCTCAATGTCAAATAAATAATTATAAATCTAACACCATGACTTCAAGAAATTCAATTATTTAATAGTATTCACAAATAATTTAAAAAATATCACGATGTAGTTTATCAAGTGTGATAAAATAGACACTGGCGGCGATTATTTTACTTTTCTATAAGTGATAGATTATAATTTCTTTGTAGTAAAAACCGCCGTCATAAGCTTGCCTGCTGCAAACGTTTGCGTCCGATTTTTTTTTTGAGGTTGTGTACCCTTATGCCTCACTGCATTGGTCCTGTTTGGTGATAATCTCAATAATAGACTCAGGTTTCATCCCCTGCCAGTATTTTGCACCTATCTGAATCTTTTTTCAGGAAAAGCCATCTGGATGGCATCTTGCTCATTCAAAATGTTGTCGCGATACGCCTAAAGTCGGGGTAACTGGCAATCCTTTTAGTTAAAATACACTTGGACACGAAGACTAAAGCTACTGTTGCGAGATTAATAAGAACACTTAAGTACAAATACTTGCATTTATTTTTCTGCCGTTTACAGAACACTTAAGTTTAATACCGTTGCTCCTTAACTTTACTTAGTAACATCTTATTAACTAACTAAGTTCTAAGTCCAGTTTGACCAAGAAAACTCGGTAGGCGTTTACAAATTTCCAAATAAGCCTATCAGAGCAGGTCTTAATTTTGGACTTTAGTCCTATGAATTTAACAAATTTGAAGCTTTCACACACTAAAATTTGTCAAGCTCGACCTCTCGCAAATTATCGCTAATAAAGTTTTACAATTCTGCTAAAAGAATTTGCTCCCGCTGGCACGTAATTTGTATGATGGAGTTGCAACAGTTGCACTCCTGACCACGTACTAACCATATACCTTCGTCCAATATTTCGGCTTACGAAGCAAACCCTGTATACATTTACGCTAATCTATTCGTGAGATTGAAATATCTCCAGCTTCCTAGAGAAAGGCACGTTTCTAAACATCGGCTAAATATTCGTTTGTTGTAATTTTAATATACCATTGTGCCTACGAAATTCTACCTTACAATATTTATGATACAAATGGCTTATAGCGAACTAAAGTACAGTCTATTCCTGCAACCGCGTTTAGTTCATTTGACTAAAGAACGCAAATCGTAACAATGTGTAGGGCACTTAGTTCTACCTCTCTGTACATTTCAGGATTCACGATCCTAACGAAACTGTGTTGACCAATATTTTGTTTGATATTAGGATCGATCCATTCGCAACATACACTGTCAGCGTTCTTTCTTGTATACATTCCTATCCGTGGCCTTCCAAAGTTAAGAATGTTATTACGTTTCAGTGCTTAATTTAACTCAACTCATCTTTAATGACAAATTAAACACAACGACATGTCATAAATGGATGAAAATTTGCAGAATAACTATTAAGACTTACACCCGTATTCATAGTCGTTCGCCAGCGGATCGCCGGCGACTCGCCGGAGTTTCGTTATGAATAGTATGTTGGTGACACTGTACGTCAATGTCAAATTCGAGGTGATCAGGTTAGGTTTTCAGTCAGTTTTGACAGAAACTGACACAAAATCTAACCTGCTAACCTCGAATTTGACATAGACGTACAGTGCCGCCAACATACTATTCATAACGAAACTCTGGCGAGTCGCCGGCGATCCGCTGGCGAACGACTATGAATATGGGCGAGTGTGCTATGATGCAATGATGGTTGCCATCCATGGCTAGGTAGATTATTACTCCCTTTGGTTGTTTGCAATAATTACTTTTTTCTACGATCGTGTCAAAATGACAATTTTTTGCACTGTTTCTAGTGTCAAACGCGACGTTTGTAGCACTCTCAATATTAGCGCCCAAAATACGTCTTATGCGCACGTTACCGTTGGAGGCGTGTTTTAATAAATTATTAAAACACGCTTTGGTGTAAATTTCAATGTCAACATAACCTAGAATATCTAACACAATATGACGGAAAAAGCGTCACCCAACTAAGTTTTTTATTTCTGTTACGAGCGTAGAAAAAATAGCGTATGATCAGGCGCGTGCTGGCACTCTATAGAGGGCCCGGGCATTAAAATTTTGGGAAAGGCCCCTAACAAATATCCGTGCAAAATTTTAATTTTTTCAAGATTGTAGGATATAAAACGGTAGAACTTTAATCGAGAAATATAGTATAACGAGTAATTGGTGTCGTAGAATTAGGTAGGGTTACAAAACTAAAAACTTAGTAAATAAAATGTATTCAAAAATAATAGTTACTGAATGTATCAGTGTCGAATGTAGCTTGAACAAGCATCCACGTACGGCTGAGTACAAAATAAAATAAAATAAAAATAAATAAAATAAATAAATTAGTCACGAAAGAAAAATTTAACCACGACGCCCGTGTAGGCCGTCCTATACAGCTTTTTATCCATTACCTCTATTAAATCTCTTTAAGTTATTTTTTCGTCTGAATTATTTTACACTAACATGATATTTGATATTAAAAACATTTAAAAATCACAAGCAATCCTTTAATTGGTTGTTATGTATACATACTAATTATTTCTCCTCGACTTTTCTATTTTTCCCTCACTAGTAACTGACTAATGATGAACTTGTTTTATTTGAAATAACTGTAGTAATATTTGTAGTTTGAGAAGGTGTTGGATAATAGCTATTTATATAGCAATTACATAATTTGAGAAGTCTATTTTATGGTCGAAATAGTTTTGTGAGTTAGATCAATAATAGTTATTAATGTATTAAGGGCATAATAGATTAATTATAGTCGAGGAAATGTTTAAAGGGCGACGCAAAGCGGAGGGCTTTAATTTTCTGGATGGTTATAAATAACGTGATTATGCACGTGGCACATACAACATTTTATTTTATTTTACTTTTGAAATGTACACAATTCAAGGATTCAATATTTTGGCTACAGACTACTGCGTCATCGTTGTGCTGGAGCTGTGAATATTTGGTGTGCTATGGGTTCTATGTAGATTGTTGGTGTTGCTATACTATATTGTTAATCTTTATTATACTGCCTAGCAACTTTATAGACCCTCAGACCATAACAGTCACATTACGCCCGCTATTAAGAGCCACCATAGTTATGTATGTACCAAAGGCATTATGAAGATGTTTATGCATTTTCGAGGGCGACAAATTTACAAGCCTGAGAGCTCTGGCCCGAGGGTTTATGTCGCCCGAGGGCTATAAACATCAAGTAACGCCCATGGTGCGTACACTGTTTTATTTTCCACTTTGAATACGCAAATAACTTGAAAAGCTTGCCCGCCCGAGAGGGCATAATGAGCGGGCGTTGTCATTACGCTCTCTCTTTACGCCCTAGGGCGTTATAGACTACTTTATATACCACTTATCACAGATATAAACAAAAAATCAGTGGAAAATAAAACAGGATTATGGTTTAAAAATAAAATAAAGTCAAATTATGTACTAGCTCTATAAAAAGGTTTATATTCGTCTGTTAAAACTGAAAAAAATCGAGTTTATACGTTTGACGTCGATTCTGCAACAGAAAAAAATTTGACATTAGAGTGGCTTGATGGATCTTGACAAGCAGAGCAGAGTTACCAAATGTTCTTACAGCTGCATAAACGAGTAATTAATAATTTTAGTTTAGAAAATAAATTTGTACAAGATATTTGCTTAAGTTGGATTGTGAGATGAAACTTGTATAGGTTAGACTCAGATGCCGAATTGCCCAAATAGAATACAGTATTGGCCAAATTAATTTCGGTAATTGGGCCATTTTGGCATCTGAGTATCATACACATCGAATACAGTAGAACATAAATTATACTTGCATATAACCACAAATACATACGATACACAACTAATGCACTTCACATTGCAAAAACAGTGTCTACAATGATAGCTATAAGAGGGGACTACATTTGCCAAGGAAATTTCATCTTCAAAGTCAGTGTCAAGACTTTTTTCTTTTTCTTGTCCTTGTTCATCTTGATCATGTTTTTAGCTGTATCTGTCATTAACTTTTCCTTCATTTTTTTTTGCTTTTTAGAGGCCTGGAATAACTTCATAAATTCTGTTGAAGGAGTTCATTGGCATACTTTGACTAATTTCAGGAAATCTAGGACGATTCAAGTATTCTAAATCACTATAAAATAATCAATGATCCACAAATCTGGTGCCTATACTGACTATAATTTGGTTCCGTGGTCAAACGTGGTCAAACGAAAGTGATCTTCATTTTGATAATTTATATATTTTAAAGAACAGACTATTGTAAGAATAGTCCTAGGGCCCGGCAGCTCAGGGCCTACCGGGAAATGCCCGGTAGCCCGGCGGGCCAGCACGCGCCTGCGTATGATACGTGTATAAGAGCCATTAAAGCACTAGCGACGTTAAAAGCACTCCGCTAGCGCGTCGTGCTCTTAAACTCGTCGCACGTGTTTTAAAGGCGTACTTATACACGTGTATCATAATATACTATTATGTTGGAACATTTTATGCACTCAAGGTTAAATTTTTATAAATAGAAAGCAAGGTTGAAATATATTTGGTATGAACCTTCTTCAGTTTGCATGTTTTGTAGTTATTTTAAAAAATCTAGTTTGTAAGACAACACATTTTTATTAGTAAGTTAGGTAGTTTAACTTTTCCATTTGTTGTCTCACCTGTTTATCAAAAGTTATAATTTAAATGGTGGAATTTGTACAAACGATAATTTTATGTCATTTAAAATTTTCATTAACCAGTTGATTAGCCATTTTTAAGTTAACTCCATAAAATGTGTATATGCGTAATCGCACTCTTTCTCAGCTTAAGGTCGACACGATAGAAATATTAATTTTTTAATATCAAAAAGTGTTCCATACGTTAAAACGGTGATGTACCAATTTTATTAATGTGAGATGTATTTTTAATTATCTTTAAAATGGCTGTCTTTAACAATAGCAGTACTCTATTCAAATTTAGCGCTTATTTGTGGGAAAGGCTGTTTCTGAATCTGTTCGATAAACGTAGTATTCGTATCATATCAATTCCACAACCCCCCAGACTAGAGGATAAAAGTATCCGATCATACTGTATTTAGCAAATATGTATAGTTAAGTTACTATTTTAAAAGAATATGTAAAATATTTTTGCATGACATTAGCTGCTAAAGCAGTGCTTGGATATACAAAAACAACAGCAAGGAAGAAGTGGTTTAGCGAGGAATGCGAAGATAAGGTAAAGAAAAAGAGAAAGGCAAAGTCGAGATGGATACAAACAGAGAAAGCAGAAGATTTAAAAATACATAAGAAGAAGAAAGAGTCAATCAAGATATGCAAGAAACAAAAGAACGCAAGGATAGAAAAGGCGCTAGAAGAAATCAAAAACAATAGTAGAAGCAATGATGCTAGAAACATGTATAAAAACATAAAACAGACAAAGGGCACAAATAAAATAAACATAATAGGATTGAAGAATAGTGATGGAAGCATCAAGTGAACCAAGAGCACGAAATAAGAGATGAGGAGGGAGTAGTACCTGAACCAACATATGAAGAATGTACACGAGTAATAAACAAAATAAGAAGAGGGAAAGCAACGGAAAGTGATAAGTTAAATGGTGAAATGATAAAATTTGGGGGGGAAAGTTACGGAATAGAATATACGAAGTGATAAGAGAAATGCCAGGAGAATGGTGCAAAAGGGTAATAGTGCCAATTTTTAAGAAAGGGGCCCAGAAGTATGTAGTAATTATAGGGGAAAAACACTGTTGAATGTGGCGTATAAAGTTTTAACAACGTTAATACAAAGAGAATTAGCTAAATGCTCAGAAAAAATAATAGATGATTATCAGTGCGGGTTTAGATCGGGCAGAGCAACGACAGATGCACTACACACCATTCAGCAAGCAATAGAAAAGAGCTACGAGAACAACATACAAATGCACATATTATTTATTGATTTTAAACAGGATTTCGTCAGGGTGAGAAGAGCAGAAATTATGCAAGATCTGAGAAACCTAAACCTACCCCAAAAACTGGTACAACTGATGGGGATGACAATGCAGGTGACGACGACTATGGTTAGAACACAGGAGGGGGACACGGAGAAATTTGAAACGCAGACCGGTATACGACAAGGTGATGCATTATCGGCACCATTATTCGGTTTAGTTCTAGAAAGCATAATAATAAAGACAGATGTGAAAGGGACAATCAACTGTAAGGAAGTACAAAAAATAATAGTATATGCTGATGGCCTAGCAATAGTGGCAAGAAGTAGAAAAAATTAAGTGAAACATTCAGTCAAATAGAAGAAGCAAGAAAACGCGATCTATAGATAAACAAAAACAAAACAAAGTATATGAGAGAGAGTAAGCAAAAGAACAAAGATGAAAGAGCATAATAAGAGAAGTAGTAATGTACGCAGCAGAAACATTATGTATCACAAAAAGGGATGAAGAGCAACTGAGAATATGGAAGGGAAGAATATTGAGAAACGTATTAGGTCCAACAAATAAAACGAATTTAGAGCTAAAATGAATCACGAAATACTTGAGGAAGCAGGAGGAAAAGACATAGTGAAAGCAATAAAAGCACAGAGAATTCGATGATTAGGGCGTAGTACTAGAATTAATAAAGATAGAGCTATAAAGATAATAACCGAATGGAGACCCACAGAACCGAGAAACAGAGGAACACTGAAGATGAGATGGTGGGATGAGGTGATGGAAGACTTGAAGAGGATGGAGATACAGGACTGGAGAAGAATAGCAGTAAACAGAAAGGAATGAAGAGAACTGGTAAACAAAGCAAAAACACACAGACAAATATGAAGTTGAAGACGACAAAAGATAGAAGATATGGGGACTAATCCACCCCAATAAACGGATTGTGAGAGGTCCAAAAGAGGACCGGTTCAAAATTCTATAAAGAATTGGTAGCCATTTATTATTATGTAGAAGATTTTACCCACTTACAATACTACATAGTCAAAATTTGAAGTTACTTAATTACTTACGAGCTCCTTAAAGCTATGGACCACCATAAAAGCCCTTGACCTCCTCAAAAATGGATTTTGAAGCTATCTTTGTTATAAGATGCATCCCAACATTCTTGAACCATATTTAGTTTTCTCAAATTTGCTAAGTTTATGACATCAATAACAATTGTTCTCTATTTCTTTCTATATAGTGCTTTTCTTTCCATCTTGTAACCCCTGCTGTTTTTATATCGTTTCATATTTCTCCTACCCATTTTAATCTTAATCTAGGCATACTTCATTTACCCTCTGATTTACTTTGTAATACCTTTGTGGCTTCCCTTCTAGGCGACATCCGTTCAGCCTGCCACAACCACCTTACTTTTTATGCCCGAGGATAATAATTCTTGGTTCATCAACACTCACCACGCCTCATTTTCATTCACCACCCTGAATATTTTACAAAGATGTTTTTCCTCCCCAAGTATCTAATTTTTTTCACATTTAATTAAGCAACAAGTTTCTTTCTTATAAATCACTACTGATTTCACACCTGTTCTATATGTATACTTTGACTTCAAGTCACTGCAAGTGAGCTCTATTTTAACATGCCTCTTAATCCGAAATATGTGTTACCCGCCATAATTTTGGTCTTCAATCTTTCTCTTCTACTCATATTGCAGTTCTTTTATGAATATAGAAACCTAGGTATTTAAAACCGCTAATTCTCTAATAGCTCTGTTGGTGCATAATAATTTCGTTGACATTTTTATAGTCATTCATATCCCTCGCGGTTATCACGTACTTCGTTTTAGAAGTGTTTATCTTTAAACTTTGAGTAGCTGCTGCTTCCTCCAAGTGTTTATCTTCATCTTTCAAGTAATTTGTAGTCCTACTTATAATGCCGATGTCATCTGCGTATACCAATATTTGGCATTGCCTATTACAGGTCGAGCCTTCAGCAGTAATGGGTACTGTTCGTATTATTTCCAAGACAAAATTAAATAAGGTGGTTGCCACTGCCGTAGTCTGTAGTCAGTTTTTCTAGTAAGTAATTTTTTTTCTGGTTGTTGTATCGTAGACAAGGTGGAAGTACACGAATAGGTGCACCAATTCAAAATTATACTCTCGAAATGACTGATTCCAGAACCGTAAACATTTATCTGACGTCACTCTGTCCTCTCTGAAGTAACTTTGGTAGGAAAGTACTTCTTTAACTGCTTTTCTATTAGTGTGCTATATCTTGCACCTTATGTTACGTAGTGCTATGCCCAAATAGTTACTACATACTGTATTATTCGCATCCGTATGAATTAGACACATCGCTGCCACAATCTTCCAAATTTTAACATTATCAGCTTCACGTTTTTGAGTTTCTACAACTTGTTTTATATCCCAGCGTTGGTGAGTTCACTTAATCCTCTTCACTTTAATCTTCTGACAGTTCCCGTATTGTGAAGGTGTTGTGATGATCCTGATTTAATAGTTTTTCGAAATACATAGTCTTTCCATCTTCTAATTATTTCATTTTCCAACTAACTCTCTTTTCTTCATCCTTACATATACATATATACAGGGTGCCCCTATCGTCGTGGTAGAAAAAATAGACACGACTAGGTTATACTGAAATAGTGATATTCCCAAAGTATTTCAAAAATCGGCAGATACGTTCTCCAGTAATAATTCATTAAAGTTTTTCTTAAATAACTCACGCCACTAGTACGTAAAATAAAGTGAGATCATTATCTAACTTTCAAGGATAAATTTGTTCAAATCCAAATTTATCGCAAGACAAGCGCACTATTTTAAAAGTGGAGTTATCAATGAATCTCGAGGTATCTTTGACCAGTAAGTATTTAATAAAAAAAAAAAAAGGATCCTTTTACGAACACCGAGTAGGTGGTCGATTCTGTGCAACCAGTAACCTCGTTCAAGGTTTGCAAGGGTGGAAAATACGGTACAAAAAGTTCGACAGCAACCATTTTTGTGAACAAATGTTAGATCTTCAATGGAGACGCGATCCCGTCGTTGTGGTGATCAAAGAGAGCATTTCCAACATTTCTTGTAAGATTGAACAACTGAACATTAATGTGTGTAGATAAATAATTTAATAAAAAAAATGCTTCTGCCGAACAGGTAAGTAATTTTACCAATAATTTAATGAGGCAGGTGGGACAGCCATGCGTCGTTACAAGAATGGTTCTTGGGGTTTACAAATAAATATTATATATACATTAAAAAACACAAATATGGGTTATTATTACCTTATATCATGCTAGATATTTTGTTTCTACCATTAATCTTTTAACACGCTATATAGTTCCCTTCTTGCTTTGAAACCGGTTTTTGTCTCTTTACCTTCATTTTTCGGCTACTCCCATTACTGTTGATATTCCCCCTTCTCTCTACATTTTGCATTTGCTAGTGTTCTTTTGCGTTTAAATGAGTAAATATACGAAAGACGCAAGATTAGAATTGCTAATAGATACATCAGGAAAAAATGTACAGATCTAGATGCTAAATAAATCTAACACATACAAAATTAATTCACTACCGGTTTTTTTTTAAATATGCAAAAAAATATTTAAAAAACAATTTTTTGTATCCGCGTTTTCAGTTTATACTATTTTTAAACTTTACCCACAACTGTAATGGTGAGGATCCAAAGATGGGTAGTAGTTTCATCGATAATAATAAATTGTAATATCCACTTTCCTGAAAAATATTTTTAATAATAATTTCATAGTATTTAACAATTTTTAACAATAATTTGAAGAACTTTTTAGTAGGCCCATGTTACTTTTCTTTCAATTTCAAAGTACCTACTCCTTAAAAATTAAATAGCATTGAATTTGATAGAATATTTAACAGTTTTATATTATTTCCTAATATTTTCTACAATTTAGCATGTCATAATAATTTTATGCACGTCTACCAAATTTCATGTTATGCATAAGAACCACAATTCAGAGGTAATTCGAGAATCATAAAGCGATTATAGAAATTCTTTTCTGTATCTGCGTCGATTTAAATTATTTATTTTGATACCTTTGGAACGGATAAGATAGTGCTATGAAAATAGTATAATTAAATACACAAGTAATACATGTAAAAGTGTGTAAAAGATAAAGACTTAAAAAATTATCGTATTTGCTGAAAAGACTGTACTAAAGTGTATTGAGTAATTTGCTCAGATTTTCTAAGACAAAAAAAATAATTTTCAAAAATTAAGGTACCATTCGACAAATTTTGATTCACTATCAGTTATCCGTAATAAATGGTGTCAGAAAACCATACTGTTACCAGGACTACTACGTGTTACGTGTTACGAACAACTGGTGTTACGCTTATGACCAGCAACGAAGTTGTGCTTTGCTTTAATCTGTGATTTTTATTTTTTTTAATTAACTGTAAATTAAAACGTGATCTTTAAAAATTATGATTCATGGATTATGTAGTCCTGAAAATAAAATAAATGATCTGCATTCTACAATGCAAAATACCGATTTTAATATGTACTTTTAAAATAAATAATACATATAAAAACATCGATTTAGCAACATTTATTATTGATACTTTCCAATATATTAAATGTCTACCTACGCCGCCACCAGGTTTATTGTGTGAAAACTACCTCATGTAGAAGAACTATGAATCTATGTTCGGTACGAATATTGACAAAAGGTCTTGATATTCTCTGATATTTCAAATCACACCGCTTGGTTTTTACAAAAAACTACCATCTATGTTCCATATAATTATTAATTCAAAATGTCTGTTGTTATAAATAATTATAGATTTAAAAGAAATTTATATAATATTCGTATAGCGATGTTTCTTATAGCACCTATCAATATCAGGTGTATTGATATTAAAACAATATTAGTAATTATTCGGACATTTTAACCATTATTTCAATACTTCAAAAACAAATCTTGGGTCTTTTCTGTCGTCTTTTAATTTAAATTTGAACAATACTACTGACATAATTTGCTGAATGCTATGTTACCATCTTACTGACATTTTTAGAACAGATTATATTTTTATAATTTCATGTACAGTAGGCGCTCGGTGGTGTGAACATTCGTTTATATGAACAACTAATAGTTAACATAATAATAGGTTCAAAAAAGCTTACAAGAGAAATAAATACATTCAGAAAAATTAGCAACTTCATCAAACAAAATTAATTCGTTTTATACATATTTATGAATACATATATTGTTCATTTAAAACATTTATTTAAGTTAATAAATACAATAAACCATTTTTAAACTGTATATTCGGTTGTACGAACAAGCATGGTTTAAATAGTACAAATAACCGAACGGCTACTGCATTGATATTTCGTGTAGTCCTCAAATACTGAATTCAGGATTTAATGTAATAAATGTAGCTGCGATTAAAAGAATAGGTAGGTGCTAATGTTGTACATCTTGAAACAGGGCTATTTCGATTAAAAATTCCCCTTATTATGTAAAAATAAGTAGAAACAGAACTATGCAACTACGCAACTAAGCTAACAACCAAATGAAATTATTTTACAACTGGTACGGGAAGTTCATTAAATATTTTATTATCTGCAAAACCTCTCGTTTAACGTTCGATTACGTCAATCAGCACTCAAAGCGGGCACTGTATGTTAATTTAGCGGAAAGTAGCTTCTGCGAGTTTAATACAAAGTAGTCGCTGGAATGCAATTAGGCTTGATTAGGTTCAACAGTTTAGAAAATATTTATTTGTTAGCTGAGAGCTAATTTTTACAATTAACTAACAATAACGGCAACGTTTATTAGTAGAAATTATGTAACATTGTTTTAGAGGCATATTTATTTAACATGCCATTACTAAACACAAGCCTTAGGCAGAAGCCTAATCAATAAGTGCAATAAATCATGCATCCCAATGTTTTATATCATTCCCTTTACCCACTTCTAAGTAACAAAAACATAAAAGCCGTAAGTAACATTAATCCAACTCATTAAATGAAAATATATAGTATAGTAAAATAATAAAAGTTTCGCAGGCATATCAATAATTTTGCTTCTCTGTCTAGTCAATATCAAATTTAGGTGTTCCGTAATAGAAAACATAATTCAAAGTGCTCTTGTCTATAAATACATCGCCCACGGTTCCTAATTAACTATGTGATTGGAAATCGATAAGAGCTACAACTTACACAGTGAGTGTTATAAATCTTGATAATTCGAATTAATACCAAACCTGCAATAGTAGTAAATATCGGCCTAAAGAACAGCATACCTATTATGCATAATATGTAAATATTTTTACGATAATGGAGTCCATACTTTCAAACATGAGAATTTACTTTCGAAAACTCAAAAAATTATGACATTAGTATCTAATTTGACTTATCCAAACAATAACACAAACTTGTTTCCATAGTAACGAAGGCATCAGGACCGGCAAATTTCATAACACCTACTTGTTAGTTGTCAATAACAGAACTGTCAACCTGACTGAAAAGTTCCCCATAACAGCCATGGCTGTTATACATTTAACAGCCTAGGTCGTTAAGAAATAACAGAACAGTAACATTTTAATATTGGCAATACTGAAATGTAGAGCAAAGTTGAAATGTAAAGACACCAGCGTCCCAGCATAACCTTATGGTGTGCTGGTGTCTTTACATTTCAACTTTGCTCTACACTTGGTGACACTGTAAGTCTATGTCAAATTCGAGGTTAGTAGGTTAGGTTCTGCGTCAGTCTATGTCAAAACTGACGCAAAACCTAACATACTAGCATCGAATTTGACATAGACTTATAGTGTCACCAACAATACATTTCAGTGTTGTCAAACGTAATTTTTTTCCATAGGTGACTCTGATAAGACGAGTTTTCTAACACCCGTTACTAATACTATTTAAATTGCCCTAACATTTCAATTTTTGTAAGTGTTATTTATTTATTTATTTATTTCGCACTCAGCCAACAGCCGTTCGGCCAATTATAGGCGTCGCTGTGCTTGCCCCGCCTCGCCCCGCCTGATTGCTTGCCTCGGCTATCGCCTCGGCCAGCAATTTCAGGCATCGTCCATAAAAAGCCAGTTTTTCGGTCTAGATACATAAATAACTATTACCGATCCCTGATGCCCGTTTTCCGATCTTGACCGGAAAAACGTTACTTTCTGGCGAATAAATCATTCTGGTCGGTCGTAAAAAAATATTGTGCGATACATGACCGGAAAGTGCTTTGCAGGTCTTCCCAAGCTACTTGGTTGGACCTGCAAAACACTACATTTCGGTCTTGTAACGTAAATTACTATTTACACTACTCACTTTATTTCTTTCTTACTCAGCCCAATTTGGGTAATCTGGTTTTAAGTAATGAACATTGGAAATACAAAAATTAATATGCCTCAAAAGTTAAGAAAACACTTTTCGTTGAACGACCTGGTATGAATGACATTTCCTCGAAATGATATTTTTTATTGGACTTTTTCCACTGTCGCGCGAAAATGAACTCCTGGTTAGTCCTGAGGACGTGAGTAGAGGAAACCTCCCGAAACGTCGTGTGATAAACACCCGAGACAGTGGAAAAAGTCCCATAAGACATATCATAATAGACTACTGCCAAAAATGACATCATTCAGAGAATAATTTTCTCGACATTTTCCTAGTAGCGTAAAAACCACCTACATTGTGAGAGTAGTATGAAATATGCCATTATTTTTATCGTAAGCTGTGTTTGTCCTAACTGCCACTGCTTATACGTATACCTTTGTTTCTAAAATGATCACAAAATATTTCATTTGAAAGTATTCCATTAACAGAAATTAATATTTTTTTGTATATGCAATACAGAACTCATAATTCTTTGTCTATAATAAATTAACGAAATGAAAAGGAAATGTATCTACAGTTAACAATAAGTTGTTTAACTGTAAAGTCGAAGATCAGTTCTCTAGCAAATTACTTTAGGTTATATTAAATTAGGTTTCAGCGTCATATTAGGTACTTGAGCGTATTCACATTTATATAAGAAAATCCAACTAAATACAATAAAACAGCATCACTAAGTTTCAAAACGTCAAATAACAGGCTCTTTTTATGACAATGGCGATGCGTCATAATAAACCCACAAAACATCATGTCATACACTTTAATTAACAGACAAAAGAAAAAATTAAACAATAGAATATAATCGGGAACAAGCAGCAAATTACAACCCAAATTATAAGCACAATTGCGAATGACGTTTCTCTATTTTTTACATAACTGGAGTCGGTTAAAATGAACAGAAATTATAGTGTAATTTAATAACACAGCCACTTCTAATTAATTTTTTAATGCTACCAACGAAAAAGTGAAATTGGACCCACATGTTTATTACAGCAATTGCAAAGCCTGTATATTCAACAGCTACCCAACAAATTGCGCCTGGCCGATAGGCCACCAACACACCACCTATCTCCAAAATTAGCTATTTCAAACGTAAATTACCTACTTTTCAAACATTTCAACAAACAAGAACACATGTTGTTATGAAAAATTAACAACAAATGTTCAAAAGAACAACTATCATTAAAATTGTCGTTCAAAATATATTGTCGCCAATTCATGTTGAAATTTTGATTTTACTGGCATTTTACAGACACTAAATTATCTTCGCAGTAAAAGTGCCTGTCAAATGTTAATAAATATAAAGTAATTTTTACATGGCACCGCATAACATAGCCACATGATGGCGATAAAAAATAATCGCAAGTGTAATGTTAATTCTAAACCGGAGAAAAAATTATCTGTCTTAGTTATATTCTATTCACTATAGTCCCGGATTATCAAAAATGACGCTTTATAGAAGCACTGTTGAATTTTTATTGTTTTTTTTTTGTTACTACTAGGTTGGACAACGCAATTGTTAAAATTTGCGTTTTGGTTACCTGACAACTTTTATTTATTTTTGTTCAGTCAGTTCGAAATATTACCTATAATTTATAGTTTTCACATTAGTAACTTAATTAATTGTTTCTAGTTACCCATAGCTTGACTTAAAAGTATTAATAAAGGAATGTTTTTAATTGGATTTTGACATTGACAATCCGGCACTATAGTGAATAGAGTTTAGATTCATATCAAACGCCAGCCGTGGATTTAAATTCGCGTTCGCAGGCGCTGTAGTTCGTGGGTAGTTTTTTAAATTTAAAATTGATTTAATTATTTTTATGTCACAGCATTATTACGAACGTGAAAATATTTTTACCCCTATTTTCATTTGATTTTTAAAATTCTTTAGTGTCACAACGTCCACTTGCGAGGAAAGTTCTGAGTAAAGCCCTTTACAGATTTTTATCTTGGTATTTGATGTTGAGATGCAAACTGATAACTAATTATAAATAATATTGCATGTAATTGTTCATTTTATTTTAACGTAAAACAACTGCTAGTTTATGATTTTAAACAAGAGACGTGGCTGTTTATACTGCTGTAATGAAATACACACGTTGGTAAAGGCAAACTCAAATTAAAAATGTCATTTTGAAGAAATTATTATTATTTATTATATTAAAATGATTTGAACTTTGAGGGGCTGGATAAAATTCTATATATCACACGTGGGTCATTAAAAATTTTACCCCACCCGGCCCTTACACGGTATCGTGGGTCAAGTAATGTTTACGTGGGTAAATTCTATTATGACCCACTTGTACTTTAACTTGCTATTATATAAAACTAAATAAAAATTGGTTTTTATAAACAATTACTTTTCACATCTGCCTAAATATTTAAGTTGTGTGTAATACTTATGCATGCTTCATCTGAAATACGTCTAAAATGAAAAGTTACAATTTTAATCTGCAAAAACATTTATTTGAAAAATAGGGTTCCTTAACTATTTTATTCAACCACAACACCAACTATTTTTTAATATAAACAATACAAAACATGGATTCTCAACAAATTGATTGTACTAAAATAACCATCTGGGAAAAGTAATTAGAGCGCTACGTACTATATCGAACATTATGTATTTTCATTTCGAGAGTTTCTGGCGGGTCCAGGTAAAACTGGGGCAAAATATTGTCCCATCTAGATGGCAATAGCAGAATTAACTGCATGATGAAATTTGAACATAATCCTGTAATGCCAATTGTTAGTTTTCAATACAGACCCTACAAAATACTATACTTATACGCGCAAAACGTGCATTTACGTAACCTTACAAATTAGTTTTGTCATCTTCGTATTCACAAACTTTTGGTAAAACGTGTGTTAAATTCAATTAGTTTTAGGAGTCATCGTAAGTGCTACGAAAAAGGTATGTTTAAGGACGAGAAGCAAACGTTTCGTCTTTACATTTTAAAGTGTTTGTATTGACTTTTAATCACAATGAGAGACCGGTAAATATAAGACTCAAGATTTAATTCACAGGTATAATAATGGGGAATATTTACGTTCCAAAACAAAATTACTACAAAGATGTAGATTATAAAAAACTAAAGCTCCCTAAAGTCGAAAAACTGTATCCCATTGACAGTTTGCTATGGAGAAAATTAAAGGGTATAAAAAGGAAAAAATCAGGTTAAAAACAAGGTTTAACATATGCAACAGAAAAAGATCTTTCAGGTAAACTGAAGCTATCAAAATGGGGATTTTCCTTGCTGCGAAAGGAAGTTTTTAATGACGTGCAAGATTTTGTGCAATATAATGACTTAATAACTTCATTCAGGGATTCTAAACCAGGCAAGGACGGGCTTGTTGCATTCTGCAGGTATAAAGCAACAGAGACTTAAACAATTCCCCACTGTGTGTAGAACTTAGATGAAACTTCTTTCCTCACTGACCAAAAATTAAAGGTATTGCTGGTAACGATCAAAAAGTGCTGGTCGTGGTAGGGAAAACAGTTATGGCTTGTGTATGGGCCTCAGGAGAAGCTCTGTCACCGTTAATGTGTATCAAGGTGCAAATTTACGGTCAAGCTGGAGAGCAACTAACGATTTGCCTGGTTGAACACCACAATTTTTCACGAATGGCTCGCCAAATTTTGTCAGGCTGTGACATGTCAGTTGTTTAGATGTTTGTACTATCGAAAAAGCTGTGTCTGAAAATATTGAAATCGTAAAATGTCCACCTCATACAACCAAAGTCTTACAACCTTTAGATAAAAATGTTTTCGACCCTTAAAACTAAAATGAAAGGAAGTTTTGATAGATTGGCAGCAAAAAAAATCAAAATCTCTAATT
The DNA here is from genome assembly GCA_940337035.1 of Agriotes lineatus. Taxonomy (NCBI): domain Eukaryota; kingdom Metazoa; phylum Arthropoda; class Insecta; order Coleoptera; family Elateridae; genus Agriotes; species Agriotes lineatus. Next base: position 81,781,614 of record OW679197.1, on the reverse strand, counting down.
TACTGTGTTTTTATGTAGAAGAAAGGTCTAAAAACTGGGACTATAGTAGTAGGTTTCAAATCCCCAGAGATATTACCATACAAAAAAATATCCCTTCAGAGAAATATCACCCTTATTTGCTTTTGATGATCAATGATCAGTCAACAGAAGAAGCCTGTAGTTGAAGCAAGCACATCTTCCACTTCCAGTGCTTGCAATCTTTCTTTCGAAGGGGTACTGCTGTTAACATTTAAAAACACACAGATAAAGGCGTACAAAACAGAGAAAAGTAGATAGAAACGCATGAGTTATTACCGCTGAAGACTTTTAAGCAAAATAAAAGAAAAAGAAGCGCGTAGAAAATCAAAGACTATTGAAAAGAAAAGTAAAAAATGCAAAATTTACAAAGAAACATACCAAAAAAGCAGAAGAAGAATAAGTAGCAGTGATGGCGAAGAAGACCCAAGTTTGATCGACACTGACGATGATTTTGATATTAGTAATAGAGACGATCCTGAAGCAGTCATAACAGAAAATATAGTTGAAGGTGAAGTATTTAGGGGGGGGGGGGGGGCGAAATACTATAGCATCCCGATATGTCTACATTATCCAAGAAATGATGGAGTCACAAAATTAATATGATGTCATGTGCTTAAAATCTAGAGATGAAGCCAAAACGCAGTTTTATCCTATAAATTCACATGTCAATGTTAACTCAAAAAATATAGAATTTGCTCAAAGAATGGGTGTTTGGAAAGTAGTTTCTTTAACTAGGCAGTTACACAATATTAGTATTATATAAGTTTAGTCCTTCTATTTGACTTTCTAATAAAATTTCTATTTGTAACCTGTTGGGTTTGGAATAATTACGTGGTCATTTGCGTAAGTTCAAAAAAGCACATAATAAATTTTAGAAATATTTTAGTTTTACCCTATGTTGTCTTTTTCATACCCCCACACCTAAGCATTGCATTTAAATTAAGACTTGTTTAGCATGTCTAAGGTGACCATTCGTCCCGTAAATTTTAAAACAATATAATTGTCCCATATTTGAACCAGTGTCCCGTAAAAGTTCCGTTTTCACACAAATCGTATTATCCCACCTAAATTACATTTGACTTATTCGTTAAGATGCGTGTGATACAGAAAACTGTGAGCTCAACGCGCGATTTTAATTTTACAGTTTCGTATATCACTGTTAGAAACTCTTCTTCGGAAACATGGCATTTTTGCCATTTTTTGGAGCATTTTTTCGTAAATTGTATTCGTGAAATTATAGCTTTTTTAATGATTGAATGATTCATTTTGCAAAACCTTAAGATGAAATTGACTGAAACAATAGTATTTTTACCAGTAATCGTGAAAAACATCCTATCAAAGTTAGAGAAGGAAGAACCTGGAATCACCTAGAATTAGGGTGGAGCTAATTTAAATCATTTGATTTAATTTAAAAATCATGGGTTTAAATGAAAGTTGTCATATTTTGTCGAGTTAAGAAAAAAACATAAAAGGTGTGACCCAACCCGTCTTGGACAGTAACAGTGCGAGTATAATATTACTAAATGTTAAAAATGTAATTTTGCGATTTTTAAAAAACTGCTTCTTCAAATAAACTTTTTTGACAAAACGTATAGATAATTACGAAATGCTCGTATACAACAGTTAAAAAAATATTCCTACTATTTTTGAACTGAGAAAGTTTTTATAAAAATCAAATCTTGCGATTTTTTCAAAAACTAAACCTTCTGTTTTGATGAATGTTAAAAACAATTATTTACGTAATATATAACGAGGTTTAAACATATCTTCCCATTATTAATTTTTGAACTTCGAGTAAATTTTGTAAAAATCAAATTTTGCAATTTTTCTAAAAACTGTTTCTTACAAAAAAATTGTTTAAACAAAAGTTTTAGATACTTGTATAATATATGATCTTCGATGAAAAATAAAAAAAACGGAAAAAACGTAAGAGTAAGGTACCAATTCTGGTTGCCCGATTTTAATCAAAAATCACTGGGATATACAGGGTGTCTCAAAAAGAATGGGACACCGATTAGCCATAGATTCCTTACGTCATAATAAATCGATTAAACCTAATATACCTTAGTACAAAGTCCCTTCAGTAAGAAGTTATAGGGCCTTGAAGTTCAATTTTTTATTTTTTATTTTTTTTGTTAATTTCCACAAATGTAGATATATCGATTTGAATTTTGGTATACTTACTTACTATTATATACTACACAAATAGAAAAAATTTCATACACTAGACTTGACTGTAAAGGGCACTTTACCTAACTTTCAAAACTTTTTTTAGCTCTAACTTCGTTATATGTAACATGTTTTTAAATTTCAGGTTATTTTCTGAAAGAAAATTAAAAAGCACAAAAATAATGTACTCTTAGTTCTTAAGCATAAAAGCAACCGTTTACCGTAAAATGCCCATCAAAAGTTTTTGGTTGTCATTACGATGTGCAATTATCAAGTAGCCATGATCACAAAAACAATGGGTAATGATTGTAATCTAGTAAACAACAACAAGAAATCAATTAATGACGTTGGTGACATCAGGTTTTTGTCTTTTGTGCTTACGAAAATGCTGCGACATAACGAACCTTTCAGCATTGGAGAATTCGTTATGTAGCGGCATTTTCTTAAACATAAGAGAACCAATTCTTATGTCACTAATGTCATTAATTGATTTATCATTGTTTTTTACTAGGTGACCATTGTTTTTGTGATCATGCCTACTTGATAATTACATGTGTTAGTGACAACCAAAAACCTTTGATAGGTATTTTAAGGTAAACGGTTGCTCCTACGCCTATAAAGTAAGAGTACATTATTTTTGTGTATTTTAATTTTCTTTCAGATAATAACCTAAAATTTAAAAAAATGTTACAGATAACGAAGTTAGAGCTAAAAAAAGTTTTGAAAGTTAGGTAAAATGACCTTTACAGTCAAGTCTAGTTTATGAAATTTTTTCTATTAGTGCAGTATGTAATAGTAAGTATGTATACCAAAATTCAAATTAATATCTCTACATTTATGGAAATTAACAAAAAAATAAAAAATAAAAAATTGAACTTCAAGGCCTTATAACTTCTTACTGAAGGGACTTTGTACTAAGGTATATTAGGTTTAATCGATTTATTATGACGTAAGAAATCTATGGCTAATCGGTGTCCCATTCTTTTTGAGACGCCCTGTATATGTAGGTATAAAGCAAATTTAGGCAAATGATCATTTGCCTAGGCATATATGCTAAGTGCTTAGTGCATAGGACATTACATCTTTTAAACACAACGTCGACCTAGGACATTGCTGACCGTGGGCACAACACCGAGCGTGATAGTGAAAAAAAATCATCAAAGACTGCAACTAACCTAAACAAGCAAGAATGAGATACATTATCTTTGCCGAATTTATGACTGGCATTTAGGCAAATGATCATTTGCCTAAATTTGCTTTATGCCTACGACATTATATTTAAAACAAGACATACATTTTCAGGCCGTTCAATTAAACCGTCTGGCCTATAGAGAGGATACAGGCTCACAGACAGAAATCACTTCGAAACAACTTGTTCGGACTCAGAAGATAAAAAACGGATATTTCCGCAATAATCTCGAATTCGAAAAAGAATCACTACTACTAAAAGGATCACTATAAAGGTTAGGGATTAATGTAAACTACTTAATGAAAGTAGATTAATGTACTTTGATTTCTGTGTATTTTAATTTTCTTTCAGATAATAACCTAAAATTTAAAAAAATGTTACAGATAACGAAGTTAGAGCTAAAAAAAGTTTTGAAAGTTAGGTAAAATGACCTTTACAGTCAAGTCTAGTTTATGAAATTTTTTCTATTAGTGCAGTATGTAATAGTAAGTATGTATACCAAAATTCAAATTAATATCTCTACATTTATGGAAATTAACAAAAAAATAAAAAATAAAAAATTGAACTTCAAGGCCCTATAACTTCTTACTGAAGGGACTTTGTACTAAGGTATATTAGGTTTAATCGATTTATTATGACGTAAGAAATCTATGGCTAATCGGTGTCCCATTCTTTTTGAGACGCCCTGTATATGTAGGTATAAAGCAAATTTAGGCAAATGATCATTTGCCTAGGCATATATGCTAAGTGCTTAGTGCATAGGACATTACATCTTTTAAACACAACGTCGACCTAGGACATTGCTGACCGTGGGCACAACACCGAGCGTGATAGTGAAAAAAAATCATCAAAGACTGCAACTAACCTAAACAAGCAAGAATGAGATACATTATCTTTGCCGAATTTATGACTGGCATTTAGGCAAATGATCATTTGCCTAAATTTGCTTTATGCCTACGACATTATATTTAAAACAAGACATACATTTTCAGGCCGTTCAATTAAACCGTCTGGCCTATAGAGAGGATACAGGCTCACAGACAGAAATCACTTCGAAACAACTTGTTCGGACTCAGAAGATAAAAAACGGATATTTCCGCAATAATCTCGAATTCGAAAAAGAATCACTACTACTAAAAGGATCACTATAAAGGTTAGGGATTAATGTAAACTACTTAATGAAAGTAGATTAATGTACTTTGATTTCTGTGTATTTTAATTTTCTTTCAGATAATAACCTAAAATTTAAAAAAATGTTACAGATAACGAAGTTAGAGCTAAAAAAAGTTTTGAAAGTTAGGTAAAATGACCTTTACAGTCAAGTCTAGTTTATGAAATTTTTTCTATTAGTGCAGTATGTAATAGTAAGTATGTATACCAAAATTCAAATTAATATCTCTACATTTATGGAAATTAACAAAAAAATAAAAAATAAAAAATTGAACTTCAAGGCCCTATAACTTCTTACTGAAGGGACTTTGTACTAAGGTATATTAGGTTTAATCGATTTATTATGACGTAAGAAATCTATGGCTAATCGGTGTCCCATTCTTTTTGAGACGCCCTGTATATGTAGGTATAAAGCAAATTTAGGCAAATGATCATTTGCCTAGGCATATATGCTAAGTGCTTAGTGCATAGGACACTACATCTTTTAAACACAACGTCGACCTAGGACATTGCTGACCGTGGGCACAACACCGAGCGTGATAGTGAAAAAAAAATCATCAAAGACTGCAACTAACCTAAACAAGCAGGAATGAGATACATTATCTTTGCCGAATTTATGACTGGCATTTAGGCAAATGATCATTTGCCTAAATTTGCTTTATGCCTACGACATTATATTTAAAACAAGACATACATTTTCAGGCCGTTCAATTAAACCGTCTGGCCTATAGAGAGGATACAGGCTCACAGACAGAAATCACTTCGAAACAACTTGTTCGGACTCAGAAGATAAAAAACGGATATTTCCGCAATAATCTCGAATTCGAAAAAGAATCACTACTACTAAAAGGATCACTATAAAGGTTAGGGATTAATGTAAACTACTTAATGAAAGTAGATTAATGTACTTTGATTTCTGTGTATTTTTATTTTCTTTCAGATAATAACCTAAAATTTAAAAAAATGTTACAGATAACGAAGTTAGAGCTAAAAAAAGTTTTGAAAGTTAGGTAAAATGACCTTTACAGTCAAGTCTAGTTTATGAAATTTTTTCTATTAGTGCAGTATGTAATAGTAAGTATGTATACCAAAATTCAAATTAATATCTCTACATTTATGGAAATTAACAAAAAAATAAAAAATAAAAAATTGAACTTCAAGGCCCTATAACTTCTTACTGAAGGGACTTTGTACTAAGGTATATTAGGTTTAATCGATTTATTATGACGTAAGAAATCTATGGCTAATCGGTGTCCCATTCTTTTTGAGACGCCCTGTATATGTAGGTATAAAGCAAATTTAGGCAAATGATCATTTGCCTAGGCATATATGCTAAGTGCTTAGTGCATAGGACACTACATCTTTTAAACACAACGTCGACCTAGGACATTGCTGACCGTGGGCACAACACCGAGCGTGATAGTGAAAAAAAAATCATCAAAGACTGCAACTAACCTAAACAAGCAGGAATGAGATACATTATCTTTGCCGAATTTATGACTGGCATTTAGGCAAATGATCATTTGCCTAAATTTGCTTTATGCCTACGACATTATATTTAAAACAAGACATACATTTTCAGGCCGTTCAATTAAACCGTCTGGCCTATAGAGAGGATACAGGCTCACAGACAGAAATCACTTCGAAACAACTTGTTCGGACTCAGAAGATAAAAAACGGATATTTCCGCAATAATCTCGAATTCGAAAAAGAATCACTACTACTAAAAGGATCACTATAAAGGTTAGGGATTAATGTAAACTACTTAATGAAAGTAGATTAATGTACTTTGATTGTTTTATTTTCAGTCACATAAAGAAGTTATTGGTAAAAAACAGAAAAACCGTCCATTCCGCTGAATAGGAAAAAGTGGGAATTTTTAAATACTTTGGTAAGGATTTAAATTTATAAGTGGTGGCTGATTCTGGAAAACACTGTTACCTCGTGCACCTATGAATTCACTTATAACTCATAAACTGGCATAAAGAAAACTAAAAATTATAGATGTTTAATTTAAATTAAAAAAATCCGACGTAAATTACAAAAATCATGATTTAATCAACCCTGCCTGTAATTTCACAAAATCTGCTATATCTTTCTATAGCACCAGTATACAGTTTGCAGTTTGGAAGTGGATTTTGCTAAACAATGTATTGATTTTGCCAGAAGTGAAAGGATCCTTGAATTGCATTTCAAAGAACCAATTTTAAAACTGATGTTGGAGAATTGCTGGATGAAATGTTCTGCGTAAGAAATTATTTAACAGTAATTTTCCTCCATGAGAAAATAAGTAAAATGGTCGGTTGTGCTTTCGTTGTCTGCATCAAATGTTCCCACAGACAACATATTTTCTTGGATAAATAATCTACGGTTCAGTAAAAAGCTTGTGAAAAAAAAGCTGTTAAAAAATCATGAGGAAAACTATGAAACACCTTAATAATATTATCTCTTTTTAATGCTCTATCCAATAAAATATGTTAAGTTTGTTTCTAAAATGTACATTTTTGTATTCTTCAGGATTTACAAATTAATCTTACCCAATTCCAGGAACTAACCTCACTTATTTTTCTATGTCCCATATTTCACTCAAAGATAAATGGTGGCATTGTTAACCTCAAGTGTATCATATTTACTCTACAATAGGGGCAACACTGAGCCATATTTTGAATCGTACAGTATGTATGTAGAACTGGTTTTATAAAATGAACAATCAACAATCAAATACTTATTTTCGTCTCTTTTTACCCATCTTCCCCCTACCTAATATTGATGATCTTTTACATTGTATCTAAAGCTATCTATCAAAGTTATTTTGTAATAAGTGGTGCGTAAAAGTCAACTCAGCTTTTTCTATTCCTCTATATTATTAATCTAACAACATAATATCAAATTAATTACCTAGACAGGTTTAAGCTATAAAAACAAATCTCTTAAAGTTAAATTTGGATATTATAAAAAACGGATGCATTAATCATTGCTTTGTTATAAATAAACAGTAATAAACAAACGCAAATCACCGACGCGTAGTGACATGGTATAGATATGTGCAACGACCAATTATTTTGTCATATTTAACTCAGCGAATCTACATCAAACGAAATATAGGTAGTATGTAGAAACGTCTTGAAAAATTCATTAATCGTTACAAAATTTCCCAATATTAAACCACAGCTACAGCTGCATTGTTAAAATTCGGACCAGAACCAGTTGGATCTGCATTTCAGCTTGAATAGCCGCGAACTGTTCGGTACCGCTGCTAAATAATTTAAAAGCCACAGGTGGGAGTGTTCATTGACGCAAACTGGTTAATTTAAAACAGACGTCAGCGGCAAATTGAAAAGGGAATTGTATAATTGCCGATCGTGGGTGGAACAATTGTTGTCGCGTAATGGTAGTGATTCCATTGTAATCAAACTGAAATAAACCAATCTTACCTTGGTTTTTTCACTAGGAGGTTGAGGCTGGAGCTCGGCGTCTTCGTCTCCGCTAAAAGTGGAGCAGGTGGAGCAGTCGGACGTTTTCCTGAACGGAGTTCGTAGGATGTACTCGGTATCCAAATTGCTAATACTGGACCCGCAGTAATTCAAATTGCTGCACGAACTGTGCAAACTGGAATCGGGGGAAGACGAATTTTCCTTGCGCTGATTTCGAAAGAACTCGATGTCCTCCAACGTCAACCCCATGACGTCATCGGAGTAATCACTAACCACCACGGAGGGTGTTCTCCAGTACCGAAAACGCGGCATCTCCTCCCCATCGTCCGTAAAACAACTAGGTCGCCGGCTATCACTCTTATCGTCACATTCCGCACCTTCACTTCCGCACACGCTAAATTTTCTATCTATGGGGTAAGGCACGAACTTGGCCTCGATAAGGGTCTTAGAAGGGACGTTCACGTGGTCCACCGAACCCCTCGGCTGTAAGGGCTCCTGAGGAACTGATAATCTGTGTTGGTCGTGGCTTCCTTAAACTCTTTTTTCTCGAAAGTAGGGGAATTGGTGCCCGGTTCGTCGTCGCTCTGATTAAGGCCCACAGCCGAATCGGAACTTCCACTTCTGCGTAACTGGGTATTTTTGTACCAAACCCTTTCCCGTTCGTCGTCGCTGGTGCCCGAAGCAGAGGAACTGCAGTAACCACTTGGTGGTGGCGCCAAGAAGGTTTCGTCTATGGTGGATTCGGTACTGAGGCTTTTGCTGCTTGTAAGTTTTTCTTTGCGGGGTGCAGGCGTTCCTCCACCCCTTTCGCCAGAATCGTGCAATTTTTGGCTGGTTTGTTCCAACATCGCCAGGTACCGATCGCGCATTTGCTTAACGCTCACGAAAACCGTATCCTCCCCAAAAGTGTCTAACTGAAAGACTCCAGTGCGACGCTGCCTTTGTTTAGCGGTCGCTGTCCCTTCACCCATCGGAAATTCTATCCGTAGGTCGGCATGTAGCACGCTTGCGGCTGCAGCTGGATGATCGTGTACTTTGTCGGAAGCGCATTCAGGAGTTGGAATTTCGTGCAGGACAGGTTTTGCCATCTGTTCGCAACGGTCGGTTTCATAGTCGGCGCCGCAAAGATTCCTATAGTACGTCCTATGCTTTTCAGCTTTGGTCTGAATAATGCTCTTGATCTCCTGCTCCACATCCATTTCGGCTAGCTTATCTTCAGCGGACATATCTGGAGACGTACATGTTTCTTCTTCGAACTCTTCCAGTACTTTACTAAAGCTGAAAATATTCACAGCGCCCGAATCATTGCGCACTATTCTCTTCAAATAACCCCTGAATGAGTCGCTGTTGCAGGGATGAGCTAGACACCCTTTAGGAGTTCCTGGAGTCAAGAAGCTTGGAGGAGAGACGTGCGTGTACGCTACCCCGCCGATGATCCAAGGGGGCGTCGATTTACCCTCTTCTAACCGCGGGACCAGAGGCCACTGAAACTGTAAAAATGATTTAATTAGCACAATTTGAGAAAGACGACTGGAAGTCGCGAAGCAACCCACCACGGGTAGCGCTCCGACTGCTGCATGTAATGTGAATGACTTCAGGAGCGTGTCAACAACGAAACATGCAACACGATTTATAAATATCAAAGAACAACAAAGCTACAACTCAAAGTTTACAATACGCTATCACGGAGAAGCTTTTCGGAACGACCTTGGTGTAAAAATAACCTTAATTCATTGCAGATTGAAAAAGACGTCATTGCCCCCTTCTAGGACCTGATTACAGAAATTATGTTAATGGCTAAGTTAATCAAAGCCCGAAGTATAATTATGAGAATGATAATGATAACTATGTTTGATGCTCAAGGTCCGCTGTGACTTTCTTCGTGATAAAAATAACATGAAACAATAAATCGTGCGTAGGATGGAAACGAATTCAGGTTTTAAACTCCTATTTCTGTTATTTAACACAACAAAAAATACCCGAAATCTATGAAACAGCTCTCAGATTAAATTTATAAAAGTTAGCGTCATCATTCCCGCATCACCGCATGTTTTCAAACTGTATGCTAAAATGTTTTATTCATGTTTGCACATGAGAAATTTTTGTTAGTGAAACTAATAAAATGATTACTGTACAGTAATCATCATAAATCATTCCTGAAATTCATACTTTTAATAAATTTCAATGTGTTACACATGGACTTACCTTCGTCATAATTTTACTTTAAAGACTTTTAGGTGTTAGTCGACTTCTTTAATGAAAGACCTGTCCTATCAAAATAAGGGCAATCTTATTATTAAAATACATCTTTTAGAAAAAATACTAAAACAAATTGCCCAATCCGCGTAACCAGTCTCTCATTGCAGGAAAACAGGCCAAAAATACCCAAGACTTATGCAATATTTATACATAAACAAATAACGTTGAAATACGTCAACTGGGATCTGATAAAAACTACAATATACAGGGTGTCAATTTGAAAACTTACAAAGTGTTATATCTCCGGAAGTAAAAAAGATATTTAAAATGTGTAGACACAGTAAGGTAACCTTCCTCATTCAACTCCCTGGTCTCTAGCTACCACAACAAAACAATTTTACATCGTAACACCCACCTTGTGATATCTCATTGTAAAACTCTTAAAAAATGCTATTCAACAGTAGCAAACATTTTACCTGATTCGTTTTTTGGAAAAATTAAGTAATAAAGCTAGGTCACTGAAAATTTACAATGTCCTATATCTCTGGAAGTAACAAATGAGTCGAAAATGTCTAGAAACCGTTTCTAGAACATGAAGAGGGAACTATCATGAGTCATAAAGTAACCTTTCCCATTCAACCTCCTGAGTTCTAGCAACCCCAACAAAAAATTCAAATGGTAACATCCACCTTGTGCTATCTCATTGGAACCTACTACGAGCAGAAATTAATGCGGAAAATTAAAAAAAATCATAGTAGACCCATACTTTTATTAAAAATGTTATTAAAATAAATTGCTCAGAATAAAAATTTTTTCTCTGAATAGCTTTCACCAATTAAATGATTTATTGCCCTTTTCAGCAATGGTTAAGTGTACTCCATCTATTAGATAACTTGATATTTAAATTTACAGTTTAATTGACAGTTTACAAAATTTTAATTTTCCATGGCGCAATTTATTATATAAGAATTAAATTTTAATTCAGTTACATTATATTATAATTAGAAACAATAAAAAATGGTCGAATTAAGATTTACATTTGGACTATTTTTGAGATTCTAATCAACTATTCTGATCCTAGTAAGTTGCTGGTTTGCAGTAAAATTGTTTAAATATTATAAAACTAACCCCTTTAAAGAGTAGCATAGTTAACCAAACCGAAATCGTTCGGAAAATAAATGAAGATCCAGGGTGTGCACTATGCAGGCGAGAAGTGAAAAAAAAACATCGGTAAACATGAAACATCTCTGCCACTAATGTAAAGTAGTTTAACAACATATGCGGAATAGTTTTGTATCCAAAACCGTTTCAATTACGTGATGTTTAAATGAACCAAACTAAATCCAATTTAATACCTTAAGTTTTAATATCTTTGCAAATTTGCATAAATGACAAAGTTCAATAATACGCTGTTATTCACAACTGTCACGTTTTCTGTTAAAATACTTCTACTAATGTGCATAAAATTTAATTTATGGCTAATTAAATCAGAGAGAAACCAAAGTAAGTATTTAGCAAGGCTATAAAAGATTTCTAAATCATTTTAATTGCAGCAATAATGCATAAATCCGTTTTCGGCTTCTCGTATGAAACCACTTTTGGTCTAATATAATCAAATTACATTTTAAAGCACTTTCCTTCACCTTAATGGCAAACATTTCAAAACAATCCAAATCCCCAAACCACGATTTTGCTATTATATAACAATTGATTTAAAACAATATAATATAAAGCCAAGCAGTTTTTCTCTACCGAATAAGTGCTGAGTATCAGTTTAGGTTATTATTATTATGCAACCTTGCTTATTACGAGTACAATGACATTGATAGTTCTAAACACATAAATAATGAGTGTGGTCATTGTGGTCATACTCATACATCAAACAACAAATGTTTTTTTAGGATGCGGTTTTGTTTGTTTGCACCGGCGGGAGAGGCATTATATTTATTGAAAAAATATTACCTATGTTTTAAAATAATGTTATATGTACATACGTACCACGCTTTTAACGTGTCAAAAAATTCTAGCTCTTCGATATTTCAAAATATAAACCGTCCAAGGTTTTATTACATTCTTTTGTCCACGTTTTGGAAAGCACTCGATGCGTAGTCATTTCTAAAACTTATTGATAATTTAAACGGATGTCTATTTTATCTAACAGGACATTTTTGAAAATGGTACGACCCGTAATTGCAAGAAAAGTCGACGCCTTAGAGCTCAGATGCCTGTCAAAATCAGAGAAAAATGACCAACAGCCCTTGAGAATAGTTAAAACGATACTTAATATATTACTAAAGTTTAGTAACTGTAATTATGATTTTGAAAGTTAAGAAAAAATTTTGGAAATTTGAAGTGCAATTTCAACAAAACCGACACAAAAGTCACACCGTTCCTGTACTTTTAAAATAGCTGCTGCCCATTTTTCTTAATGGAGTAAGCAGTACAACTAATTATTTGACATTTTCGATATTTCATATCTTTGGTAAAATTCAATAAATAAAAACAAGAAGCAATACTACCAATAATTAATTTGTGGAGAAAATTACTAACACATCTATTTAATTAACAAAGTGGTAAAAGCCCACCGATTTAAGTTTTAAACTGCTGCACATAAGTAAATAATGCACGATAATAAACAAATCCCTAATACATATTTCAGCCAGAAGGATACAACTGTTTTTCTCTATTAATAGTTTTAAAATCAACCTTGAATACAAATGTATAGAACAGATTCGCAACTTTCCAAATATTAACAAATAAATAATGTACAATAATAGGCAATTCGCTAATACTTTTTTTCCTTCTGAATATAACAATTGTAACAACAGTTGGAGCTATAAAAATACATACAAAGTTAAAGTGGTGTTCACAAACCTGTCCACATAAGAAATGAATCAATCCAGATATAGAGAAAAGATTTCTCGGCTGGTTATAGAAGTACGTATGACATGACACGCCAAACAAGTTCAAAATATTTGCTAAATTACACTTTATTTCAATAACAAATATAACACCTCCACACCAAAAAGTGTACATGCCACCTCAAATCAAATATAAAACCCAACTGTGGTAAATAGGAGCTTTAAATTCCAGGTAGGTGGAATCAAGGCTAGTAATAATTGCCAAAACGACAAATTAATCTACAAAAGCAATGAGTGGACATTATAGTGAGTACAAAAAGTACCCAACACTCATTTAAGGTAACACCAGTGTAACATTAAACAGTAGATTAGTCGACAAAAACCATTCCATGACAGTAATTATCTTTTAATCAACGGGAAGGAAATAAGTGTAAATGTTTTCTTTCAATTCACACCAAATTACTGCAATTAAATTAATTATATATTCGGGTTTATTTTTAAGGACAATGAACAATGTACATCTATCTGTACGTAAAAAAATCATAATCACTAAACTGTCGATACTTGTGGTACAAAAAGTGTGTTAAAGAGATCATAATATTTTTTTTTCTATAGCACATGTTAAAGTGTGCTTTTATCAACTCAAAACACAAGGTCAAGTTTTACTTTAACAGCAAGGGTAGATAAAGTAGCACTTTAACATCAAGGATAGATAAAGTAATTTAATTTCCTAACTTTTGTTTAAATTAAATATGACAGCTTCGTATTATCGTAGCAACCCCATCTAGCTACTGACATTTTGAAATGTGATTGACTGTCATTATTTTCTTTTGAAATTGTTAAAGTTCTTGCTATAGAAAAAAATATTGTATTATACACGACGATAAAGTTATTTCTATCCACTCTTGAATCATTAACGTCTCGACTTCGTCTCGACGTTAAACGATTCACTCGTGGATAAAATTTAACTTTATCGTCTTGTATAATAAATTACTATTAATATAAATATTACTAAAGTACATTTTTTTCTATAATAATTTTCAAGGTCAACTTTCTAGGGAATAAGTTGCATTCCTGCAGGGTTCCTAGTTTTAATAATGTTGGTACATAGATTTTTAGTTCTTTTCCTCCACTAAAAAAAATTATTGTCATTTTGACAGATATGTCATAATTTCATATAGCTTGCTTTATTTTTGCATTTAAAGTATTTCTTGGTTTTCTTTTTTTATCTGATTTTATTGATGATGATGATGATTCCATGTTAAAAAAAGAAATTTGTCAAGAGTCAAATTAAGAAACTTCGACATTCAAAATTGACACATAACCATAATTTTGAAAAAGTTCTACCAACACGAGGTATAAAAATTTCCTAGCGTTTTAATCACATGTCTACCAACATTATAACACTTTGACAGTTATTATAGAAAAAAAACGTACTTTAAAAAAACTACATTCTAACCACAATAGATCATGTAGGTTTAGGATATCCTGCGGGATATGCTCACAACAAATTTTGATTAATATATTCATTTTACAACATGCATTCAACAACATTATAGACAGAAACGAAGAAATGCAAATAATATGCTGCAACTGTGCACTTAAAACTTAATTATAACACGTTCATTACTATTGTACAAAACCCGGAAATATAATCTAAGAGCATTATTAGATTCAAAGAAATCTTTAAATGTATTGTTTAACTGGAGGGTTATAATAGACATTTACGATACAAGTAGTATTAAAGCATTATTAATATACGCAACGCAAATATTGCGTTGTTAATATTTACAACAAATAGTTTATGTTTTATATTTTGTAGTTAGAACTTCTATAAATTTTGATATGTATTTGTTACTATTCGTTAGTTTTAAAAACGGAGTGCGGTAACAAAGCTCTAAACTCAACCAAAATGAGTGGGATAATGACTTATTTTCCGGGCGTAGGTAAATAATAATATAAAACTACTTAAAGCAATGACAGAACACCAAATATTTATTTTCAATTCTTCCTTTTCCAAGCACAGTAATATATAGTGGATATTCTTTTTATAATTCTACATCCAGTCTATTCTGTAAAAAACAATCAATTTATGCAAAACAATATCCAACTTTACAAACAAAATATTTTAAAAATTTCGAATTTTGAAACATGCAGGCACCGTTGAAACTTGAAATACGATTACATCGTTGTGCACTGATTTTAATAGGTCGTAAAAGTTACAAAAATGTAAAAAAAAAACCAGAAAATGATCGTACATCTTCTATCGATACACAAAAAGTAAAAGAAAGTCTGCTAACAGATTTTTTAAAACTGTCGACATTTTAAGAAACTGAATGTGGTAGTGGTATAAATTTTTAGACATGTCTATGTAGTGATACATTGACACTATATACAAACATAAAAACAGCAAAAAAGTTACCTTTAATTTTGTACGCTCTTCAGAAAAAGGGGACTCAGGATTTTACAGATAGCATTTGTAGGATCTGTCATAGTCATACGAATCGTTTATAGGAAACACAGTACATAGTTTCATAAACAATTTAGTGATCGCTT